>CM029536.1:10518914-10853904 GCA_017141395.1 Laodelphax striatellus
ATTTTGCGTCGATTAAAAGCAATACGCCTACAGAAAAGTGTAACTCGATGACGCTGCAAAGCATTCCAGAGGATTGAAATACTACAGGAAATTGTTTCCGGCCAGTGGAAAGATCCGCTACCGGCGGTCAATCGATGAGCCCGAGGCTTACTGGGAGCCAGCGCCGCAGCGGGAGCCTGATTCAGCAGTTAACAGATGGTATCGATGAAACCTCACCAACATAGTTGGGATTTTTCATCAATTGCATCTGGCAACGCTGATTCGGGCTCCGCTGCGGCACTTTGTCGCAGTAACGAAAACCCACCTTAAGGTATGTATTTCGAAGAGTTTGAGGAGTTTTTGTGCATAAGTTCAATAAAACTGTTGTTCCAGAAAAAGTTCGGTTACTTCTCCAATAAAACTATGTATTACCACTTGCTGGGTGAAACGTAACCTGTCTTTCCCTGACGTACATGAACATGACAGAAGTGAGCTCTGAAATACATTAATGTCATTGCATGAGAATTGGACTCTTTCGATTATACTGGAATTAAATGCTTAGATTATGCATTGAATATTTTTTTTTTAATTTGAAAAGAGATTTCTTTCCCATTCAATAATAATTTTTTTTTTATATTTTATAATTGGGGTTGGGCTTTTTTGAACCCTTAGCCACTGCGACCTCAATTCGATTCCTTTTGTGGCATCCCTCTTTGGCTTATGCCATAAGTCTCCATAATCCAAGGCACATAGAGCAAATTTTACTCAGGGCCCTGAAGTCCAGTTCTCTCTTGCCTCCTCTGGTAGGAGGGTTGCCTTCCAAGAATTCTCCTCCTCATTTGCAAGAGTGTTTGACATTCCAGCAGCAAATGTTCTGCTGAATAATAATTTACTTTTACTAGATAATCTTACCCTTACCTACTCTAGAAAACTCTCAGCCTAGGCGTACACGGGTTAGTCAAGAAAAGACAATACAAAATTCGTCACGTGTAGTCACAGTGATTCACATACTTTCTTATGAAGCAGCATACACCGATGCAATGACCAATCGGTGTGTGTTGCTTCACAAGCAGCTATGTGAAGTACTGTGACCAAACGTGACTAATCACGTCTTGTCTTGTCTTGACTAACCGATGTACATTAATAATTAGCCTTACCATGATTAGGGTTTTAAGCAAATCTTCCACAGGAGTTTACATTAAACGTCGTTACGAGCTCATCCTTATTAGGATCATTAATTTAGGATCATCCTCAGTTTAGGATCATTCCACCAACCTAGTTTGGTCCATTGATATTGTGGCTGTCATTGTCATCGATAATTGAAACTGCGAGTCAAATTATCCAGTTGGTGAGCATTTGCGACAAACGAATGACGTCACTTGAAAGCCCTTCTTGACTGCATTCTGGCTCCGTTTGAGTGACGCACCAGGTGATCAGACGGCAGTAAATTGGTTTCGTTGTTGCAGTTCCTGCCAGACAGTGAGCGATCCCCAACTAATGGAAATCGACCCATTTGACAGGAGACCGGCTACGCAAAATGATTCACTTAATAAAAGACATGCACTGAGCTGTGAGTAACTCGATTACTCTCGTCGAGCCTGAGAGAAAATCGAATTGTAACGCTTTCTGTCCAATGTGCAGTATCCGACCCACTTATGGCGGAGGAATAAATATTCGACAATGACTCGAATTATGCTGGAGGATTATTATTATAGGAGATAAGTCTTGAAATGTGTATCAAATTGCATCACTGGAGTTCAGCATTCTAAAATACTATGCTTTACTAAATAAATACTTCTATTTTTACTAATATTTTTTACTAAATAAATACAACACTAGCATTCTAAATACTATACTTTGTCGACGCACTTACTTAGTTACTACTGTACTATTTTTAATACTAAAGTCTGTCAATTAAAACTGATTAAGTATAGTTTTAAGAGTTGGATAAGGAAGGGATGGTCACATAACCTTCACATAGCGTTTAGTCGAGTGATAAAATTCGAAAACTAATTTATCTAAAAACTAAAATTAAACTAAATAACTCAATTATCGTCTGAAAACCTGTTTTCCCTCCTTGACTAATTTCAAGTAATGTTCGTACATGATTGCATTATTCACAAAAGAATCTGTGAAAATTGGAGAGGATTAGAAAGCAAACAGACCAAATTAAATCTAGAATCAACTGAGATCATCAGAATAATGAAAGATAATAGGTTACGGATTTGATTTTTGTAACAATTTTTATTTTGACTTTTTATTAGGCCTATTATTTTTGAGATTATCTTAAACAAATTGCAGTATTCATTCATTATTGTTAATTCAAACGTGTCTCATTTTATTTATTGTATGTATTATGCTATACTGTCAAAATAAAAAATTATTTGATTTGATTTGATTTGATATTGAACTAGAACCGGTCTTCCTTTGATAACTCATAGAATTCTCAGAATATTTTGCTTCTTCAATTAAAAAAATTGTATGGAGAATATTACTCCACGTCAAATTATTATAACATTATAATTTCAGAAGCTGAGGTGGAACATGTGAGATGTGACGCACATTGTGTTAGTTCTCACATGAATTCAAGCTCAGATAAAAGATATTGTATTCCTTTTTCAATATTTGATTCACGTTTTCACACAATACTTGAGTTTTTCCACGAATATGTTTACAGGTTGATGGTAATCTTTTTGTCATTTTCTCACGTGTGAAATATAATCGATTACATGGAAATCGTGTTCTACTGCGCAGTATTTCCACACAATCAATGCTTTGCGGAGAGCATCACAATACAATCTTTGAGTCTGGAGTCTGTCCGTCGGTTGAATGCAACTCTATGAAGCTGGTTCACGTGTCGGAAAACGTTTCAGTTTTCTCACAACTCCAAATACCTGCTCATCGAAGTTTCACAGAGAAGGACGCAAAATAGCCTGAAATAGAGACTGCCTTGTTTAGATTAGAAATATTCCAAATAACAACGTGAGTGCGTTCTGATCGGAAATTGCTTGCTTTCCATTGACTCCATCTATCTACTTTATAGAATTGTTGCTCTTCCCGCTTTATAGAGTCAGTCTCTGTACAATGAGCAAGGCCATAAAAGTTTCACAGGCTTTTGAGCGAAGCTTATTTGGTTTTTAAAATTAAAACTCTGCCTGAAAGCTATTTCAGATGTAATTGGTTGAACAGGATATTAAAAGTTAATGGAACATAATTTAGGAGAATTCTGGTAGAAATCACTCTCAAACCTTTCGCCGATTTTGAACATCGTAAAGCCAAGACTAGTTTCATCCATCATTAGAATACTAGAAAAAGTGTGTCAAAAGATTCCATCATCATACAGAATAATAATGAGTAGATAAAACGAAGAATCCTTTCATTTCGCATCTAATGGTACTTGAATTTTATTCATTGATTTATTTTTCGTTTCTATGCTCTTGTTATTCATAGTTGTTTAAGCCCTCAGCGTTATTTTTGTTATTGCAACGTATAAGCCTTTTGTCTTTTTGTAAAGTGATGAGTAACATTTGACTATTATGAATCAATAAATAAATTTGCACTTTATTTATTGAATTGCACTTTTATTTATAATCACTAATATTTATTGAATTGTGAATTACAATCCAATCACGTAATCCTGGTCAGGTTTAGTTACTGTCGTATATTATATACGATTGTAATTTATATCTACGCGATATTTTCAGATAATACAATCATTTATGATAATACAGTGTTATTGATCACAACTAGTCTACTATGAATTATCGAGCAATTACCGAGCACAATTACTGAACAATTATCGAACTACCGAGCAATTCACTCGGGATTTGATCTCATTAAAATCAGAGAATGAATGCTTTGTACCTTCATGTCCACTATTCCAGTGAACTTGTTTCATTTCAAATTTTCCTGCTGTAGGAATAGCCCTTTAGGAAAGAAGGGAAAAGGAGCTCAGGGAGAAGGGAAATCAGATCTTAACGTATTCAATTCCCTTCACTCTTTTCGAATGATTATCAGATCTAGCGAGAAAATAAGAATTGAATTAAGATTTATGGAAATCACACAGAATTCTAGAAATTCATTACACTCATCTGTAAAATAAATAAAAACACTTTGGAGTAATTTTTGAAGAAGGATAATCTGATACATTTCAAGAAATCAACCAGAAAAATGTAACCTCATTCAATGAAAAATAAATTATGAGTGTGAGATATTCTTAAAAAAAGGATAATCTGATTTATTTCAAGAAATCAACCAGAAAAATTTAACCTCATTCAATGCAAAATAAATTATGAGTGTGAGATAAAATTATATTTAATCTTTAATTATATTTCATTTCTGATTATATTATATCTATTTATTTCATTGAAAATAGAATATTAAGCAGTGAAAAAACAAGCTTCAGCCCAGAACTTCTAATCCAAAATTTAGTTGAGAAATGTCCAAAGTTATGTTATGTTCAAAAACTCTTGATCACATACACAACTTTCACTTCAAAAAAGTAATCAAAATATTAGATAATAAATTTGAAACCTAAATGTTCAAAGACACGCCAAATAAATAATTGATAACTGAAAATATTAACAAATATTCAATAAAACTTATAAATTTCAATATGCAATCTACCGTCCGTGGTACCCTTACTAAAGGCAAGTTTGTTATTTTGTATTGCAGGAGGCGATTCAGACGAAGAAGGTGAAGGCGGCTATGGAAGCAGTGGTGGAGGCTGTGGAGAGTCGGGGGCAGACACTGACGAAGCCGCGGCTCGTATGAGGACCCAGCTGGGGGCGGCAGGACCCCCTGGGGGTGGCGCAGCTCTCCCTCCACCCCAACAACCGTCGCCTCTCCTCTCGCAGCCGTCAGTGCAATCGTTTACGTCAGTCACGCTTTTGCTTCATTTATCCTAGTCTAGGCCTAGCTTTATTCCTTGTTAGTGCTTGATTGTTGTTTGGCGCTTGTGCTAGAAATCTTTACTTAACAATGGAAAATTCCTCCTAATAACTTGAAGTTTTGGGAGAGATACCATGCTTACAAAGCTACTACATGGATTGCTTCCATGCTCAATAATGAGGAATTGTGTATATGCATATCAAACAATATGAGGTTTTCCTAATAATTTGAAGTTTTGTGACAGATATTTCTCCTCCCTTAACTGCTTGAAAGTATGCTTCCAGGCTCAATAATAAGGATTAATGTATGTACATGTCAAGCAATGTAATGAATGCATTATGAGATTTTTCCTAATAATTTGAAGTTTTGGGAGAGATATTTTTCTCACAAAACTACTAAAAAGTTTGCTTCCAGGTTCAATGATAACGAATATCAAGCAATGTCATCAGTGTATAATATATATGCAATGTAATGCATATCAATGTATATTTTGTAATGAGAAATATATCAATGTATGTGTAATGTGAAGCATATCAATGTATATGCAATGTAGAGCATACACATGTATATGCAATGTAGAGCATACCCCGCAGGGGGGCAGAATTTATTCTGTCCGGGGTGTGGCAATCCTCCGGGTTCCTGATGCAAGTGGTAGATGTAGGCTGGTTGGCAACTAACACCGTTGCGTCCCAGCTTAAGTAGGGTGTTCAAGTAGGAACACCTGAAGCATCAACTGCGCAAGCCAAGCCAACATATGGTGGAACAGCATACGCCGACGGCTGCATGGTCAGGGGAGTGCCTGACATGAGTATGCGAACTCTGGATACCAGGCGACCTCCAGTTTCAAGAAGCCTTTCCTGGGTGAACGCGGAGCTCTGCCCAGGGTGACTGAATAAGTCTCCAGCTACTCGTGGGAACAGGTTTCAGAGTTATTGCTGACTCAAACCTGCCGGGAAACGGTACATACAGAGGAAGGCACTACAACTGAAGATTCCGCAATGGAATCTGAGGAGTGTGCAGACCCATCCCTGATAGAAGTTGAACAGCTTCGGAAGGGTGGGTCCATAGCTGAAATCAGCAGCACATTTGCTGCTGGAATGTACAGCACTCTTGCAAATGAGGAGGAGACTTCTTGGAAAGGCAACCCTCCTACCAGAGGAGGCAAGAGAACTGGACTTCAAGGCCCTGAGTAAATTCTGCTCTGGCCTTGGATTATGGAACATGGCATAAGCCAGAGAGGGGATGCCACAAAAGATCGAATAGCGGTCGCGGTGGCTAAGGGTTACAAAGCCCAACCCCCAAAAAAAAAAAAAAAAAATGTAGAGTATATCAAGAGTTAAATTCGGCTATTTTACACTATAATAGCTTCAAAGTGGTTTCAAATGAGAAATGGCATCCAATAATTCCTTTAAAACATCCTTGGAGAGCTGAGTAAAATAAGCTATCATTCGAAAAGGGTAGGATGGATGTATACCAGATTAAGCTATGTTTTTACACTATCAATATGCTCTATCACCGTTTTCAATGTTGAACGTATTTATTCATGCAATTTTAAATGTATATACATGGATAACGTATAGAAGAATCCATTCCTTTGCTGCGTGGGTTCATGTCCTGTTCACAGCGAGTAAATTGACCTGTGAATTGGTCGAAATATTTTAATTTCTAGATGAACCGTTACGGTGAGCCTTCCTGATAAACTAATGGAGAAAAAATTAACATGACCTGAAGAAATTTGAACAGAACTCCAGCACTGATAATGTTGTAAGCTGAAAGTTAACACTCCCGTGTTAATGGCCACTTAGCAAGTCAAAGTCGAGTCAAGTGAATTTCAATGTGCTAAGTTATCTAACAGAAATTCTTAGGTGTGACAACTGACAACTTTCATTCACGTGCTCTTGAAGATCTGGAATCAACCTACTTTTTCAAGACACCTTATATGACTGAATACTTGTTCTTGATAATTAATTTTGAATTAGTATATTCAAAACTCCAACCTTCTCCATAGGGTGATACAATAATACTTCATTATAACGTTAATGACCATTATTATGCATGTCAATGAACCTTCTTCATTCTCATAGAACAAATTAAAAGATTATAAAGCATTCATTATTCAGACGATTGGAAAATTATCGAAAAACTTGAAGAACCTGTATACTTGAAGATCTGGAATCAACCTACTTTTTCAAGACACCTTATATGACTGAATGCTTAAAATGTACTTGTACTTGATAATGAATTTTGAATTAGTATATTCAAAACTTCAACCTTCTCCATAGGGTGATACAATAATACTTCATTATAACGTTTATGACCATTATTATGCATGTCTATGAACCTTATTCATTCTTTCAGAACAAATTAAAAGATTATAAAGCCTCCATTATTCAGACGATTAGAAAATTATCGAAAAACGTGAAGAACCTGTATACTTGCATAGCCTATGTACATTTTTGACATATCAATTGATGCACCGAATTTCCTATTGATATTGATATAATTTAGGAACTCTCCATAATTTAACTAATATTTAGAACAATAAACAATGAACTATAAATAATAATCTATATTTAAATTTTTGTTATAAATATTTATTGATTATAACTATTTATTGATTAGAACTATTAATCAATGTAGGTCAACTATTGGAAAAATCTTTATTTTCAAACACCCATTTCAAGCTCACCTTTTGCTACCAGCCACATTGCTACAATCCTGAAATGTCATTTTCTATCTGAAATTTACGATCTGATTATACGTAGGACGTAGAATATGCTGTGATATCATTTTTCATAATGATCTGTTTTAGATTGCAATATAGCATCAAATAAGATAATAAATCAATACTTAAAAGTACAATACAATCAAAGATTCATGTGAGAATTATAACTGAATATTGATAAAAGTAATTGCAAGTAATTGAAACTACTCAACACTGCTTAACGGTAGTTAATTGGAATTGAAGCTTTCAAAATTATAGCGGATACGTGTCATTTGTAAATACTGTTATCAACTGGTGTGGGTTGAAGATAGAATTATAGCCAAACAATAATAATTATTGTCATTTCATACCAGCTACCGGCAAGTTTATTGTTGCCGGATTAATACGATGAGTTTTACTATGTGCAGTTGGTAGTTTTGAACATCTGTGTTCAAACTCAATAAAGTGTGAACCAAATTGTGCGCTGTATTCGAAATCAAGAACTGACGAGTTAGTTAGAATCTATAATAGAATAGATTAGAATATTTTATTGACCATTTAATAAATAATTCACAATAGATTTTGTCATTGTCACTTGTGTGGACACAGTAAGCGATCCGGTTAAAAATGTTGAAGGTTCAAAAGTTATATTACAAATTACAATACTGTATTCAAAAAATCATGAAGGAGAATTTCACAAAGATACCAAATAATAACATTACATTTTGATACTATGGAAACAACACATATCAATTAAGAAGTAATCTGGAATCAATAATTTGTTTTTAAATATATTTCCCAATCTAATTCTCAAAGATCAAATTCATTTTACATTAAAAAAAAACAATAAAGTTGTCATGTATGATAAGACTGTCAACCCTAATTTTTTTTGGAAAGCAGAACTTTCGTATGCAGAAAAACAAATCCGTCAGCTGCCGTGTAAAAGCATATTATCATAATCGTCGATTCATATAGCTTCACCATAATTAATTGGGTTGAACTGAAATGCTAGCTTTACTTAATTGCTCTTATCATTATTGCTTTTTTGACAAACTTTCTCAATTTTCCTGTCCGTACTTGACTATTAACTATTAACCCTTCGACTACTTTTCAATTAACTTCAGCATCTAGAAGTTTCTGTTCAGTATGCTTCACTGTTTTCAGAATCAATTCAATCAAACTTGAAACTTTACCTACTTTAAACATTGACTCATCGATGAAATATCATTGATATCAACTGATACTTCATCTATGAGTTCAAACCCGTCAATATTTGTTATCAAGGGTTCACTGAGTAGACGATACGTATCAGTGGCGGCGCTTGACCTGAACAGTAGGGTGGGCCCGTGGTTGGACTTATTGTGGGTGTGGCTGGGAAGGGGGGGCATGCTTTATGAAGTATATATCCAATTTTACAAGTTAATGTAGTTAAGATTAATTCTACGAATATATTATATAGTTGCGATATTGAACAAAACTATAGGAATCGACCTGCTGAAATCTATTTACAAATACATACAGTTAGCCTGCGAATTTACTACAGTATTAAAAACATGCCAAGAGCTGAATGGGCTGATTCGTTTATTAACAAACTCACAATATTATTCTGAAGATTGTACCGTTGAAGTAGGCCTAATTTAAATCGAAGTAGGCCTCATTTAAATCATGATCACTTTCACAATAACACAGCACTTCACAATAAAATCACAATCACTAAAATTGGATTATGGCTAATCTAATAAACCTATATAAATATTAGCACAAAAGTGACTAAAAGTATTAACTTATTACTTTATAAAATAAGAAATTCGCATGACAGGATGTATACAAAGCTACTACTAGCCTAGCGCTCAGCATTTCGAGCGAGAATACTGAGAAAAAACGTCCAATGGGCCCGCTGGAATCGGCCCATAATGCTCATATACCAATGCATTGCTCTCCGACTAGCCAGCGCCGCCGGCTTGCGTAGCCTTGCCATTACGTTCTTATGATAGCTAGAAGGGCCCAAAATCCGCGGCCCTCCAATGTGTTACGTGATGATTTTTGATCCGTTTTACGAGAGTTTTGACCCGATGACAGTTCAAAATCAATTTACATTTTATTTTATTGAATATTAAATAATATTAATTACAAAACTTATTCAAAAATGTACCTTACTGTTTCATTTGGGTGGGCCCGGCCCACTTGGCCCTTATGGAAGCGCCGCCACTGATACGTATTCAAATGATACAAAAAATAAATTAAAGAACAACAGTCACAATGAATCAGAGGCTCGAGTTTGGAATAAATTTCACGCCTTTTAACAATGTGGCAATCATTTGGAAGGTCACGTTCGAATCAAATCATTGCCAGTGATATAGCAGGAGCCAATTAACTTGTCATAAATCAGCTGATCCAGTAATAATTAAACAGTGATTTCGACACAATAATCAAAAGGCTTGAAAGTCTTAAAGACCTTTAAAGTCTTTAAAAGACCTTTTTAAAGAAGACCTTTCAAAGAATAACTTTTTAAAAGACCTTTTCAATAATCTACGAGATTCAGCATTTGTAGGTTAAGTATTGTGATATTGCTCTTTGAAACAGCTGATTTCTGACAAGTTGAATTGGATTCTGCTATAAGTTTAATTTTGTGATCATATTGACTTCAGCAGTACAGTATTATTGTTCGCTACAGGAAAAATCCATTTGATAAAGTAGCTCTGTGACAAGTTAATCGGTGTGCAATGATTCGCAACTTGTTCCAGTCATAATGTTCTGCGTTGTTAATAATTTTTAAATGCAGTAGTTTTTTATTTTTTGAATAATGCTCTTCGGCGAACCTTGAAAACCTCTGAAGCTCAACTCCGCTCCCCTCCTAAAAACCTGACTTACATATTTATTTTTCTTATTTGGTACGTACTTAGTTCTCCCACTCTGTCAAAGCGCCAACTGTTGTAATTTGTGCTTTTTTCTCACTCTTTCCTCGTATAGGCTATATCTTATCAAAATCTCCCTTCTATCCATTCTGTCCTTCTATCTCATCATCACTATTATAACTCATCGTTTACTTTCTCACTCACACACATCTCTCACGTTCACATCTCTCACACTCACTCTCTCTCCCTCGCTCTCTTTTTTCACTCTCTCTCTCTCCCTCACAATCACTCTCTCTTTCTCACGCAATCACTCTCTCTTTCTCACACAATCTCTCTCTCTCTTTTTCACTCTCACTCACTCTGTCTTTCTCTCACTTCACCGCACTGTCCCCATAATCACAGACTTGTTATACTGTCTCTCTTGTTTGTGCTGTAACTTACTCATCATTTACCTTCTCACTCACTCTTTTTCTCAATCACATACACTCATTCTCTCTGTCACTTAATGTCTCACTACCTTTTTGTCACTTGTTTACTCAAAATTCATTCTCTCTCTTCTTATTTTTTCCCATTTTTCTCGTACACAACTATCAACTTCCTCACTCTCATAATGCTTCTCTTTCTCTTACACCTTCTTGCTCTTTCCCACTCGATCATCCTCTTCATCATTTCTCTCCTCAGTCCAGCGCGAACGAATTTTCGGTTTGCAACATTCAGATATACTTCTTGAGCTCGTTAAAAATAATCAATAAATATTTTATATTAATAAAAAGTGATAAGATCCAAAAGATTCCTATTGGTTCATTGAATAAATTTGACCTCACCTCGCTTCCGTTTGAAGAGTCACATTCATTCCTGTGCTTTACAAAAAAATTGCAGTGCTGCTGTACAAGCGAAGGCTGCCAGGACTCTCTCATTCGACCTCTCTCTCACCACAGTATTCAGTATTTCTCTTCACTTGATCGCACGGTATACACATACAATCAAACCTGCACTCTCACACGCATACTCACATACTTAGGTAACAGCTTTCTCATGATCACAGAAACGATAACCTGCTCTTTTATTTGTTACTTCAGTTGCGTTGTGCTATTTGACAACAGCTATCGCGCTTGATATCGCTCCACTAATATTGTGATTTTGTTTGATTTCGTTCCAAGTTTTTGTGGTGGGATCTTTTAATAATTCAATAGCAGTGGCATAATGTTGCGAATATTCTAGTTAACAGGTTTCCCCACCGTAGGGCAAGTGCGTATTATTTCTGTTTTACCGGTAGTGCTTGTTTTTGAACCGGCATAACCGGGAATGTTCCTAGCTTGCTGCTGCAATGTACTCCGGCCTCTCTTGGATTTTCATTTTAAACGACTGTAAGTTTATTCTTTACTATTTTTGTAACCTTATCAATATAGGAAGTGAATTTGATGTGAAAATGATTGCTCGAGTGTTAAGAGAAAACATTATCACACAATATGGACTGAGGGCCGATTGCACAAGAAGCTAATTGAATTTAACCACCGTGAGATTTCGGATCTCAGAAGGAATCTCGTTGAATTTATTGTGTTAGATGACGTCATTCTACGGCGGCTGGATTTAATTGGCATTTTGTACAACTGGCCGTCAATCTTTGAAACTGTCAGAATGGCTGTGAGGATTGGTTGTAGGCTAAACATGAAAAACAATGATAATGTATGTTGGATAGTGAGTTGGGTGGATAAATTATTACTACTACAACTTTTTATTCTAAAATAAATATTAAATTTGGGTGACATCGTGTAATTATTGGGTGATTATTGTGTCGCTCCAAAGGCTCGTTACGTACAGAATTGTCACATTACACCAAACAATTTTTCTTTGAATAAATCACATCCCTGCAATCCTGGAATCGTTCATTACAATCAAGAGTGCATTCTATTTTGATGTCAATTCGCCAACTTGAAAATATAACGCAGTTTACTTTGAAAGCCTTCAACCTTCAAATAATATTTAATTTTCTGAAATTTATCGTCTCTTTTTTCTGTTGAACTCAATCTTTTGGCTGCTTATGAAAAATATCAATAATTCACAGTTATTGATCTTTATTTTCCTATTAGAAGCTATCTTATAACCATCACAGGCGATTCAGGCTAACGAATTTTTGTCAGTCATGTTGATCAGTAGAAATAGAATTTATTTTATTAGGAATATTCAACATGTCAAGATAACAACTACTGATAAAAAAATAATTGAAATTACTGTAAATTTATCGTACTTATTTTCCAGTAGAGGCCTGATGTAATTCTTTAATTACTTGAATGGTAGTACTGCATTTAATACTTCCATTTAGACGTAACGGTGCACAGCAAATCGTATTGACCAATCCAGTAGAATCTGTTCTGATGTTATGATAGCAGGAAAGCAGGAAGTAGCTCATGCTAATTATAGTGACTTGAAGTTTCTGTCTACTTTAAAAGTTCAACCGAATTAGAGCATTATTTGAATGTACAGTACAATACATATTTACTTCCAAACGCCTCATATTATTATTATTCGTGTTATTCCTGTTCAACCTAATCATATTGCATCCAATTCTTTCAGTTATCTATGAACAGCTTGAAGGGCTTGGTCGTATAATTCAAGTCAAGTTATTGAAATACAATGTACTTATGTCAATACAATTGTATTTTATTGAAATACAATAGCTTTTTGAAAGCTACCGGTACTTCTAATCTCGGAAATCTCCAAACGTAGCCTAATGATCGCGGTAAAAAACTTTCTACTTCCATAATTCTCACGTTTCACAACTTGTTGCTGTTCAAGAAGGTCAAAAAGGTTTTAAGACAAGTTTTATTGATTGAGAAATATTATCGATAGCACGTAGGCCTAATAAACAGGTGAATGAACCTGCAACTGAGAACTACAAATGGTTTGTGTGCTTCTTATTGAATGGAGCGTGCACAATTAAGTTTAATCTTTGATTGGGCCCTATTTTGATTATTTCTTCTATTTTATAGGATTTTTGAGAGAGTTTGTTTGAATATTATGTAAACGGGTATGGATAATCTGTTTCGAATTCATACTGGAATAAGTTGTAAAACTATTAAACTATGATTATACTATAATTATTATCATTACTTTAGATTGCAAGGCTTGATTTAATGGTCTAGGCTGGAATTTATTCTTTTTCTTATTTTGAGGTTCTTTCTGCTTAAAAAATCCTTCATACTAAATGCTTATAGTATTCTATTGCACTTTGCTTGAAAATTCTATTTTTTGCAATTCCTTTACTGAATGGTGGTAGGTATTTTATAAGTAATATTTTCTCTAATTTGAGAGTTTTCAAAGAAATTTTCTTTTTCAGAGATATCTCTTCGAGTCAATCAGACTTTTTCAAGATGCTGGATGAGAAAGTAGAAAGTGTAAGTACTAAATAAACCAAATTATATAAATAATTGCAGATTTTTTGAATTTTCTCATTTTTCTCTGAAACAGTATCTCTAGAAGTGGATGCCTCCAAAGCGAAAGTCTCCAGTCATAACTGTATTCTTAATAACAATTTTTTGCCTACCTTTCTTTCTAATTCTATAATTTCCCTGTCTTTTCAGATATTTTTCCATTTTCCTCTCGAATATATTTTTGAACAGTAGTGACAATACTTTCCTGTTTCTCATTCAAATGTTTATTTAATGAAGGCATCAATTGTTATCGACACAATAATATTTTATTCAATCACTAAATAATTCCTCCATATAATTTATTCTCTATTTTTCAACTATATGATCATATTACATTTTATACATCGTTAAATGTCTCACTCTCTCGTTCTCTGAAAGCTAGTCATTTGATAGAAGTAGGAATCAGATTGAATAGATCATTGTATATTTTCTCTTGAAGTAAATTTGACTTCTAAGGCGATCTAAAACATCATAACATTTATTTTAGAAGTTATTGTGATGTTTTGGATGAATCTTTTTCCAAATGTGATTGGTTTGAGAACAGGCATTTTGATACAATGATAACCAACCTTCATCGTCCGCAGATTGTTCACTCTTTTCTCTCTTGAGCGCGCTAGTAGGCTTGCCTAGCGCGCGCAGTGTTGTTCCAGTGTTGATAAGAGCCACCGCAAACTAACAGAAATACTCTAGACTTTCTGGAGACTGTAAATGTTTGAAAGACTAAGGGCCGGTTCATGAGCTCGGGATTTAGCTAAGTCCTAGACTAAAACGGGTGACCACAGTAGCATCGACAAACGTTAGCCTCGACACTATGTACTAAGGGCTCTCTATGCTGCTAACCTACTAACCTGTCGAGACAAACGTTTGTAGCCACCCGTTTTAGTCTAGGACTTGGCTAAATCCCGAGCTCATGAACCGGCCCTAAGATTCCAATGAAGTTTTGAAGTCTCTGTTCTCGATACTATGTTCATGATAATCAAACAGCAATTCTTCATGGGACGCTAATACATCTATGATATCTTCCTATGAAATTTCTTCAGAAAATGTTATAATTTTTTTTTTATGAATTTCAGGGACCAGACTACGACTCGAGCTGCGAGTACGAGATAGCGCTGGAGCACGCGCGCCTGTGTCGGCTGCTACAGGAATGGGAAGCAGCCAAGCAGCGTTCGGCGCGCTGCAGAGCTGCACAGTCGTCCAAAGCGCCGCGCTGCTACCTTCCAGCAGCTGCCGCAGCCAACGGCGATGCAGTTGCAGCTCAGCGGCATGCCACCGCGCTGCAGTGGTACCACCACCAGCAGCCCTCGCTGCAGCAGTACTACCAACCGCCCCCACCTCACTACCAGTTCAGCAACTCGGTGGTCATGTACGACAAGAGTCGCGGCCATTACTACACCGAACTCGCGTGACAAAGAGACTTCGCCGGTCCCGGCAATCGGCTCTAAAAGACTGAATTCACATTCTGACCAGAGATTTAAATACTAAAGATCAGGGAAATTGGATTGAAAAACTGAGTGATGGTTCAACAGTCCCTAGAGACTCTAAATGATAAGGTATGATAAGGAATAATGATTCTAGAGAAATAGTAAAGATCAAGGAAAGCTAATAGAAAACTCAGATATGACCTAAACAATCACTCTAGAGACTCTGAATGATAAGGTAACTAGAGATTTAAATACTAAAGAACAGGGAAATAAAATTAAAAACCGAGATATGGTTCAACACTCTCTAATCGGTTCTAAAAGTCTCTGAGATTCACAACAATGATAAGGTGAATCTAGAGATTTCAATACTATGGGAAATCATGGGAAATCGGATTGAAAAGCTGAGATATGGTTCAATACTTCTTAATTAGCTCTAAAAACTCTGAGACTCTGAATGATAAGGTGACTATAGATTTAAATACTAAAGATCAGGGAAATCGAATTGAAAAACTGAGATATGACCTCAACACCCCCTAAAGACTCTAGATATGGTATGGAGACTCTTGTTACTTCGATCATCATCTAATATCATTGACAGATTTCAGACTTACTATAAGATCCTCCAAAAACGTACAGTAATACTCCAGACTTTCTGGGGACTCTAAATGATAAGGAGACCAATATTTTAATGAAGCACTGGATTGCTGATGTTTTAAAAGATTCTGGATACTATGAAAGTTTCGAAACTCAAATTTCGAAAGTATAAAAATGCTATGGTAAGTCTGGAATTTCAATTGATAGGCTATAAAAAAACTGCAATGATTTCAGAGATTTCATAAGGGGCTTCATATGCTGAGAGAGAGGCATTCAACTCTTGAGACTCTAAAAACGTGACTAGTTTTCCAGTACAGTAAGCTACTGAATATTTTGTTACGGATGATGCCCACAGCAGTGTTATACTTGTGTGTGGGTAAAGAGGTGAAGATGACACGGTGAAAAAGTGCCAGACGGAACGGGAATCGAACCCGAGACCGGTGAAGCGATAGCAGACTAAAGGTGTGACGCTCCAGCCAGCTGAGCTACACCGGCTCGCCAAAAGAAAGAGATGATCTAGATTCTAGACTAGAGACTATAAAGACTGTCACGCGTTGTCTGTCAATGCAACAGGTGGAGTCAGAATTTTTGAGTTGCAAGCTCCTCAAATTGATGCAATAGAGTTTCCTTGTGCGAGAACTTCAATCTGAATTCGTAAAGCTGTGCAAATTCTTGTTTCCTTGTTGCATACTCATAGAGTTGCAATTCATAGTTTCCTTGTTTCAAGAAGAATGGTTGAACTCGAAAGGCTTAGTAGCCTATCTGGTGTGAGCTCTCTTTCCTGAATTCATAGAGAAAACATAATATACATGGGAATGTTCGTTATGATTCTGAGAAGACTTTTTTGGAGCTCTAAAGTCAATCTTAATCTTATTCAATCAACAACTTTGATTGCACACTTCAAACTAGATATAAAATCGATTTTACATCTATATTAATAAAAGAGAGTTGGTGTCTGTACGCTCGCTTATAACTGGAGAACGGCTGAACCGATTTAGATGATTTTGGGTTCGTTTGAATTGTTAAAGCACTGGTTAACATAATATGTATTAAAATATAAGAAAATCCCTTTATAATTAATAAATAATTATTACATTAATGACCTAACCTATCAAACATTTACAGACCAAGTTTTGAATTTGCCGGCTACCGAAGAACGGAAAGATAGTCGTGATTCAAGATCAGAAAATGAGCAGTGTCATCTCAAGTCCCAATAGCCCAGTGGATAGCGATTCGGCCTATCCACGAATTGGATATCCAACGACCAAGAGGTTGGGTGTTCAATTCCCGCTATGAACCATTTCTTTTTGTACTAGGTTTTCTGCTCTAATTATTTTTTACGCTAGAATCATCAATATTAATAATGAGTTATCGTTCGTATAATACAGTCATGTTCTATCATTTCAAATATTAAAATTGAAGAACGGAAATAATAAAAATAAAATAAAAATGAAATAAAAATAAAATAAAAATAAAATAAAAATAAAATAAAATAAAAATAAAATAAAAATAAAATAAAATAAAATAAAAATAAAATAAAAATAAAATAAAAATAAAATAAAAAATAAAATAAAAATAAAATAAAAATAAAATAAAAATAAAATAAAATAAAATAAAAATAAAAATAAAAATAAAATAAAAAATAAAAATAAAATAAAATAAAAATAAAATAAAATAAAATAGAATAAAATAAAATAAAATTATTTTTTAAGAATAAAGACATTTTTTAAGGGGTGGCATGAAGGGGGGACATTCGGGGGGGGGGGGGGAGAAGGGCGATACGAAGTTCGCCGGGACAGCTTGTATATATATTTATATAAATATTAATAAAAGAGAGTTGGTGTCTGTACGCTCGCTTATAACTCGAGAACGGCTGAACCGATTTAGATGATTTTGGATTCGTTTGAATTTTTAAAGCACTGGTTAACATAATCTATATTAATAAAAGAGAGTTGGTGTCTGTACGCTCGCTTATAACTCGAGAACGGCTGAACCGATTTAGATGATTTTGGATTCGTTTGAATTTTTACAGCACTGGTTAACATAATATGTATTAAAATATAAGAAAATCCCTTTATAATTAATAAATAGTTATTACATTAATGACATAACCTATCAAATATTTCATAGAGCTACGTTCAAACTTGCCGGCACGAACGTGTACCTACAACGGAAAGATGATCGCAATTCAAGATAGATAAATTAGCAAGCATTTTCTAAGTCCCCGTGGCTCAGTGCAAGAGTCTCTGTTTGATAACCTAGAGGTTGCGGGTTCAAACCCCGCTCTGGACCGTTTTTTTGCTCTAGGTTTTCTACTCTTAATTATTTTTTACGCTACAATCATCAATTAAGAATAAGTTATCGTTCGTATCATGCATGTTTTATTGTTTCTAATAATAAAATTGAAGAACGGAAATAAAATTTAAAAATAAATAAAATAAATCAAAATAAAAAAATTAAAAAGAAAGAAATAAATTAATATGAAAAAATCTTTTAATTAGAATAGGACTGATAAAAATTGAAGAACGGAAATAAAAAAAAATAATAAAAAATAAAATCAATTAAAATGAAAAAATTTAAAATAAATTAATAAATATGAAAAAAATTCTTTTAATTAGAATAGGACTGATAAAAAATTGAAGAACGGGAATAAAATTAAAAAAATATAGGCTAAATTAAAAAAAAATTGAAAAGAAAGAATTAAATAAATAAATATAAAAAATAATTGAGGGAGGAGGGGGTGACATTTGATGGGAAAAGAGGTTGGCATGAAGAGGATATGTGGGGTGACATTTGGGGAAATGGAGAAGGGCATTTGTGGGATGACATTTTTTTGGGGGTGGCATGAAGGGGGGACATTTGTGGGGAGAAGAGGGGGACATTTGGGGGGGGGGGGAAGAGTGCGATACGAAGTTCGCCGGGACAGCTTATATGTATTAAAATATAAGAAAATCTCTTTATAATTAATAAATAATTAGTAAATTAATGACCTAACCTATCAAACATGACATCCATTTTGATCCAGTCCAAACAATAATGCTCCTATGAAAACGATGTGTAGTTGAAGATGCTACAATATAGGTCTTCCCAACACGACCGCGGTGGTCTATTGGTTAGAGACTCCGCCTTCCACGCAGAATTCTCGGGTTCGATTCCGAGAAGAGTGAAATTTTTTTGGCAACTTTCAGCATTGATTAATATTGATTATTATCCACTAGCTTTATAAAAATTAGTATATTGCAGATTTCTTTTAATTTTCCATCAATAAAGCGAGTGGATATAGATATTTTTATTTCGTGACATTTTTTTCGTTGGGGGGGGGGGTGATATGAAGGGGAGACATTTGGGGGGAAGAGGTGGGTGACATGAAAGGGGGTTATTTGAGGGTGACATGAAGGGGGTTATTTGAGGATGACATGAAGGGGGATATTTGGGGGGTGGCATGAAGGGGGAACATTTGTGGGGAGAAGAGGGGGGGACATTTGGTGGGGGAAGAGGGTGATACGAAGTTCGCCGGGACAGCTAGTAATTTGATAATTCTGAAATATTTGAAACTTATTACATTCATCTTCAGAACAGGCTATTTATTAAAAAAATTAATATTTAATACGTCCAATTACTTGAGAAAAAACATGTTGAAGCACAGAATGAAGCTACATTGAATATTGGTTGAAGTGGACCCTAAAACACAAATGATCATCACTTAGATACCTGATGAGCACTATTTATGTGAGAAATTCCTTGTGAATAATTCAAATTCTGCCAACAATCTGGTTCAAAATTGACCAGCACTGATATGAGGTTGAGTTTATTAAATCTCAGATAATGGTTGAGCAACAAGTATAAAATTATCTTGAAATACTTGATTGTTCTAGATAATTATATTTTTGTTTCTCAAAGATGTCTCTTTTTCTGTATTGCTTTAAATGTTTTGAATTCTTTATGATTTTCTTGGAATACGTTCCATTCTCAACCAATAGATATGAGTTCAATTTTTAAAAATTAGATGAAATCAATTCCAATTCAGATACAGTTATATTATAAACTATGTATTACAAAATTTTTATGAGTGCATGCTCTAGAAAAAATTAAATGATTGATTGATTGAATATTATAAACAATGAAAATTGGCACATGCACTTACGGGTATTCATTCACTCAGTGAACCATGTAAAGTGAAGGTCGTCATCATCATTGATAATATAGTACAGTGAGTGATAAAAAAAGATTTTATCCATAGATTTCATTACATAATATTGTAAACTATTAAGCACTGAAATCCTGAAATTATAAATTTATATTGTTCAGACATTATTTTGTTTAGACAGCACTTGTATAACAAGTCTTGTAATGATATATTAGCAAATTTAATGATGATTGATGTAATTCTCTCATTTTGCTGTCTTGTCTTGAGATATAATCAGCATTTAATGAAATTATTATTTATTTGATATCTATTTCCAGATTTTAAAGTTCTCAGCAACACTATTCGATAAAGACTTGATCATCATTGTATTCAGCACACCTTATTTATTTCATATCTGAATGTTTAATGTCTGGAAAATTATTTTACTCATAACAGCTCTCTTCCAAATAAAAATAATGCATTATATATATATCGATTGACGTGGTGGAATACACGATTTGAAAAAATGATATTTGAAGCCTATTATATTTTTCTTAATAATACTTTAATGTTGATCCTTCAAAGTTTTTATTATTTCTATGAAACAGCTATTTATTATCCAACTGTGATTATAATTGTATATATAAAATTTTTAAAAGCATATTTTGCGGCAGTATTAAATCAAAATATGTATATAGCAACCTTCAAGTACAGAGTATGCGTGAAGTTCGTTTTTAAATTGTTATTGTTATTTCGTAATTTGTAATAACACACAAGTCATTGTGATTTACAATCTTCAATAATAATATTCACGTATTCATTCCATTCTCTACAATTGATGAATATTTCAGAACTCCGATGAAAAAGTAAGCAGCTCTGACAATAATTACATTTTTCTTCTTCAATTATTCATTTTTTTCTGAGAAAACAAAATTCATACCTGGTGGTGGTTAACTTGTCTCCCACCAATGTATAGGCCCACATAACAGCAGTAGTAGACTCTCCTTCACTACCCTTGCCCATTAAGTCAATAAGTTTCCTGGAATCTCACAATTATATATCTATTGAGAATTTGTTCCTCAAAGGTATTAGATTACATAGGAATTGATTGAATGGATATAAGGGACTAAATACCATTTTGATTCAGAAAAATAATATAGGAATTTCGACTTTCCCTGTAAAATCACAAAGAAGAGACAGTATATGACGATGCCAGTGCTAAAAGCTACCTAATACTATTTTTAATTTATTCACTCGCTAGACTCAATTCCTTTCCGGTAATTATTCAAACAAATTAGAATAATCCATTTAGACTATGACACCTATTCTAGTTAATTTGAAATTTTCTAAATAATAAGTCTATATTCTGATTCTTTCTTATTATTTTTTCATCCATTACCATTTTTGTTTCAGTTCATTTCTGGGACCATATAAATAACTCTAATGTGTAATTTTTAGAGTTTCACCACAACAGACCTTTCAAAGTGACTAACAATCCCATTCTTACTTGAAGCTCATACATTCGTGTGAAGAATAATGATCAATGGGATTTAAATGACCTTGAATGAGATAAAATATTCTATAAATTATCTCCATCACATGAAAATCAAACAAACAATTATTATTTGAGCTAGAAATGGATGTGCTATCTCTGATCTAAGAAGATGAATATCAGAATAACATTACAATATCGATGATATTATTATTATTAGACTATCTAATACCTAGTTCAGGAAATATTCAATATTATTTGTTCTGATATTTTTATTTTCATACTACATTAAGCTCTAAAGTAACCAATCTACGATGATGTTCCCAACACTGTTGATGTTATAGCTGAATCCAGAAAATTCTAGAATGACTGTTATTCCCCCAACACACTGTAGAATGAAATGGTTGAGGAGATTATTGTATCAACGCTATGATATTATCTGTACAAAGTTTGTATAATTTTTTTGTTTTCATCATTGTGTACTTGTACTGTGAAAATAGGACTGTATCGAATATGAATTTAAATTTGAATATATTTCAGTCGTCGAGAATTATTGCACTTTCAACAATCATTCCCATTCAGAAACTGCATTAGAAAAAATTTAAATTGAAAAATATGTAGCATACAACTTTCTTCTGTTTCATTTTACAAAATCATTATTCTCAAATCCAATCCAGTTTATTTTCTACCAAGAATGGTTCTCGTTTCGAGAATTTTATTGAACGTAGGTAATGAATAGCACAAAAGAACTGATATTGTTTTCTTTGTAATTAGTCGAGTACCGTTATTGATGTAAATTTGTGTATTTTATGTAAATAGATATAAATTGATACAATACCATTTCATATTTCGACTGGAATTGGAATATAGATAATAGAGGTGTATCATACAAAAAATATATAAATGTGCGAATCTACGCTTACTCCTGCTGGACAGTGTGACAAATCAATTATATAATTATGTACTTATGTAAATTGAGCCCTAATGTTGTGATAATAATGTTAAATATGAAAGTAAATGAGTATAAATAATTTGTTGAGTTATTTTCCAGCACAGAAAAAGTTGGCATTGAAAATTGAACACTTTCTTAGAAGGTATGAGAAGTACCGTTGGCCTACTAGGGCAGCTAGAGGTGGAAGTATCTGGATATACATTCATGATAATCAGTAGTTGTTATAATGAAATAAATTGAAATCTTCCTGTATGTGAGGCAATCAAAAAATGATCTACTGCATAGATTTTGCTAATGCTAAGACTGTATGAAGGCGTTTATAGAGGATAAGATAGTGCCCTAGATTTTGCTAGGCTACAAAAATTCAATACCATAATGTCCTTGACATTTTTCCCGATGATTCAGAATTAAATAAAATTTTGTTTGTCCTTTCCTTCCTTATTCCCGGTTTTTCAGTCGTTCAATAAACTATTGAATCAATAACTTTTTTTTTGCATTTGAAAACACATGGTTATTGATTAAATAGTGCTATTGGATCCGTAGCCTGGCTATTGAGCGACTGAAAAATCGGTCATTAGGGTGTTATCGGTATAAAGAAATGGAACTCTGCTACTGCTTTCTAAATAATAATGCTGTGTTGTATTTTTATCTTCATTCTATATTTAAGTTAATAAAATTAAAGCAGCGTCCAAAAGTTGCGATAATTTGCAACAGCTTATCGCTGACTAACCATTCATTGGAACCTTTTTTGTCAGAAAGCGTACAATGTTCGAACAGCTGGCATTTGATTCAATGTCAGCATTTCGGATGATCGGTCGCTTTCTGGCAAAAACGGTTCCAATGTATGGCTAGTCTGTGATAAGTTGATACAATTAATCTATCGCTGCTTAATATCGAGGAGTTAAGAACCAAGTAGCCTTAATATTTTATGACGACTAAAAATATTTTTTGGCAATAAATAATAAACAAGTAGGCCTACTGAATACTGAGTGACCAATATAATTAAAGTTCGTGATATTTAGGACCCATGGATTTATTCTCAAAGTAAAATAAGCAGATTGCATGAAGTATGTGACCTTTCTATTATCAGAGATTTACTAATAAAAGGAAAGATGAGTACAATACTGTTACAGTCATGTTTTCAGTAACATATTTTACTAGTTATAAAAGCTGTAACTCAATAAACCAAATCTCAATATTTTTTATCCAAACAATAATATTTTTCCTGAAACTCAAAACTCTGGAAACTGAAATCTGTATAATTATGTTTTTCTTGGACTTTTTCTTGTAAATTTTGAAATTAGTTCATGTTTTTGTTGGACTTTTCCAAGTTCAAGTCCAAGACTCTAACATTTCTTGTGAAAACTGAATATGTTTTTTGTCACAGTATATCATAATAATGCAGAAATATTTTCTACTTACAATACTTTAAATGTGGCTCTATGGGTTTATTATCAAATTTAGTGCTTTAGAACGTTTTTAGATTTTTCTATTAGAGATAAGTGATAAATTTTATGTATAGATGATGTCGTAAACGGATCTCGGAAAGTGGTGAGCGACTATAGTTTGTAATTTTTCTTCACGAGTGACGGGTGTGTAGCGTGGAAGAGGGAATGATCTGGTCACAGCATCCACGAGAGCTCTCACAACGGGAACTGGGTCACTTTCCTAAAAACAATATACGAAAAATTGAGCATGAAATAACATTTAAAGTACAATAATAAAAATACAACAATTATTATTAAACGATTAAAAGCGAGTTATTATGCTGAATTCTGTGTCTTTCTGTTATCAAAAGGAAAACTTGAAAAAACATTGGAGAGGCGAGATTGCTGTAAAAAGCGATAATAATTTAAAAATATAATAAATAATGTATTTCTACTATCAGAAGGATAGAAACTTAAATATATATTGGAGAGGTGAGATTAGTTCTACTCAGATACGGTACGATAACTGATCAACAAAACTTTGTGATCAAAAAATTGAGTGATCAAATTTAAATTAAATGCAAAATATCGTGTGCCAATGACACTTGACTAAAAGACAGTTCACAATTTATTGGTTCAGGCTTTTTTTATTTAAAATAAGAAGTTTTGGCTTTCAATGACTTCTTTTATACCGTACCTTGGAAGCCCGCAAAAAGCTTCAAAATTTAAATGTTATTTTAGAACTGAAAACTCACTTTGTTATATAGCAAACAGCAAATTGGTTCTTCTACACAGGCCAATTATTAGCATATAATTCAAAAGATGTATTTTTTCAACTGAAGTGTCATATTAAAAATGTAATAAGTTACTCGTTTCGAAGATGAATATTCAAAAGAATATTCATGTTGACCCTGAATATTATTATTCTATTTGAAGTTGAAGAATTTAAAAAAATTTTCCCAAGAGAACTTATTTGAATCAACATTAATGTAAATGAGATTTTCAACTCAGTAGGCCTACAGAATCTCAACATAATGCAGTGTTTCAATTACAACCCCAATCTCATATAATATGACGTATTATTTGAAATAAAAATGGAAATCATGAATATTTCTGGATACTATGTGGAAAAGATCACAATTTGAATTCTACTTTAGTGCTCTGAAAAATTAGTGTCATTATGTGAGATTTCCTAGGATTAGATAACATAGATTATACAGATTCCCTTTTACAAAAGTTGGATCGTTAGTGAATCTTGTTATGATATTATCTTAAAACCTTGATACCTTATTGTGGAATACCATAAGATAGCATCTGTGTACAATACATTTGCTTTGAAAGTCAATTACAGATCCGCAATGCGGATGTATTCTTGCTACATACACTTTATCGCTGTAAAATTTAATTGGTAAACGTATGCAATGCAAATGAATAGAAACAAATACAATTTCTATACCGACCTGTTGCTTCATGTATTCCGGCATGGTTCTAACTTTAAATTCAAAGTAATCTTTTCCATAATCTTCTCTTGTGCCATCGTCCATTGAGTCCCACATCTTTTTAGCATCCTCAAGCATTTGTTTATCATCGAACCAGTTTCCTGCAAAAGCATTCCCTTATTTAGAGAGTTGATAGAATATTTTTCATCCATATAGAAATTGCAGTTCAGATTCTATACACCTCCAATTCCATACAAAGATTCCACATTAAAAATTCCACACAAAATAATTAGCCTATCCATATTAAAGCTGAAATTCATTCATTCATGACGCTCTTATCAAAGATAATCGTATTGAGTTCAATAATTGAAAACTGTATTAAAACAATAACGAATACGGTATTATTGAAACAATAAATTCCATTGTTCAAAGTATCATTTAATAACCTTCTTTGTCGTAAACAGGTATTGTTCCTCCATTGAATCTATTGAGTTTTCTTGTGTATTATAAAAGTGAATAATTATTATCCCGGGGCTCATTGATTATAGATTTCAAATTTAATAAGTCTTATTCTTGTTTTGTTAGCATTCAAAAGCGTGATCCAAGTCATAATGCTATAGTTTCTATAAAACTCTTTGAGGCTAAACATTTAAAAAAGCTCAAAAATTAGATTAAATTTGACTACTATCACCATATCCATTTACTATTGTCCTCTCAAAAAGTGATATATACAAATGTTTGACTTATCATTTATTTATCTATTTATTTATTTCTTCGACAATAAATTTCCAGATACAACAGAGATTAGCAAATTTCTTGTATGACATTCTGCCTGAATAATTTATCATCATAAATAAAACCTTTCAATAATTATCCATGTTCATTTTTTTCGTACTAGGAAATGAGGTTGATAATTGGAACCTCGTTTCTCTTTGGTTTTTCTCAAAAATTTTCTCTTTGGTTTGAAAGCCACCTACAACTAAAACTTCATTCTTCTCTCATCATAGGCTTCCATAATTAGGCTAGAGCCAATGTTGGCATCACCCTTGGAAAAAATAAATCTTATTTCACAACATTCAAGATTTATTTCAATCAACACTTAATTTCAACGAAATAACACAAAAATTTAAACTGCTATGTCGTTCAAAATCATGTTCAAAGTGAATCAAAAATAATAACTAATCGATTTGTATTGAATGGTATATATTTATGACAGTTCATATATCTAGTAAAAAGAATTAAATACATTAAATATTATAGAATATCCAATGCTCTTGTAGTTACCTGTAGTCAAGTGTCCAGGCTCAACAACCACCACATCCACTCCCCATTTGCGCATTTCCAAACGCAGGCAATCTGAAAATGCTTCTAGTCCAAATTTGACAGCACAGAAAGGAGATCTGACCGGACACGCGATTCGTCCGACAATGCTGATCACATTAATCACGCGACCTGTTCAAAAGAGGTATCACTTTCTGTAAATATGGAAACAAATCTTTAACAATTGATTTAGAAGTACAGCAGAGCTTCTCTATAATGATTTATCAAATCATTATGGAGAAGTTCAGCTACATTTCTAAATTTATTGATATAAATATGGGATAAATTGAATGAAAGTTGACTGTAATAAATATAGGAACAGACCAAGGTGTATAGAATGGGAGAGGTGGTCGGAGTGAAGCGGCTTGCTGGGAAAGTCATGGTAATGACGTCACTGCAGTCCCAAACTCGAATGCTCACGGATACTTCTATATGATGCAGGCGTAAAACGTGAGAAGAGTAAGCTCAAAAAATGTCTACTTTTGAGACAACAAATTGAAAAAAAAATAATTCCAGTTGGAAATAATAGTTTATACATTTCTTGACAATGTTAGTACTCGAAGAATATTTTCCTAGCACCTTTATGAATGTGCTTTTCAACCTTTTATTCTTACCTCCAATGAAAAACTACAGTTGGAATGAAACAAGATGTCACTTGGTATGGTGCTCAAGAACCACTAGAACTGTTTTTGTCAGAAAGCATTTCAGATGATCGGTCGTTTTCTGACAAAAACGGTTCTAGTGACGAGTGACCAGGCCAAGTGACAACTAGTTTTATTCAAACTATAGTGGCGTCATTATCTCTACTTTCTCAGCAAACAGCTACACTCCGATCCACTTCTTTTATTCTATACACCTTGTGAGCAGACAACATATAATTTACAGTATGCACTCGATTTAGAAAAAATTTAGTAGGAATTCTCTACAATAAAAATGAAATGAATTGAATGAAATCAGTCGAAAACAGGTAAAGTTTCAATTCACACTTGCTTTAGAAAATATATAGTAGGTAGTACATAATGAGATAAGCGAAATACAGCAGGATCCGTTTAACTTGTCAGAAAACATATGATCGACGAGCATATGATCACAATACTTAACCTACAAATGCTGAATCTCGCAGATTATTGAAAAGGTATTTTAAAAGTTATTCTTTGAAAGGTCTTTTTCAAAAAGGCCTTTTAAAGACTTTAAAGGTCTTTAAGACTTTTAATCCATTTGATTATTGTGTTGAAGTCACTGTTTAATTATTACCAAAACAGCTGATTTCTGACAAGTTAAATGGATTGTGCTATAAGAGTTGTCAGAATAAGATTGGATGTTTTCTCTTCAATGAAATTATATGATACAAGTTTTCATAAGATTTTCTACTTTAAACAATAATTAGGCTATACAATACAGCTTAGAACTTTTTTTTGTAGCTTACAATATTGTCATTCAGAAATTATTATCATTATTGAACAGTAGAGTTTTCATTGTATTTTCTTAGATAAATATATCAATTTTTCGTCAATCTATGTTGCAGAATAGAATACTCCAGACGTGGAGTTCAAATGTGGTGCATACAAGTTTCAGTGTAATGTAGCGTGTTTATATGAATACGATTCATGAGATACTAAAAGATTACAAGATTTTTCAATTCATTATTAAAGGAAGGTGGAATTACAATATTCATTCTACATTTAAATTTGCCCAAATAGCACCTTATTCTTATTTCAGTTTTGTTTTATATCGATTATTCAAGGTTTGTAATCAATATTCATTATTACTCTCCGCAGAAGATCAATATTTCTTTATTTAATTTGAATTTGTTTCAATTTCACCTTATTCTTGTTGGAGTTTGTTTAAAATTACCTTTTGTTTTGCGAAGATGAGGAAGAAAAACTTGAGTTGTGCGAATCGTACTCAACAAATTCATATCGGCAGCTTTCTGGTAGACAGTTTTCGGAACCCATTCCACCTCGCCAAAAGCAGCCCAAGACACATTGTTGATAAGAGCCCAAAGACCTTTAAATAATTGGAAAACAAATTGAAACACCTCTCAAAAACCACGCTTGAATAAATAGTTCATTTAGCGAAGAATATATTTCTCATCACCATTAATGTAGGCCTAAACCAAAGTACAGCGAGTGATCATAAAGTCTCTCTGCAGTGGCTGCATGGTAGTATATTGTGTCCTGATTAAACGGTACACAAATTGAACTTTATATAGTACTAAATAACAGAGAAGGCACTTTCAGCATCTACTTTAATAAATCTACAGGTGAATTTCAATAACTTTTCGTTTAAAAAATAAATTTTTCGAGTGATTCAGTGGTTCATTGTATATCGACTGCTGAGGGGTTTTTTGATCGCTGAATAATAATTAATTTATGATCTAAACGAAATTCACGTTGAGACTATCAAAATACGAGAAATATATAGTTTCAACTCAGCAACAGGCCTGAAAAAATCGAGAAAAATAATTTGAGGGAAAATATCGGATATTATATAATTATATGAAATTGTTTATATTATTTATATTATGTATAAATTGGAATTATATATGAACTTGCGCGTGGGCAACAAATGCAAATACAAAAATGTTAAGGGTGTGATTATAACAAAAATCATTAAATTTGAGCGCATCAGAAAATATAGGTATTGGAGACGCACTAATAGTGACAGTGGCAGATTGTAAAGTTCAACGCATGCATACTCAAGGAAGATAATGGAAATTTTAGAGATCCTACAGAATTAATAGCATTCTCAATTCCTTTCTCACTAATTTGTTATTCTCATCCAAGCTAGACAATGTCAATGTGATTTATCGACATTATTTGAGTGAAGTCGCATTATTCTTTAGACTCTTTTGCTGCCAATTTTTCAAATACTGCAAGGTGATGCCAATAAAACTCTATATGTGTTAATAGTCTTGAAAAAATTTCTTGAACTGAATATTCATTGCACTGTACAGAGCTAAAAAGAAACTATATATTCCATTAGTTTTTTGGGAAAAGTAATATCTTAAAAGTTATAATAATTATACATCAGTGATTATTTGGAGGCATCAGAATTTGAAGACGATAGATTATAGCCATGAGCCTAGAACCCAAAAATAAAGTATCATTGATAGCATTTTCGACCGATTCAAACCAAAACTAATGGCAGGTAATAAATTGCCTGATATTAATTTTTTATTGATATACTTGTACATTCCTTCCTCCTTCTTACCTGGAGATTTATCCGGCAAGTGTTCCTTCACATAGGACAAAGCATCCTGTAAGTCTGATTCAGAAGTTATGTCCAATTTCAAAACATGCAGTCTACCTGAAGATTCATCTTTCAACTTTGAGGCAAGATTTTCATTACTTTGGAATCCGGCGAAAATTGTAAAACCCTGAAAAACGATTAATATAGAAATATAGAAGAATATAAAGAATATAAATATTATAAAGAATAAAAAGATTATAAAGAATATTACAAAAGAATGAATTATTAATTGATGGTGAAAGAATTGTCCACTCAATTCCAAAATTCTCACATGAGATAATTTTGTCTTTAGTATTCTATCATCTATACAGTATTAGTTTCATCATTTATTTTAAGTTCATATCACTTTTGGAATATATAGACTACTGAGTTAGTAATTTTTGGGAATCGATCTTGGAACCTTTGGATCATCAGACAGGCGCTTATCGCCCTCGGCTACGGACCACTCCAATACTGCTGTACTTATTAAAAAATTAATTATCGAATAATATGTTATAACACCATGAACTGGATATTTCAAAAATTAATTTCATTGAGTCTAGCCTACAATAATTGAAAAACAACAACAATGTATTTATTCTTTGCATACAGAATATGGTTATAGTTATAGGCTATAGTTCAATATTCTTTATGAAACTTACCAAATCATCTAATTGTCTTGCAATGGCATATCCTATCTTGGACTCGCAACCAGTTACCAGCACAGCCTTCCCTGCAGCAGTTACCTTAAAAAAATCAAAATGTTTATTGAAGTGACAAATAAACATTTTTTATGACAACAGTAGCTTTACCTCGTTGCTTAACTCAATCAATTGAACATAGAAATTAATAGGTTTGGCGCAAAAATACTGTACCGTATGAGGAGTTGTATTCAATTATTTTATCGATCCAAACAAGCTTTATGATTAAATAGTATGTTAATCTTAATGTGCCTCAATGGTGATGAATCCATAAAAAAAAAACTCAATTCTGGTAGCCTGGAAAGTTTGAAGACAAAACAATTCATGATAATCTAAGATAATTCAGTCAAACCAAGGAGATTGATCGAGGTAGATTGCTGTTGAAGCTATGATTGATCAGATTTGGGATGTGGATATAAACATATCAATGAAAATGTCAAGCAATCATTGCGTCAATATTATATGATTTTTAAGAAGACTTGCTTCATTATACCGTACCGTACAAGTAGGCTATTTAATTAGGGGGAATAGTGCTATATAATACTCTATTTACAAAATTTTTAAATCTAGTACGGTATGCATCTTTAAATAGCATTTGTAATATGCATTTTTAAATCTAGCATGCTTGATTTTAGAAAATTGCATTGGATGAAATAATTTTAATATTGTGAAATGAAACAATATAAATGTTTTTGAAGAGGATCCAGTTTTTATGATTGAATAATATTGGTTTAGTAATTTCTATCAATCTATAAATAGGGTGAGTGTACCTTATTATTACTTTCAAAATAAAAAAGCTTTTCTTGTTCCCTGCTCTGAGATTTTTAGAAAAATAGTCCACTTACTTTTATATAGAAGAACAGTGTACGAAGAATTTTCAAAATAATCTTTTTAGACTTATACCTATGTGGTACAATATCATGTATCACTCTTAGGTGAAATGTTTTGAGGTTTGTATTGGAACTCACCTTCAAGTTGTGATAGAAGATGGTGGATCCTATGGAAACGATGAGAAATAGAATGAAGAGCGTGAAAGACGACACTTGCGAGATGTAGAGAACATTGAGAACCGTGGACAAGATGACAGCTGCCGCATGTGAGAACACCACTGGAATGAAGCAGCGATCGAAAAGATCCCAAGGAATTTCTTCCGGGGCTTTTTTGGCGGCAGGAGTCTTCGAGGAGGAAGACATCCCGAAAACTGAGAGACCAGCTTCTCTGTTTCAGGTCAGCTCAACGTAGAGTAGAACGTTTTGGCTAGAAACCAGGTTGTGCTATTTCTGTCCATCTGTCGTTCTCCCTCCACAATATTTACTCTCTTTTAATATTCTGTCACATTCATAGCTTCCTTTCTTTTTCCAAAAACCTCTTCTATCTCACTCTATGCTTCTATTTTTCATTCAGCAGTTGCTTGCTCGGTCAATCATTCCAGAACCCAGGACAGGACTGCAGTTTGTTTTTCATCACTTATTCTCAGACTAATTTTATGATCAGTTATTAGGTAGTCATCAAATCTTGAGGACGAAATATTAGTCATAAGCACATGAATTCTAATTATAGGCCTATTACTCCTATTCCAAGATAGGAGTTTCAGCCTGGCTTCATACATATTCTCACTCACCAAGAGAATATATTTTGATACCAGAATAAAAACGATCTGAGAATTCATGCAGGATCTCAATGTAATTTACAATTTTTCAATTGCTCTTCTTGGTTATTGTACAGCAATTTTCCCAGTTTCATGGATCTTATAGCTTGTAGAGTTAAAGAACAGATTAATAGATACTTTGAAGAATAGGGGAATTGAAATGAACTTCCTTCTTATACTCTCAATCAACATCTCTTGATAATTTTTCTGTAGATGGGTTTCATTGACTTATGAATAAAAAATGAGACTACAAAAGTTCTCTGGGATAGAAAAAAATTAATTTTATTGAATTACTAAACTGTACTCTGATACTCAGAATGTAGGCTATTACCTATCCTATGTGAAAAAAATCATTTTACCAAAATTATATTGCTGATAGAATTATAGCAAGAAAAAACCATTAATGCAAAGAGAAAAGTTCAACAAAACCAAAATACTAATTTTTTTTTTCTAATGTAACTAATTAGTTGACTTGACTTTATGAATAGCTATGAGAATTTTATCGGTCTTATATAGTAATAATTATGCTTCATACTCATCAATTCATTAAGTTAGTGTTTCAAATAATTGTAGTCGAGATAGAAATTAGTACTCCAGCATCAAGAGTTTCAGACAAAAAAGGTTGAAACAGTCATTTACTCAATAACAATAAGAACATATTAAGTGTATTTGGGTAATCTTTTTAATCAAACTCATCGATACGTTTGTGTAATATGTGGCAGACCTCTTTAAGCAATATCAGCAAGATCACCCACTATTAAAAGTAATCATGTCATCTGCTTTAAAGAGATGATTGTAAACCATATTATCCTCCTACAATAACGAGGAGTATATGATGGGATCCTATTAGAGCCTCTGGGGAGGGTATCAATTATTGAGAAGGGAAGAACTTGATAGAAAGAAGGCATTCTCCGTAGAATTTCTCATCATATATTATGATTGTTTCATGATGAATTTAACAATCCAACGGTTTCCGAGTTTACTTACTACAAACATGTAACATCCTCTTTCATAAACTAATAAATCGGTATCGATATTGAATTATAGTGTGATGAAGTGTTACAATTAATATGCAGAAAGCCACATATGCTAGGAGTAATACAAAGCCAATAACGCAACTCATTAAACACGTACGATTCAAAATAGGCTGAAAGAGGTTTTGAATAGATTGATTCACATTATTGTTGCATCAGCAATGAAGAGTGTGTTTCTTATTATATTCTTGGTTTTATAGGTGAGTTCAAATTTAACAACTTTCAAAAAACAAGATCTCACCATTCTCATTGATTTTTCAGAATGATTCAGTAGAGGAAGATTATTTTGAAGTTGTACCTTCTCTACAAAAGTTGACTGATAATGTATGTTCAACTTGAGTGCAAAATTGTCGATTATTTCCATTACACATTTAGCAAGATTTTTAGATAGCACATTTTTCAGTTTTTTCGTTTGACACTGGTTGTTATTGCTTGACTATTGGTCTGTGAGTTGTTTTATAAGTTCTTGATCAACATTTGATTTTCATCACTGATCAGTTTATAAGTACCCCAACTATATTTGTTTTCAAGCTGCCTACTAATCTTTCCACTTGCTGTTTTGGTCTTGTCGATAAAATTCACTAAACTCCCACTACTTTAAACTTCTTTTTAACTTACCCTCTTGGATTCTGACCCAAATATTCAATCTACTGTACATTAGCTAATCCCAGACTATCCTCTCTCACCAGATTGATTTTAGAGTTTAGAAGGATAATAGGCCTTCTGTATGGTTGAATTTTTTTTTTTGAATTGATATAGTCATACAATATCCCTCTAATTCCAAGAATGGACATTTATAACTTCAAACTTCGCCGCTTCATGTAGATAAATCTCATCCACATTGCATATAATACTTATATTGTAGAAAAATATACGTATACACAAAATATAATACGAATATGTTGGAAGAAATACTGTATTTTGTTATTTACATGAATAAAAATAAGACAGTCTAAACCAATCTAAAATAGACCAGGAAAAGTGGGTAGTCTGGGTCCAGCCTCATTATAACTGTCAGGAAATTTCTAGATATTTTTAATTTCATTCTCATTAGTTTTTATTTTGTAGTGAAGGATGAAAACATTACTTTAAAACAAGTTGAAATGAATGAAGCCACAGAAAAAAAGGCACAGCCTCGTTGTCAGCGTTGCCTGCTCTTCATAATATGTTGCGCATGTATGATATTCATCTTCGCCGTTCACATAGATCGATTGCCCAACACAGCAACTGTATTCTATCATCTGAGAAATTTCAACTTCTCATCGAACTCAACTACAGCGCTCAAGGTAATGGAATCATATTCATCGAATTGAATCGATATTATTTTGGAGATAATTATCTGTCATGAATAATTATTTATTGTCTTAGAAAATTAATTTATTTGTATTTTACCTCAGGTACTGTACCCATTAGAAATGATTGATAGAGAATAGTTTTATCAGATAAGAAGACAGTAACGTTAACGGACAGAATAGAGTAAGTGTAACACAGAACAGAAAACACAAATGTGCTGCAGATTTTCGGGTAATTCTGAATCCCAGTTGCACAAAGGGCTGTCAAGCTCAATCTTCAACTAACAACGTTAATTTTGATTGGTAATAAAAGATTTAGCCTATACAAAATACTTGTATACTCCACTTTGTACAACTGGCTCTGGCACTAAGTTTTTGTACTTGGCGTATATTTATGTGACGCATTTTCTTAATAAATATGAAACACATTTAGCAATAGCTACATTCAAAATAGCCAATGTTTAAAGGGAAAACGTTTCGTTTTCTCATCACTAATAGCCAATATAGTTCGAACAATTTTCAGTCTCTCTCATTGTCATTATCGTTATTTTATTACAATGAATTGATAATACTGCTTGGACAAATATATACATTAATATAAATGTGTTTGAACTTTCACATTTACAGCAGTACTCACGTGTAGTTGTTAACGTCAGACGCATTTCGAGGCGCTGAGTCCCATCTTTACCGTAATTTGATAAAGATACTCTTATCGGGACCTTGATACCTTGAGTATCAAGCTAACTTACTCCTCGTACGCTAAAGATGGGGCTCATCGCTTCGACCGCGTCCGACACATTCATTGTCGGATTCATTGACACATTCGTGAATGTGAGGCTGTGAAAAATAGTGTTGAACGAGAATAGATTAAAAACCATAAACATATTATTCCCATAAAGTACAACATCGCTTGTGCAAATATTTTTATTTTTGTTTTGGAAAATTGTATGAAAGATTTTTAATTTGAGAAGTAATGCTTTTTCTGAGAAAGAATAGATTCTGTTTTGGATCTCAACAGCATAGTTTTTGAAAGTCAACTTCTCGAATTGAAGATCATTTTTCTCATTTTGTTTGATGGAAGTTGCAGAAGAAGGTGGAAGAAAGACCTTGGTATCTGACAAATGGAACGCGGTGGCCAATCGCAGCCAAAATAGACAGCAAAACAGGAAGAAGAGACGCAAAGTTGTGGCCCAATGAGGATAAGGAAGGAGATCGAATCTTAGATCAATTAATGTTTGTACCGCCAGACAATGGTAAACCTCTTCCAATGAAAACGGTAAGTATTATTTCAATAACTTATATCTATCAAATGTATCAATAAATTTAGTAAATTGAAAAACATTTTATTCCTCAATATTATCATTTGAATTGATTTCAAAATTCACATAACTCACGAGCAGATCTTTCATATTTCTAGAAGCCTTCTTAAACGATTAATAATTTTATCACCAGTTAAATTATCAATATAGCTTAACCTTTGTGGAATTAATCAATATATAATGCTAAAAATGAAATTATAATAAAAATGCTTAATAATGCTGGCAAACACGGAGATTAAAGCTATGAAAGCTATAAGGAAACTATGAAATTTATGTTTTGATTTCTGAATAGTAGGATAAATACGAATGAATGGTGCTAGTTGTGAGGAAAAATCATTTTCATGTCAACCCCATTATTATAATATTGATTATTTCGCAATAATAAATAATTATTATGCAAATAGCTCAATGGCGTTTGAGAGCAGGTGAAGTAATTTGTTTATATTTGAATGCTTACATGCTTGAAGTTTCTCTTATCAGTGATCTTGAATAATTTATTATGTTGATGAACATGATTATTATATCTTGAAAGAAATTTGAAGTACGGTACCAGTAACCAGTACCAAAAAAAACCAGTAGCCTATTATTCTTGAAATTTGTATTTAAGTAAGTACCTACAATTTTTTTTAAGTAAATAGAATTAGATAGTAGAAATACCAAACTAATAACAATGATTCTTCACCAACTCCACGTTTAATCATAATGCCTATGAAAATAGTAACTTTAAATTGACAAAATAATCATAAATATGTATACTATAATAGGCCTACGGTAATAACTGCAAAATTACAAACATTAGAATGATTGTGTTCTGCTTTTTCATTTTGCATGCTCCTGCATTCTCAGTAATTAGTATAGTAATTGTATGTCATATAATAATTATACAATAATAATTGTATAAATTATTGTAATTTCTCAAATTTTGATTTTCATTATTCATTTCTTTTAAAAGAGTGGATTTTCCACTTTATTCTTCATAATTATTGTATTCATTGTATGGATGACCACTTTGGTTAATGCCTTTTTCCGCTAAATGTAATTCATTCATGAGAATCAAAATCGCTTTTCGGTGGTTCGGATAACCCATCTAAAGGTGTAGGTCCACTCATCTCTCATCACCATCCTTCCCATTAGGCCTACTCAATCTCCAGTTTATGTGGACATCAACACAGCAAATAAAAATAATAATTCATGAAGAGGTGTTTATTATTTTCAGGTACAGATGATTCTTGACTTATAATCAAGAGTTATTGAATAGCCTACATGAAATCATACAATAGTGAACAATTTATTTTTCAACCGCTATTTTTGCAGATACGATTCGTACCGGGTTTGGTGATATGGGAAGTCAATCACCCTAAAGGGAGTCCAGAACCCTTTGTTACCTGTCCAGTGAATAGATGCAAGGCCACTACGAATTCCTTGGATGCTGATGCCCTTTTGTTTGTGGACATTTTCTATGATCCACACCACCATAAACCTGCTAAGCAGGTAATTAATACATTCTTTTTACAATTATTGGAATCCAATAAGTTCAATTTTTTCTTGGAACAATTATTTTATATAAGTAGTATAAAATTGTTGGGTACCGTGTATAGAAACTGTAGCCTACTCTAATTCCATGTATTTCAGGTTTTGTATTATCGGGTAGGCCTACATTCACATTTGTTATCGAATTATACTTCATTTTATCTTTCTCAAAGTTCAAAATGTTGGCCTATTATAATATCCCATTCACTACACAATATTAATATGGTTGCATCATAGTAAACAGATTCCTATACACTTTTAAAAGCTGTTCCTATATATACATTGTGAAAGGCTATCCTTTATAATAATATATGGTTATATCCTTGCAGATATATTCTGTTTTACTGGTGTAATGAATAATTTATTATACGTACAAATAACAATAACAATGCACAGTCAAATACTAGAAAATTCGAAATTACATTCTTTAGGAAAGAAACAATGTAGGCCTAAGTCTGTTGTCTAATAATAGGCATCTCCAAAGGTAGTCCTGAGTGGGGATCCTTCATTTAAATGTTATTTCAATAAATTCTCTCTGGGAGGAATTTATTTGTACCTAAGCTCAGGTGCCGTTATGTCATGTGAACGCACTGACTTTCCTTATTCAAATTGTCATTCCAAGTAGAGGCCTACTAGACGTTCTAATATAATTATTTATTTTCAATCCATCATTATTCAGGATTGTTGTCAATATGTCTATGGCATATAGAATCTATTCAGTCACAATTTATATAGCCTAATGTATTTTTTATTTCAGGTATGGATATTGTATCGAATGGAGAGCCCCATCCACACCTCCTACCAAAACCTGATTCAACAAGACATTTACAACTGGACGGCCACTTACATGCGTACCAGTGATATTGTGCGAACTTATTTTAAGTGGACCTACTACGATGAACAGCAAACAGAATGGCAGGGTCCTCCTAGAAACTTTTCGGCCGGTAAAACACGCAAAGTCGCCTGGTTTGTCTCTAATTGTTACGCCCTTAATAACCGTCTGGAGTATGCAAGAGAATTGGCCGAACATATACAGGTTAGTAGTAGAAAAGTTTACAAAACTGATCACTGAAAAGTTATTCAACCATAAAAACACCGAAAATAAATTCACTTCAAAATCTATATTATTGGTATAAAATTATACACCTATTTTTGTAAGGGTGATGCCCATGAGTTCTAGGCTTGTGCGTGGGTATGGGAGGGTTATGTGATGATGACGACTATTTTTATTTGCATTTCATAAACACTATCCTAAACTTTCAGCCTGTAGTGAAAGTAATATTGTGAAGGTGATAAGGTGATATCCACACACCTTTTTTTATAAAAAGACAAGAAGTTGTCATTAGTACTTATTTCACTTGACAACATCTGATTTTAGTTTCATTCATCATTTAAAACTTGTTAAAAACACTAAAAACTTCTATTTTTTACATGGCTCCGGCTGTCTGACTTTTCGCTCTTCTTAAATACTGTATGTTTAGTATGAACAATTAGAATCTATTATTAGTCATTGCATGACTGATGTGCTGCTTCATAAGCAGCTATGTGAATTACTGTGACTAAACGTCACTAATTTCGTCTTGTCTTGTCTTGACTAACCGGTGTATACGCCTAGCCTTAGTTTCTACATGGGTGATGGAAAGATGATGATGATGATGATGATGAGAAATTAGTCACTACAAGGTCATTTATCTGGGCACCTACGAGTATAAGCACATAATAGATATAATTTGATATTTCTATTTAGTCTGTGCCATATAGTATATAATTATATTATATTATCAACTTTTTAGCAATCCTCCTATATGGAATTAAGGAAGTTGTTAGTCTTTCACCTTCCATATTTTAATAAAGTTCAAATGCTAACCCTCGGGTTTAGCGCAGGACCCTAAGCTGTTCATAAAATGTGAAATAAACTTTTCGATTGATTGATTGATTGATGCAGTTTTGAAAACTGCAGGTGTTTGTAGTAAAAATTAATAGTGCTTTTCAGTAGTGATTTCAAGAATAACTATTGGAAAAACATTGTTCAATGAATATTATTAATCCAATTTTTAGATTGATATGTTCGGTGGATGTGGGGCCCAGTATCAATGTCCGAAATCCAAAAAGTGTTTCAAACTGCTGGAAACTACGTACAAGTTTTACCTGGCCTTTGAGAACTCCAACTGTCGCGAATACATCACTGAGAAATTCTTGGAAAACGGTCTGCAGTGAGTATCAGATACTAATAATTCTGCAGCAACACATGACGTGGTCCATGTAGAGATGTAGAGTGTCCTCTATCTAGGGCCTGTATTATCAATCACAGTTTAGAAGTCGTTCAAGTAAAACTACATTCGGCTCTTGATATACGAGCGACATTAATTTTCCTGCGCATGCGTTAATGATACTTGACCAATCACAGATGATCACAGTGTTCTTTGATTGGTCCAACGTTATTGACGCATGCGCAGGAAAATTAATGTCGCTCGTATATCAAGAGCCGAAGCTAATTCAAGTTAAAAACGTTTTTTAAACTGACAAACTGTGATTGATAATACGGGCCTAGGAATATTTTCAGTTGTTGTATCCATCAAAACAAAGAAAAGAATCTCAAAAAACGTTACGGAGATGGAAAGATGTTCTTGTTACCAAGATGAATAAATAAATGAATCAATAAATAATTAAATACAGTAAATAAAAAATATAGTTGGCGGGAAATTGGAGATTTGTCTCAGTTATTATTATACTAACGAGTATCTTAATTATTATTATAGGCATACTAGTCATAATGCAATGGAAAAATTCTCAGCGATATAGTTTTCCAAATTAAAATTTGAAGTGAAGTATCTCCTTCATTTATTAGCATACCAATGATATGTTGTTTCTATATGAATACTAATTAGATTTTTATTCAACTACCAATGGCAAATAAGTGGAACAATACACCATTGACTTCTATCCACAATATTGCTAAACAGTAATACGATTATAAACTTAGTGATGTCATTAAATTTAATACCTATGATAATAATTATAGTAGGTATCAAATTGGTTCATTGGTGAATTATTATAGTTGGTGAAAGAATAAAACAAAATTTGTCTATTCCACAGTATTTATTAATTAAAAAACATACTGAGTTTCAATAATGACGGCATCATCTTCAGTGGTTGAGCCTAAACTGTTAAGGCTCAACCACTGAAGATGATGCCGTGAGCATGATTGAAACTCGAGTATGGTTTTTTAATTAATAAATACTGTGAAATAGACAAAATTTTGTTTTTATTCTTTCACTGAATATGGAGAAGTTCCACAACATTTCAGAACAAAGTATGTGTTTTATTATAGTTTTCTCGAAGAACCAGCAATGAATTTTACACACTTTAATAACGGGAGTACAATCATCAAAACTCTCTTCCTGCATACAAATCCTAGAAGTCTAAAGGCATTATTGATGACATGATCTAAGTGCATATCAAACTTCAAGGATTCATTGAAAATGACACCCAGGTCTCTCATTGGTTTACACACTTTCAAGATGAAATAATAAAAGTATACTATTATTAAATATATATTATTAAGTAGGCCTATATTATTATGTACTGTATTTAATTTTGCTTACAGACACAACGTTATCCCAATAGTGATGGGAGCACCACGTGAGGATTACGAACTAGTGAGCCCAAAACACTCCTTCATCCACGTGGAAGATTTCGACTCACCAAAAGATCTGGCCGCATATTTACACAAAGTGGACCAAGATGACGATCTCTACAACTCCTACTTCAAATGGCGGGGCATGGGAGAAGTGATCGAAGGATACTTTTATTGCAGACTCTGCGCCATGCTGCACGATGATTATCCCGACAAATATTACGAGAGGATAGACGACTTTTGGCAGAAACCTGGCTCTTGTATACGAGGCTCTATGACTTGGCGAGAATATAGAAAAACTCAGGCAAAGGCAAACTCCACAAAAGTGAAGGTACCCTAGTCAATTAAAACTGTGATGCATAAAATCAATCATCTTACAGAACCGTCCAGAAAAAAGACTGTGTAATCTGTAAATATTCTAAGTCATTATTACTTAATAAGTCATGAAGAAACTTATTTCAAGTATAAAATCTCCATAAAGAATCGTCTAGAAAAAAATACTGTAATAACTCTATTTAGTATTACTATTAGTAATGAAGAAATTTATTATGAAGCATTAACGATATTGTTCAAATAGTAGGCCTATTAATAGTCCTACCGGTAGACAATGAAAAATGTCATACATAAAATCACCTTGCGCAGAACAGTCCAGAAACAAGACATTGTTATTACTGTATTTAATATTACTGTTAGTCATAAATAGAAATTTATTGTAAGTTTATTAAAACTATAATATATGTATTATATTTTTTAAAGATAGGTATCATCTTGACTTCTTGAGTTTCTCTGGAAATACTCCTTCCACCAGGCAATATTAATTATTATTATACAGTGTGTCAGGGGCTTCACAATACCATCTACCACTTCCTTCAATTAATTGACAGACATAATAAAGGTCACAGCTATTTATTTATTGTTCAAATAGTAGTTTAACAATAAATAGACACCAATTGTTTTATTACAGTGAATTTTTAATTAATAAACTACCAGCCTTATTTATCAACAGTAAAATAACTCGAAGTGTTGCAATACAAATTGAAGGATGGATCCATATGAGATTTACTTTACTCTAGAAATTTAATTATATGTAATGATATTATTTTGGAAACTTCATAATATACAAACTAGCCTTGACCGGCCTTTCTGTCTCTTACGTTTTTCCCTTCTCTCATTCCTTTATCTCTTTATCTCTTCTCTCTTCAACTCTTCTTTTCGCCTCTCTTCTTTCTGTTTCTCTTCTTTTATCTTTTATTGCTTGAAATTAGATTTAATTTCTTTTTCATTTTCATTAGGTCTAATATCAATTGTTTATTTTATAATATTATTTATTGAATGAACTCACGGTCAGTAATCAAGTTTTTCTTTTTCTGGCCGTGCTGCAATTATGTATTATGTACATTTTGCTTTTGTAATTATATGTCTAATTATAAAATTATGATTGTGATTTTTGATGGCAATAAATAAATTTGAATTTGAAAAATTTGAATATTATATTCTAAATCTCAAAAGTATAAGATCTTCCGTTCGTTAGTTATCGTGCGGACAGACGGACACCAGTATACGATCGCATTAAGAACCTTATCGGGTCCTTAATAATTTTGAATTCACCGCTCAAAGATGATTAGCGCTAAATCGCCAACCTAATAACACAATGTTATCAGTCACTGAATAATCCTTGATTCTGAGATTTCTGTTTGGATCTATTAAAATACAAATAAAATGTTATTTTCCTCCTCAAAAAGTCTGAGTTGAGATGAAATATCATGAAAATGATGCTTCCTCAAATTGAAGCAGACGGCCGCAGTTTATCAGCTCAGCTGGCGATCAGACTCAAAACGTCCATAACCTAGAAATTTTCCGTAAATGAAAATTTTTGATAAATATTGTGTGTCAAACCTAACAAGTAACTGTAAGTTACCTAGACATTTAATTATTTTATGATGTGTTTGTGAGGATACAGCGATGAAAGTAAAATTGTACTAAACAATAAAATAATTCTAAAATATACATCAGTTTGCATTACTTTCCAAAAATTTAGTGATTGATTCATGAGTTGAACAAGCTCAACTTCTAAAAGAGTTGAATATGTGCCATTGTATTAGATTGCCTAAAGCACTTTATTAGGTATGAATGATCATTTAAACGAGATTGTTTTGATGCTTGATTCATTTTTCAAAGGGGTAAGTAATTATGAATAATTTCGGTTGGCCAGTAAAATAATAGTTTATGGCAAAAATTGGATAAAGTATACTATACTTTATCCAATTTACAAAGTTTTGACTACATAACAGTATTACTGAATCCTGTAATAGATTGCTATCAAACTTTGAAAAAAGTACAGGACTTAGTTTAAAAATACAAGCCTAGAATACTAGAATAGTATAATGTAGCATGAAATTTTTAGTGTTGGAAACTTATTCATGATTCGATCATTCGAATGTTAAATACTAATTTCTGCAGCGACATAATAATCTACTTTATCAGAAGTAGAAAGTAAAAAATCAGTAAAAAAATTAGCTTAGGCCTATATGACAATATTGTATTGTCATGAGAATTGTTGGAAGACTGTGGACTTGTTTACATGAAGGATTATACTGATGTGACCAAATAGTTTGGAAAGCAATTATGAAATTTTCAAAGATTTATATTTCAATACATAGTTAGGTAGGGTAACTTAGTATCCTATTAAATAGCCTATATATAGGTAATGAGACGAATAATCCGTTGCAAGAGGAATAATTATAGATTTTTGTGCCCTCAAAGGATTTTCTCATTCTAGACTAATGTAAATGCTTTAAATGTGCATAATGAATCAAATGTACTTTTCCATTAATTCTTCTATAACTTGTGTAATAATCTTTGAATATATTTTTGTTTTTACAGTTGACAGATGTTGGAATTATCCTGAGTTATAATGTTCAAATACAAAAAATTGCTTTGGTTGATGTGACAGTAACTGCCAAAATAAAGAATACAATATTGCTGCTTATCAGGAGGTTGAAGGTAGGTGTCTGATTCATGTGAAGAAGTGATAAGGTTCGATTTCAATCATTTCTTGGAAACTGGGATTTGTTAAGAGATCTAAATATTTTTTTAGATGGATTAGAAACAAATTATCAATAGAGTACAGCCCTCCAAGGATTGACTTTTATGATTGTCCAACTTTTATGATTAAATATGTAGGCTAGTTTGAAAATGATAATGAATTGACTTTATTGAGTACATTGAATAGAAATAATATTGAATGGAACTAGAGAACTGAATGTAAAATTGTATTTATTCTTATTATTAAATAACTGTGGATTGTCCCTGGTTGAGAGAGCTCAGCAGTTATAATCAATTTAGATTGGTAATCAAGTAATAACCATTATATTCTGTATTGGAAAGAGTAATATTGGTATGAACAAATTAACGTAGACGCCCTTGATAAATACTTCGTTATTTTTTGTATTAAGATGATTGGCATAGCTAAGAATTTCAACATTCTTCTGTGAAATCACTTCCTGGTGGTTCTTGGTTCATAATAAATTTCTTTACTAATTCATAAATGTGAGCATTATCTTCCCAAAATATATTATGTTCAATTAAATCTTTGAAAAATAATTTCTGTAGATTTTAACATTTTTTTCTGGGTCGTTACTCGTTCGAGAAGAAAAAGTTTTGTTCACACACATTTGGAGTTTTATACCAATGAAAATTGGTATTAGGCTGCCGGTACTCTTGTTTCGTATTACCTATCGTGGAATTATAATATTTATTTTTTAATTATGATGGGTCAATAGGCAACATCACTTATTCCAAAACAAAATAGTAGTGGACGAAGTTGAGGCATAAAAGCCTCTTTTTCCACTTAACCCTTATTTATTTATTTACCTATTTATTCACAATTTCTTTGGAGGCAACAGGTCAAAACCCATAACTACCTCCTTAACATAGCTTTAGAAAATCAACGTCGAGTAAAATGTCTAAGAATTTCGTTTGTTGCAGAAAATATATTCGTCTCTGTCCTACCGTGATCATAACGGAAGTAAGGTTGCCATTAAAGGCAATACCATTGATTCCAGCTCTGCAGTGAAAATATCAAAGCAGAAAAATTATTCGAAGTTATCAACTAGTGAAAATTGTGATCAAGCAACTGGAGAGCATGTGGTCGCTTATGCTCCCTTTTCGTTGGCTTCCACGGTGAACAAAAGTTTTTTGACTGGTTCTTCCATAGTCGTCAAAGAATCAAATCAAAACTGTAGCAATAGCAGTTTGATAAATGCAGGATCGTTAGTTACAGAGAATCAGGTAGTTTTATTTCTAATCTGTTAACATACCATAATCATCATGTTGAATCAATTTTAAGAGCGTATGATGGAAACCTGTCTTTATGATAATGTTACAAACGTGTTCATAATTATTATTAAACCTTTTTGAAAGAATAATTTATCAATCCATCTATAATACAAAACATCAAACTTATTGTTTCGTTAATAAAATTTGAGTTTCTTCTATCGGTATCTGAAATTCTATAACACTGATTTTGAGAACTTTTTAATAATGAATAATAATGTTTTATCGCCAAATAATTAAAAATACAAAACAAGATTTGTTTGATACAATATTTTTGGCGTGGCTGGAATAAGAGAAACCTTGAGTTCAGCCATGAGTTCCAAAAAGTAGAATAAGAGACACCTATTGAAAATTTACAGGAAAAATCAAATAATACAAATACTGAGAAAAAATCAAAGAAAAATAATTTAAAAAAATACAATGTGAATGCAATATCTAAATAGAAAACAAACTTTCATTGTAGCTTCGTTTATTTCGTCCTGGTGTTGGACATCATCAGACCGAGGAATACTGTTCGCCAACCATGAGAACAGAGATGGCAGGAAAGCTAGGAATATAGGAGCAGGCCGATTGGGGTAATATAGAAGTTCGATCCTCGACTTAACTAACAATTGTAAAACTATCGGCCGATAGTACCAATACAGAATACTAGGAAACAATACAGCCACTTTGGGTAGTAGACGGAAGTGTGCGAGAAAGAAAGGAATAGTGTGTGAGAGAGACAGCAATGAAGGACCACCCCGCTTACCTCATACTTCACCTCTATTCTCGTGATTGGCGAACAGTAGTTGACTCTCCTTGTTTAAATCTTAGTCTTGAAATTTATTGTTTCTTTGTATCCATTATGTTTTGTACTTATTTCATCCTACAATATTATGGATTGAATTATAATAGAAGAAGCTCCTATTTATGTCCATTTTGCCTTTATCTAATGTGTTGAATTATAATAAAAGAGGCTTCTATTTATGTCCATTCTGCCTTTATCTAATGTGTTAGATCATGTGTTTATCTGATGTGTTATATCATCTCATTTATTCTTGAAATTTAAAAAGGGTTTAATCAGTAATTCTTCATACTTTTCAGATAATCTCAACAAACCCAGATTTGCCCGATAAACAGCTACCGTCTCTCTTGGATCTTGGCAAAACTGGAATCGATACAGAGGGAAACGACAACATTAACACCATTGAAGTTTTCAATGTCGATTCAATTATCATTTCTGAAGACTCGCTGCGAAATTGGAATGCTCTTCATTCGGCAAACAATGCGGACGAAATTAAAACAAGAAATATTGAAGAATATTGTGGACAAACTATACAAGTTTTGTCAACTGATACCAGTAAAAAAGACATGTCAAACAATAGTTTGGTCGAGGCAATTGATCAGGAAAACTACAAATGTGATTTGCAATTGTTGAGGCAGAATATAGCAACTGTTTTGGTTGTGAAATCTGTGGATATACCAGAAAATGATCGCACATCTCACTTGGGCTCTGAAAAAGAATCACACAAGCATTCCTCAGCTCAAAAAAGACGAACTACAAAAATTACGTATTCCGAATGCAGTTATGACGACCCAACTGATGAAACTCATATTTCAGAACATAACCAGTGCTTGTGTAACAAGTGCAAGAAAACATTCGAAACGATTGAACAGTTGGAGGAACATCATAAGGTACTTCATCAAGGGTATGGTGATTTCGAGTGTTCTACCTGCAAATATCGTTTTCTCACCAGTAGAGAACTTGTGAAGCACAGCAGGAAACATGATAATCAGTTCAAGTGTACTGAGTGCGTCAAGAGTTTCGCAACAAAACTGGGACTGACGCGACACCTCAATTTACATGAAAAGAAGGAATTCTCCTGTGATGTAAGTATTTTATTATTGTTATTGCCAGTGGTTCAGACCAATACAGTTGTTGAATTAATCAAATCAATATTGTACCTACTGGTACCGGTAGATAATAATTATGTTTGACGTACATGGGTTAAATGGGATTAATTTTATTAATTGAACCTGAAGTCAATTTAAATGCTCCCAACTAACCGTTATCCACTGCTCAATTAACTTGCTATTCTATTCTCTCTATTTTTTATTTGCTTCGAACACTTGTGGATTTTACTGTAGAAGCATTATTTTTGTATTTGTAACTAATAAATTTAGCATGCTTTGAAACTTTTTTAAAATAAAAATAGTGGCATCCCGACACATATTTGATATAGTGGGGGCCACAAAATTCAATTATGCAACATTTCAAATTTAGAAGTGAGACTTTATATAAAATGATGATTTAGAAGACTTCAAATTTATGAATTTGATGTATAATGTTGAGATTTTGAATAAACTCCTATTTTTTGTGCTGTACCCACGACCAGGGAAATTATTATTGTTACCTCTTCTCATAAGAATACAATAACGAAAACATAAGGATTGTGTTTAGGCCAGAAATGTTAAACTAAATTTTACAGAGGGTCATGTATTGAATTTAGAATGTGTAGATTCAAATGAAAAAAATGTACTGAAATTGTTATCGCAGGCCGTATCTTGGACATGACTGGTTTAGTCATTCTGTTGAGACATTAATAATCTCATTTGAAATACGATTTAACAATATTCAAAATTTACGTCTTTGAATATTCTTCATTCCTTGTTCAAATAGTTTTCATTGAAGTTCATTTTTTTACAGATTTGCGGAAAGAGTTTTTCAAGAGCTGATTACTTGCCTATTCATAAAGCGGCACATGCAGGAAAGATGGTGTTTTCTTGTAAATCATGTCCGAAGAAATTTCGCTATAAGAATCAATTGAATGTACATCAAAAGGTAGTTTTTAATTTTTGTATTTTATTTACGTACTATTTACAAGGAAAAAAAAACAATACAAAATATATATTAAATACAAAAAGGAAACAGTAGTTAGGTAGACTCATTGAAAATGTCTATGCTAAAACTCATTCATTCATGCTCTAAGACTCATCATGCTAAAAAAGGGAAGAAAAAAAATGTAATGATTAAAATATTATAAATGTAAGAATGTAACCCTATGTATTGTTTTGTGTTGGCAAAAAAAATACTTTAGAAAGTTTTTGAACTCCAATCAATTGTGATATATTGACAATCATTTTGAGCTGTTTATGCAAGTTATTAAGTGATTCTCATCTTAAGTAAATAGTGATGTAAAATTCCCGGGAATTTAAAATCGAGGAAATATTCCCAGGGAATTTAAGGGAAATATTCCCAAAAATCATAAATTTCCAGGAATTTATGGGAACTTATGGGAATTTATGATTTCTTCTATCTAAAATGACCGAAAAATACTTTTTTTGTGTCACAAAGTTTCAAACACCTGTTATATTACATATTTGTGTAAAAAATATAAGGATGAATAACTTGAAAACTGTAATAACTTGAAAGAAAACAGTAATTTGAAGTTCATAGACGATAGACTGATCATTTTCATGAAAGGTGTAAGGAAGAATGAGCACTCAATTAAATTTTCTCAATATATTGTTCACCACTATCATTATTTTCCTTTATTAATAAATGCTGGTAAATCAGAAAACAAGTCCTTACCAAGGACTTCAGAGCATACTGAAGGTCAAAGTATTAAGTGTACTTTGACTTTCATTGCATGATTTTATTCCATTTATTCACAAAAATAACTGAACCCCAAATGAAGAATGAGTAGAATATAAATCCAAAAATTAGAAATGATGATAAATACAACAAAATTAACTAAAACAAGAACATTCTTACTCCAGATTAATTGAATATTAAAAAAAATAATTACACAGCTCACAATCTTCAAGAGTCACTAAGGCTCACTCAACTTGTACCTATCACTTCACCTATCACTAAAGCTGCCAAATCTCAGTCAATATTGGTCCAATCTTAACAAATAAGATTTCAATCGATTTGTAAATAAATTTACTGAAAAAGATTATTCATGTAAAATTCTTGTAGGCCTAATATCAACGGTTTCCGAGTTATTCAAGAAACAAAATTTTAAATGGCCGCCATTTTGTTTTATGGATTTGAAAAATTGTTATAATTTTTTTGTAGCTTTGTCCAGTTGTCATGAATGTCGGTGCAAAGTTTCAATTCCATATGTTTCACCATTATTGAGATAAAAAATAATGTGTGAAAAAAACAAAATGGCAGCTGTTTGAGTAACTAAGGACTTCTGGACAAATTAAATATGATATTTAGATATGGTTTTTACCCAGGAACAATGCCTTTAGAATATTGGTAGGGAGTTCTGAAACACTCTGTATACAGTTTCAAATAGTATATATGTGTATGTATGAAGCTAGGTTGGAAAGGAAGAAAGACAAGAGCATAAGACAAATACAACTTATTCATAGTCATACAATGAGCATTCCTGTAAAAGACAGTGAGTGAGCAAAAATAGGCATGAGAATGATGATTTATTGATTATATTAATGTGAAATTTAACTTAGATTGATCAATTTCAATTATTTTTAAAGCACTTTTATAAATTCCCTTAAATTCCCAAAAATTCCCATAAATTCCCAAAATTTCTTGGCCTGGGAAATATTCCCAAATCATAAGTTCCTTCCCATTGGGAATATTCCCGATCCACATCACTATAAGTAAATAAATTTATTGTTTTTTGATAGAACAAAAACTATTATTCTTCCATATTGAGATCCATTCTTTTTAGTTCTGTCATGTAATCTATTTCTTCCTCTCATTCCCTACACTTGCTTGCTCGAATTTCACTTCAAATTTTATTCTAGAAGAAAGGAAATTATGACAGTACCTTATTTGGATATTTTTGGTGATTCAATAGAATATAACAGCTTTTTTATGAAGTCAAATTTGCTTTTTTCAGATACACTCAGGAGTGAAAGATTACGTTTGTGAGATTTGTAGCAAAGGATTTTCTCGAAACGATAAGCTGAAAGACCATCTATTGCGACATTACAATATTAAGCGATTTCAGTGCAACGTCTGTTCTAAAAGTTTCGCCGAAAAACGAGATCTCAATACGCACATGAAAACACATCATAATAATAGAAATACCAAAAAGTGAATCTTATTAAAAGTATCGGGCAATTTTTTGAATTACATCAAACGGAACAATTTTTATAACATCAGAAGATTCTAAAGTTGCAATATGCAGTTGACCTGGCTTCCAGTCGTGATGGATTCCATAAGGAGGCGAATCACATTGCAGAGAATTTGAAGATTGCCTCTAACTGGATTTACCAACGTATTAAACGGTGAGTGACACAATTTTAATAGAAAATAATATGCATCAAATAAATACATTAATTATATCTTCTACGTATCAGGTAATAGGATTATCACAGATTCTAACACATATAGTTTAACAATTAATCTATTGAACAAAGCTAAAAGTGATAGAAAGTTAGTTGCAAACCATGCATTTTAGTTCAATTCATTTTATATTCAGACATTGAATGTATCAAATGTATCTTCTGTATGCGATATTAGATTAAATAATAGGTATCATTCAAAATTCTCACTTTCATTTCTATTTCGTCCATGTAAAATATGTCTATCGAATAGGTACAACAATTATCACTTGAAATTAAACAAAGTATCAACTTTGTTCTGTAAAAGTAATGAGAGTTTTATTAGAGTAAAAAAACGTGAATAGCCTCATAGTAACGGGATTGGGACAGGAAGGAAAAACTCAAGACGAAAACAACAAGATTTAAATCACTCATGAATAATCAGTCAGCGTATATTTTTAATCACAGTATTGATGGAATTTTCTATCCAAATATAGTCTAAAACAACATGCTTGTAAAGTTGACAGCAATAATCGCACAGCAATAACTTGCTACTAATGTGAGAATACACTCAATACAAGGTCTGTATAAAAAAGTAAAATTAAAAGGTCTTATAGTCAGAAAAATAATATCATATATTATTTAGAATCTTCTTTCCACAATAGCCGTGTGAACCTTCTATAATGTCACATACTCATCTAATTATTAATATCATTTTAAAAGTAAAATTACAAGATCTTCTAGTTACAAAAATACTGTTTTATTATCTAAAACCTTCTTTTTACTAGTCATGTGACCCCTTCAGTAATATTACTTATTCATTTACTTAATATTATTGTAAAACCGTTAAAATCTTCTAAAAACACGTTCAACTTAATCGCTTACTTATATTGTAAAATCATAATCATAATTCATAAAAACGTTGATTATCAACTTCATTGGTAGAAATAAGTAGCCTACTTCATAACTCCCGTTACAATATTACTACTTGTAAAAGTTGGATAATTGATCTACCTACTTAATAATATTATTGTAAAATCGTTATAATCCCCTAAAAACGCGGGGCGTTCAATTTCGTTGCTTACAGCTATTCTAGAATCATCGTAATTCATAATAAAATTGATTATCAACTCTCATTGGCAGAAATATTAAACTTGAATTCCTATCCAATCATTACTCGAGAAATATTTGAATAACTGACCTACTCGGAATACATTATAACCTGAATTTGCGTATCATTCAAGGCATTCTGCATTAATCGTGTCACCACCATATTCGTGCTGCTGTCATAAGGGTATAAGCAATTTGTCTTTATCACAATTGGCTGTATCATGCTTTCCTTTGTCATGGCAAACTATGTGAACCAGCCTTAAATTGTTGGCAGTGAAGAGCAGTGTGTAAAAGTAGGAAGTATTCACAGCCTGCGTGTTACAACTAAGAGCCACTTCTTTGGATGCCCACAATAGGGAAGGAAGGATGGTGCGGGATCTCTCGATGCTGGAAAAAACAAAGTGAATATTAATTTCACAAAAAATAATGGAGATAATCTGAAGGTTTCATTGCTTGAGGCTGTTCAATATCTTCTATCTAATTCTAATTCATACGTGTTGATTTGAAACATTGTCTTTTCAATTCTCCTGTTTTGTAGACCATTTATCTCAAGCGAGCACCCCTTCTTCTCAGGAGTTAGCGTTATTAATATTCTAAGGCAGAGATGGGCAAACGTTTTGAGGGGAGGGCCACATGAAATGAAGATATATGCTGGCGGGCCAAAGAATAATATTATATTAGGCCTATTAAAAAAAATCATACATGATAAACTTATTCATTTTTGATAGGCTTTGTGATACTTGAAAAGTGATAACAAGAGAACGGTTATTACATATTTGAGCAATATATTTCCAATCTGGTTAGCATATTATATTTTAACTAACAGATAAAATATGTTAGTCCTTTTTGTGATAGTAGTAGGGATAATCAAAACCGAGTCGCGGGCTAGATTAGACTTGTCCACGGGCCGGATTTGGCCCGCGGGCCGTACTTTGCCCATCAATGTTCTAAGGGTACCATTGAATTCAGTACCATTCAATTGCAGCACTTACCATCACATCATTCATATTTGAATAATCTTGCAATGTAGGAGAAAATTCTAATTTTTCCCAAGTTACTCACTGATTTCCTATTAATTGAACGCTTTCAAGTAAACTTTATTGATCAATATTCAAGCCTAAGATGCCTATTCAAGCCTAAGTATTGTGACGAAGCTCTATAATGGAAGCTCTGTAATACATCTAGTAGTCATATCTATCTTGGATAATAAGTTAATTTAAGTAATAGGCTCAAATAATTTCCTTATATTCATCCTGAATAAAAGGTTTAATTTCAACTATTCAACTAAGCTACAATTTAAACTTAAAAACATTTTCAACTTCCTAAATGAGTAGTAACTTATGGAATTTTCAATTAGGATTCAGTCTGATCTCACCAGTGATCCAAATTCCATGTTGAAAATATGATTCTAGCCTCACGACTAGAGTATGGATTGATCAAGTGCATTCTTCTGCCTTCGTACAAACATTTGCCATTTTTCCACACGCCAGCGCACGCGAATTCGCCCTCTTTGTTACACATTGCGCTCGATTCGCTCCTGTCAAGGTAGCAGCCAAAGTATCTGTCTTTCCTTAGCAATTCCTAAAAATTTATAAGAATTTATTAATAAAATTGAATGATGAATTGATATGAAACAACAGATAAATGATTTATGAATTGATTTTAGGTGATATGAGAATGATTAAAACTCAATTGATAGCCAGAAAGTCCGAAATTGAGCTTGAAGTGTCGAACAGAAGTACAGGTAGAACAGAATCAACTGCAAAATGAACGTTGAATTTTTAATATTTCATTAATATTGAGCTAGAAATAAAAATATGAAACTTAAAATCATAACCACTTGTAGCATCTCCCATAATATCCATATCCAAGGTTATTAGATATAATAATCCAAGATCTCTCTAATAACCTTGATCCATATCAACATTCCGTTCAAGCAGAAGAAATATTTTTGAGCCAAATCAAATTGCAAAGAAATAATTGCAGTTGAGATAATAGTTTATATACATTTCTTGACAATGTAGGCCAACACTCGAAGGATATCTTTCTAGCACCTTTATGAATGTGCCTTTCAACGTATTATTGAACATACTAATGAAAGACTAGTGGCTATTGGACTGCAGTAACGTCATTATCACGACTTTCCCAGCAAGCCGCTTCACTCCGACCCACCTCTTTTATTCTACACACCTGGGTCCCAACTGCTAATTGAATATTCAGTTACATACCTTGAATGTGGAGAAAGACTCCTCCACGACTTTCAAAACTAGAGCGTTATTAAGAACTTCAGGGTTTTTCTTGAGATCCGCTTGTGACTTATACAGGTACCCTCTGATGCGATCTTGGCTTCTGCGGAACATAAAGGACTCCTTTGTTTGAGCGTTTGTCTCAAGGCCTAAAACAAGGAATGTAATTAAGCTAAAAAATAATAAAACTTCAAATGAAGATAATAGCACATCTATCACGATTTGTATCAGAAGCCACGCTCAAGTCTCAGACTTGTATGGATAAAATAATCTAAACTAAATTTAAAAAAACATGTGAGTTGGAAAATAGCTTTAAACCAGAAATGAAAGCCAAAAAACTGTGGGATTCAACTCTTATCTCATAAGAATGGATAAAATTTTCCACTATACTTCCATTATTATCAAAGTACTAGGCCTTAGTTAAAGATTACTATAAGAATTACAGTATTTACTGTTACTATTATTTACAAAAATTAATGTAAAGATTAGCTTTCAATATTTTTTTTTTTTATCGTATCGCTTTTTATCGGTGGGGAGACCCTTACGGGTAGGTTCCACCTCGCCAAATTGCACAATTTTCTGTGTCGGTCACCCATCCAAGAACAGTCTTGAATGTTTGTTACTTAACCACATGATTACTCAACAACCGCTCTCACCGAGTGACCAATATCATTAAAAATAATGCTTAGTTATTATAATCTCTATTAGTTTACACTTTTTTTTAGTTTATTCATAGAGTAGCTATACTGTGGTTGTTATCTGTGGTTTAGTTTTCAATATTGTAAATAAACAACTTCCTAGGAATACTATCTATATCTTAATTGATTCTAATAAGCCTTCAGAGTTTTAAACCAATTTCAGCAGGCTAGTAAAAATTATTGGATTTTGATTAGGCCTAGTTAGATTCAAAATTTGAAAATTTCACTTGAGTTTCGATAAAATCCTTAATTCACCTGTAAACCAATCAGGATCCTCATCTCGGCTGCTGCACAGTGTTTTGTCACTAGATTCCTGTTCTTTTTCAACGACAGAACTAAGGATTCGTACCTTTTCTTTTATTTTATCATCGAAAAAATTCTGAACTTGCACCGCTGCTCTCAGCACATCAATGTTTGCAGTTTTTAGCACGTTGTAGATCAAATCTGCACCTAGACAACATAATTTCAAGTATGGTTAGATAAATAGAACAATAATCAACAATAATCAAAGAATAATAATAATAATAATAATAATAATAATAATAATAATAATAATAATAATAATAATAATAATAATAATAATAATAATAGAACACAAGTCTAGTTCGAGACAACATTAAAGATACATTGCTTACATTGAATTATGTATTTTTTATTAAAAATACTACTAAACTGAACATGTAGTATAACTTCGTATATAACTTTGTTATTTGTTTAAAGATTCGAATATAATTATATACAGGATGTCCCACTAAGGTTGTAAAAGCCGTTAAACATAGGCTAAATTTTACGTAACATTTCCGACAAAAATGTCTAGTAAAGTTTTCTACTATCGAACTTCATTTTCAAGATACATCGATTTTTCGATATTTTGAAAATGTGCCTACTCAAGTTACTGTCATCAAATACTCAATAACATGAGAACCGCTCATTTAAATTTAATTTCGAAGCCATTTTAGGAATGAGCAGAAAATTCTACATGAATTAAAATTCAGTAAAAATCTATTACTGAGCGTTCTCTGTTAGCGGTCAAAGTTAAAAAAGATTAATTTTTTAATAACTTCCAAAATTTCAAATGCAATTTCCTTAAAAACTACCCAAGGTTCAATAATTTTTTACAAAATAAAACTTCCTTTTTCTTCCAGTTTTTAGATGAGACCTAATTTAGTTGACTAGCATAATCACCAGTGTCAAAATTTGTGATGAAATGTGGTTTTTAGCGAAAATGGGACTAATTGTATTGGGTGAGGGTGAGAGTATGACTCTCAAATATTAAAACTTTGTGGTGAGTGAGAAAAAAGAGCATTGGTAAGGGTGAGTTTATTTAACGCATTACATGAGTAAATTTGAAAAAAATGAGATAAATTTAAACGTATTTATTTGTCCTGGCATTGAAACTTTACTCTAAAAATCCAGTAATCTCCAAAAGAATTAAGGTATTACGTAGGCATGTTCTATTTTTCTCGGTGCAACCTCGCCAGATTTATCACTTTTGGTTCAACCAGCCAACCGCGACAAACCACAGCAATCTCTCGTCCAAAACTTCAATCACCGATACACTCTGGTTGATTCAATTTATCGGAGCGTTTGAACCTGACTCAACAATAATTTTCAATTCAAATGAAATATTTACCTGTAATGATATTTTCACCGGGTTTCTTGAAAATCAGAACTGTCTGCGATGAGAGAGTGTTGAAATATTCTTGTGTATCGACATGTGTTCCATCGTTCAGATGTACAGTAACTTCTCTGTCATTTTTTATCTAAAAACATAGATAAGTTTAAATCCATTGAGTTACATAAAAATATTAAGTTAATAGTTCATTAGCAGAATTTATTCGCAATGAAACATTGATAGGTAATCTGCAGTATTTAACTTATCAAATTTATTTAAAATTGTTGGTTAATATTCAAATTATCCATATATAATGAAATCTCCAACAGTGTTAATTAATGTTTAGTATAAAAGATGGTATTTTGATCAATAAATTAATGTTGTTATTAATTCTATTCTGAGTGCCACTCTTGTTCTAGTAGTTATCACTTCTATAGTAATAGCATAGCTCCCTCTAAACTACATCTGGACCTATGTAGTTAAGAGATTAAGAGGGGGCTATGGTAATATTCATTTGGCGGATGGCGAATAACTGTAATTTAACATTTTATGGTAACGGGTGATGTTCTGTTGATTTATTCTAAATAATTAATTTTTTACATGTTATAAAATATAAAGTATTTGTGTGAAAAAATTCTAAAAACATCATCCGTTACTAAAGGAATGTTTAATGAAATTTATTCGCCATCTGCCAAATTAAATAAATATACCCTTATAAAGATGTTTTTAAATACAGTGATTTACAGTAGCATTATAATCCTAGTAGGCTAGGCTGTTAATTTTCAAGTTACCCTATTGATAAATTTTCTATCAACTGTTGCTGTACAAGGGATCCAAACCCATTTTTTTGCCAAGAAAGTGAATGTTTTTCTCAGGAAATTCTTTCGTTTTCTCGTGTCAACGTTTTCAAATACGATTATTTTTATAAAGTAATTTGTAGTGAGTTTTCGACTTACATTAAGCTTTTTGCTTCCTTTTATAATAAGATCCTTCAGTGAACTACTAGCAACACCATAGAGCTGTGTTCGATTCACATCGGTTACCTTGAAGCCCTTTAGTTCATCCTGGAAAAATAATAATTCGAATTTATTGTTAACAAGCTGTCCCGGCGAACTTCGTATCGCACTCTTCCCCCCCCCCCCAAAGTCCCCCCTCTTCTCCCCACAAATGTCCCCCTTTCATGCCACCCCTCAAAATATGTCATCCCCCAAATGCCCCCCATTCATTCCCCCCCCCCAAATGTCACCCCAACATATCCCTCTTCATGTCAACCCCCTCTTCCCACCAATTATTTTTTAGTTAATTTCTTCTATTTTGTATTTTTTTTCATTTAAATTTATTTATTTCTTTTAATTTTTTTCCGTTTATTCTTCAATTTTATTATTTGAAACGATAGAACATGTATTATACGAACGATAACTCATTCTTAATTGATGATTCTAGCGTAAAAAATAATTAGAGCAGAAAACCTAGTGCAAAAAAAAATGGTTCGGAGCGGGGATCGAACCCCCAACATCTAGGTCGTAGGCCGAAGCTCTATCAACTGAGCCACTGCAGCTTGAGATACCACTGCTATTTTTTCTGGTCTTGAATCACGATCATCTTTCCGTTCTTCGGTAGCCGGCAATTTCAAAACGTACTGTGAAATGTTTGATAGGTTAGGTCATTAATGTACTAATTATTTATTAATTATAAAGGGATTTTCTTATATTTTAATACATATTATGTTAACCAGTGCTGTAACAATTCAAACTAATCCAAAATCATCTAAATCGGTTCAGCCGTTCTCCAGTTATAAGCGAGCGTACAGACACCAACTCTCTTTTATTAATATAGAAGAAGATAGAAGAAGAAGATAGAAGAAGATAGATAGAAGATAGAAGATAGATTGTATTCGGATTTGCAGTGATTAAAAAATACAGTTTAGTAGCATAAATACTGACCTTACTCAACGTTTTGTGTTGAAATATTTTCCTTCTAGTCATTTGTAAAAATATTACTTTACGTAATCAATGGAAACTTGAGATAAAATTGTTACATCAAAATTATGAATAACTTATCATTCAAGTTCAACAAAATATCATGTCAATGAGTAAGTTTAATGTACAACTTTGAAAAAATCTGTTTGTGAAACTATTAGTGAGGTTATAAAAATTCATAACCAAAACAAATGGGACCAATATTAAGCTATCGACTAATACATAATATCGATATCGTTGAATCGAAAATCAAATGACCGGTGACCGCACTAGTTTGGTCAAAGGACAACTTGAATGACAATTATTATATTTATCGTTTCAAAAATTTAAATTTTCAATGATGAAAATTTCTTTTAATTTATAAACTTATCATATTATTCCTCCCTCACAGTTATTAGAAGTTGTTGAAATTTGATTTAGTTGACTTTACAGTCGATCCTGACACTAATCGATTTAGTGTGGAAAATGGCATTATCGATAATCTAGAAGACAGACGGATGATCTGTACTTTTAGGTTAAGTACGATCTGACTATTGAGTTGAGTAAAATAATGTTTATTGAGTTTTAAAATAATAGTTTTTCGAGTCACATTATGACAAAAGTTCAGGTTGAAGTGCATCCAGCTTCAATCTATGAAGGTCTTACTTGCTGATTCAGAAAGTATCAAAACATTTCAACGCTAGGTTATTCTCCTCTTGGAAAATCGGACTTTGGATCTGTCGTGATAGAAATATTCTATTTTAAAATGAATGCGATTCTGGGAAATTCAGTTTGCAAATCCTCATTGATTCTGAAAAATTTCGTATGCGTTAATTCTGCACGATTCTATGTTCATTCGGCATCCAGTTCTAGTATATTGAGAGTCGATACTAATGTTACCAAAGATGTAGTGTTATTTACATTTGATAAGGTCCGTCAGGTGAGGATGCTCAATATATTTGGCTTTGGCCAGTGTATATTCTGGAACTACTGGGCTTACCTTTTATACACTTCAATTAAGGATACCCCAGTTGATGAAAGTAAATTAGACGAAAACTCCAAGTGGTACGACAAAATCAATCTTGGAGAAAATAAGTATAAAATTTCTTTTGCTGCTACATGTGGCTTTATTGGTAGGTATATTTTTCACTGTATTTTAACTTATTGTTTTCGTTATAATGCAAGTAAAGGAGACTCAATTATTAGTGACGATTTCTGGTCTCAAATTATAGGAACCGTACTTTTTAATGAAAATAGATATTGCTTAAGACTCTTGGATGCAAAAATTCTCATTGATTAGTAGTCAAATTCTCTTCCATCTTATTTCAATAAGCTCTTCAAAGTCAGTTTTAATCTATTTTATGTATTGTTTTGTATATGTTTTGTTTGGCACGCTAAAATTAAGACTTCGGTCACTATTGAATGAAGGGGGGCAATATCTTCAAAATGAAAAACTGCAATACTCTCACTAGAACTTATATTGTAATCTTATCATATTACTTAGGCCTATTATTTTTTACAAAATTTGAAGTTATTGGTAGCTTTATTTGAAGCATTGGATAAGATCTGATATGATTTGAATTCTACATTCCTATTTCTGGGCTATTAAATAATTTTCATTACAGCTTTAGCTTACTTGGAACATTGAATATAATTTAATTTGATTAGAATCTTAAGTTTTTCTTTTCTTAAATTTAACGTTTATTACAGCTTTAGCCTACTTCAAACATAGAAAATGAAGGAGATTTGATTTGAACTTAAATTCAAGTTATTTTCTTGGCAATTTAACGTTTATTACAGTTTCACTTGAGACATTAAATGCAGTCTAATTTGATTTGAATCTAATCAAATTCAGTGTTATTTCTAGGCAATTCAAAGTTTATTAGTTTTACTTGAAACATTGAATGCAATCCAATTTAATTTGAATCTTATCAAATTCAGTGTTATTTCTAGGCAATTCAACGTTCATGAGTTTTACGTGAAACATTGAATGCAATCCAATTTGATTCGAATCTAATCAAATTCAGTGCTCTTTTTTCCTGGGAACTCAAAGTTTATTAGAGCTTCATTTGATGTGATCTGATATGATTTGAATCTAACCAAATTCTGTGTTTTCCAGGCAACGCAATGTGTTTTGCAGCTCTAATGTATACACGGCGCTGTGTTAATAAGGTTGTGTTGCGTCGAGGTGGTAAAACAGTGCTATTCAAGGTTTACACATTCTGGGGCGGCACAAGAACATTCAGCACTCCCCTTGCAAACGTCAGCTGTGCCTTTCCGCGTGACCTCAGCAAATGGTCGACTCCGCTCAAGGTCAAAGGTCATAGTCTCTTTTACACTCTGGATAACGTAGGTGGAAAGTACTATAATGTAACGTTATTCGATGCCACTGTCGGTCTGAAAAGAAGCTTGAAGTGAGTAGTTGTGCCAATAAAAACTTAATTCAGTAATGTTGGTTGGTTAATTTGAATGTCTGGTTATCCCAAGTTCTTTCTGGGTGTTGGGCTGTTGCAATCACGCTCATGTAGAGGGACGCTATAATTTAATTTAGTCTTAAAGCGGGTTCACACGAACGGTTTTAGCGGTTAAATGTGTGGGAGAGAGACAAGATTATGCCAGCTGTTTTTTGTCTCTCTCGCACACATGGAACCGCCCGAAAAACGCTCGTGAGAACCTAGTTCTACTCAAAGTAAATAGAGTATAGCAGGATTCTTTTAACTTGTCACAAAACAGCTTATTTAACGTTAGTAAACGAGCGTACATGAATCACCTGTTTTATGACAATTTAAAAGAATCCTGCTGTGCACTTTCTTCTAGTTACCTTGGTCCTCCTAAATATGAAATAGCAAAAGTGAGAACTTGAATTTGCAGGCCAGTGTAGCAAAAATCGATAATTAAAGTAGGCCTATATTGTTTGACCAGAGAAATAATGTCCCCGGCGAACTGGAGCAATAGCCAGTTGAGCATGCTAGATATCACTCCTCTAGGAGCATTCTTTTTCTGGTCAAACAGTAGTCTACTTGTATGACGATAATTTATTTATGTTATTTTTGTAGTTAACAATAGTAATTTGAATGCATTCCAATCTCTGTAAAACCTTATTCTCTCCCAGGCAACATCATAATTATTGTCGTTGTGCTCTTGCAAACTATATCATGACCTTAAGCTGTACTACTCTTCTGCGCATACTTGAACAGTTGAGTAAGTTCGTCGTATGCGCAGAAATTTATCAGTGAAAATACGTCTATTACAGAGCGTGCCATCCAAATTGGCGTCTAGGGGAGGCTGTGTGAGAGAGATGGATAATCTCTCCTACCACGCTTCCCCTCCAGCCGCTAAGGCTAGTACAGTCACTGTAGCAAATAACATCATAGTACTGCTAGGTAACCGAAGCGAATATGAGTTTTATCTATAAAGCTGAGTTTGCCAGCTGAATGAACTTTTGAAATTTACTGTACCGCGAGTCAGCAGGCACTGTAGTGGGAGAAAGCGATCAACGCGCATGCTCCAGTGAGAAGCCAATTTGGATGGCACGCTCTGTACCAAGAATTCCTACCTACTACATCTGTTCACAGAAGGATATAGGTATATATTCATTTAATTTGGCCGATGGCGAATAACTTCAATTTAAAATTACTAGGATATCGGGCGAAGTTCTGTTGATTTCTCTTTTAAATATTATTTTACATGTGCATACTGTATTTATGTGAAAAAAAATTCAACAGAACATCATTCGTTACCTTAGAAATGTTGAATAAAAGTTACTTGCTATCCGCCAAATTAAATTAATATACCTATAATAATATTATGTAATTGTTTTGAACGCCTTGATATGATATGATATTCTCTCAGCTCACACATCTATCCATTAAATTCTGAGTCATTTAATATATTTTCTAATGTTGTGTCTGATTCAGGATGAATTTATTGGTATCTTTTCAACTTTTTATGAATAAAATATAAATTTCAGTTATCAAACTCAATTTTCCTATTGAATGAACTAAGAAAATGTAACACTCTTTCAAAAGTCTACAACTGAAAATTTCTCTCTAATTTTTTATAGTCGACGCAACTGGTTCTAGTTCTCCTCCCATGTTGCGTTTGTAATCGCGCCAGAATCCGCTAATGCACATGCCTGGCTTTCTCCAAAAGTCAGAGAATCTTGGATAATATTTGTCAGGGAAATCATCATTTAGCATGGCACATAGTCTGCAATAAAAGTAGGTTTCTAGCACTTCTCCCATGCCTTTCCATTTGAAGTAGGAGTTGTAGAGATCGTCGTCCTGGTCTAGTTTGTGTAGATAGGCGGCCAGATGTTCTGGTGATTGGAAATCCTCCACATGGATAAAAGAGCCTTTGGGAGCAACCCGCTCGTAATCTTCCTTTGGGGGACCCATTACTATTGGAATAACGTTGTGTCTGTAAAAATCATATTGGAAAATTATTAGCAAATTTGTAAATTATGAATATGATTATATATTGAAATGTTATTATTAATAATTATAATAAATAGAAAAGAGTAGGAATTTATTTCTTTATCACAACAGTACAAAATAAAAGTTCTTGCATGTTATAATATTTAAATACTACTATAAACAAGGTGTATAGAATGAAAGAGGTGGGTCGGAGTGCAGCTATTTGCTGAGAAAGTAGAGATAATAACGTCACTGCAGTCCAATAGCCACTAGTATTTCATTAGTATTTTCATTAATACGTTGAAAGACACATTCATAAAGGTGCTAGGAAGATATCCTTCGAGTGTAGGCCTACACTGTCAAGAAAGGTATATAAACTATTATCTCCAACTGGAATTATTTATTTTGCAATTTGTTATACAATTGCAAAATAAATAATACAATTATTCTTCTACAGTTATTGTATTCTACAATACAATTGTTATTGCAATTTTAATTACTACAATCTTATCTTAATTATAAATTCTTGTCAAAATGTATTGTCAATTGTTTGGTTTCTTGCGGTCAAGAAGAGTAATACTTGAATCTTGTGTAATACTCTCAGTTTTGTAATGATGTTTCTGTTTCCAAGTAGTGCCAATTCATATCAGAAAGTTGTAAAACTGATAATTCTTAGAAATTAACCACAATTTTGTTGGCAAACTAATTCAACAGGGTCATTTCCACCATTCAAAACAGAAAAATTGATGTACTGTATTGGAAAATTCGCTTGTCTATTTTTCAACTATCCCATGACGTGATATCGTTAATAAGAATCTCACCGCAAGCCAGTCTTGAAAAACTTTTCAGTAATGTATTCTCTACAGTTGGAGTTCTCAAACGACAAGTAGAATTTATAATCTTTGTCCAATAATTTGTAACAGATTCCGTCATCTTTATTGGACCTTGAACATTTAAGGCGCCCACATTTACCGTAAATGTCAACCTGGAAACAAATGAAGAAGAAATTAAACTTTTTAAACATATTATTTAAAATTAATTAAACAGATTAAAATTTCGTTCTTTAACTAGTTGTTTGTGGTCATTCTCGTATGCAACTCAATCATGAATGTGGATAAGATAATGAGGTTGTTTCAAATGAGTGTGATTCAGATCTTAATCTTCCATTTTTATCTACAATCTTCCTACCATATTTTTCATATTCCATTGAAATTTCAGGTGTTGATCCGTTGTGCGGTTTATCGTGAAATGCGCTGAATTTTTGCCCCTTTATTGACCAGTACCGGTACTCCATGGACGTGAATTTCCTTTGCAGATATGTGAGTAATGAATTTCTTACCCAGGAGCTGCTGCAATTTATTATTTTCTTATTTTGCAAGCTCTCATGTAATCAAGTCGCATTAGGTTAGGATTCAAGTGAACTGTTTTGCATTTACAAATCCATCTATTCTTCAGAAAATAACTTTCTGTTAAAAACTCCCGACTCGTATTATCTGAGAATCATTTTAGGTATATTATTCGACTGTGATTTCAACCTATATATACGCTGCAATAGAATGATGTATAGGTATACAAAATGTTCTTGAACTTTTTTCAATCTGCTTTTGTGTCTTCAACTGAAGTCTAATCAAAAGCTGAGGGTACAAGCTAATATACAGAGTGTACCAGAACTCTCTGTTAATACTTTCATATCTTGTACTCATCAAAATAAAGAAAAAGTCTGGAAATTCTGTGTTACCAACATAAAGATAGCAGATTTGTCACAATAACTGAATAAGCCTGGGAATGTGGAATTTTGAAAAAATTTATAGATTTTTGGTAGCTCATTCAAGTATGGGAATGATTAGGTTTTATTTGAAAATTTGCTAGAAAATCCAATAACCCAGTTTGATGTTTGATTGGTGCCATAGGATTTCTGAGCAAGTTTTACATAATATCTGATCATTTTCATATTTGTGTCATTGGATTTCAGAGCAAGTTTTACATAGTATCTGATCATTTCTATATTGGTGCCATTGGATTTCTGAACAAGTTTTACATAATACCTGATCATTTCCATACCCAAATAAGACAGAAACCAGGAAACATTGGAACTATAAAACATTGTAAGATCTTGCTTTCTTTCCCATCTTTATTTCGTTGATACAGCATTTCCGAAAACGTTTTGAAGGGACTTTCCTCTTGATTTTCATGAGTAGCCTACCTCAACACTTGGAAGTTTTCTTGAAAGTGTCAAGGGACGCTCATTATACAGTATTAGCCAAAATAAGCAGCACTGAAACCTAGCACCAGTTCTGAAAATATTGCAATATTCCGGTACTGTTTATTTTGGCTAATATTGTATTTAAACGTCTCAGTTCAAAGTTATTGAACCGCTATGTGTTCAGAACATCTATAACTGACCTCTATAACTGAATGATAGTAATTAAACCTCAATTTTTGAATAAATCAACACGATAAAAAAATAATGATCTCTAGAAATTCAAGTAGATTGAAATAATAGAATTGCAAAATGTCAGTACTCGCCTCTATGAATTGTTTTAGCTCATTTCCATAAAACCAACGGTTGTTATAAGCCTTGCAGTTGGACACAAACCAAGCGACTTTTTTAGTTTTGCCAGCAGCAAAGTTTCTAGGAGGTCCTTCCCATTCAGTTTTTGACTCATCGTAGTAAACCCATTTGCCATAACTCCTCACTATATCGCTGCTCTGCAAGTAAGTGGCTGTCCAGTTGAAAGCATCTTCTCTATAGAAGTATTCTGTATTGAAAGGGCTTTCCATGGTATAGATTATCCACACCTGTTGATGAATATAATTTTTCATTTATAATTGTACCAATACTATCTTCACATCTTCCTCTTCGCGTATGACTAGGATCCTGGATTGTGTGTGTCATATCTGGATGGTTCTAAAAGTCCTCAAATAACCTTCCCAGGAACTCATCAAGGGAATAGAAGAGGATCCCCTTGTTTATTCTAGAACTTTGATTTATTCTTGCTGAATAGGCTGAATAGAACGTCTTAATTGTAGTTCTCCTTTCATGAAATTCAAGCCAAATACTCGCCACTCTAATATGATTTCTTCTGTTTCACATAGAACTGTTTTATTTGAGAAGTCACCTCAGTTTAGCGGTCCAAAAATATATAATGCCTTGCCACCTTAATTAAAAGAAGAGGAAACCCACAAAATATTCAAAATTAAACTTAGAGAAACTAGACCATTTTATACGGTAAATGAGTTTTATAACTTGACTGCTTAGTTATCTGTAATATTGAGGTCGGTTAATTTGTCTGATTTGGTTTTAGTCATATGAAAATCCAAAATATGGTGTTATTTTATAGTAATAATAATATTGACCCATCCTCTGTCTACTTTTGTAGATGTTTGGGATGTAGTGAAAAAAACCGAAAAAAAAATTATTACTAATCCAATACAATATCCACAGCTTTGGACAGGAATTATTTCATGTTTTTCCTACACCTTTTGTTTTCAGTTGTTTTTTTACATGAACATGAATCATTTCATGTGCTCTTTGCTACAACTTTGGATTTTTTCTAAATTTGAAGAGGGACAGTTTTGGGCTTAAGCCTGTTGAACCTTTCATTTAGTATTATGTGTACATTACTGAATAAATTAATAAGTAAACTTTGAACAATAAATCTTTATTTTATAGCCTAGTGAACAATATTTTCACTTACTGTACCTGACGGCTCGGTTTTTTATGTCGGGGAGGGTTTGTGTTGAAGTAGTTCAAAAACAATATAGCATCGACTTCCTGTGCTTCAGCTTTATTTTGAACTGCCATGCAATTGCTCACCGGACATACGTTGAATGGTTGGGGACTCCCTTTCGGATATTCCCACGGTATTAGTCCATGCCACATCAGAATCTGCCAAATAATAATAATGAATTGATAATATTCAATTAATTATTGAAAAATATTTTTTTAACGCTCAGACCACCTTACTTCATTGTTTTAAAAATCATTTCAAGCTGCAGATTACGATAAATTTCAGACAATAAACTCTTTTCATAGAAAATAAAATAATTAAATCATGAAATTATTTCAATCTATAGATTAAATTATATTTTTAATGAGGATGAACTTTTGGTTTCCTCAAAAACATTCCTAAACAATTGAACTCCTTCAATTATATGCACCTGGAAACAAAAAACTACATAGACTGTATAATCACAATGTGGCCATTGGTGTGAAACGGCCCATTACAGTGTGTTGGAACATTTTCTCCCGCCACCACCATACTTTTGCCAATATCTTGAATTCTATAGGCAAATTTGATATGTATCACTCATATGTATTTGGTGATACAGAGCGTTTGAATTTTCTTTTGGTATATGATTAGATCTTTATATGTATTTATTGAATTTGCTAATGTTACACTAATTTAGTTTTTAACTAAATTACTGAATCACTAATTACTTTCATGAATTATTGTACTTCTAGCATAGTATGACAAGCCACCTGTCAAATGGGTAATATCCCAATAATTGATGTTCTGTGACGATTGTGAATGAATAAATAAATGATCCCATTCACTCATTTGTCAAACTTCCTTCAAGATGAATAATAGATTAAAAATTACTTTTCTAAAATTGTAAATAATCTCTACTTATGCTTTGTACGCTCTTCAAAATGATAAACTACCACTGGTATAGGCAAATTGTAGATTCGAAGTGTAGATTATCACTTAAAATATTATTAAAGTACTTCCTCAATGTAAATCTTATGGAAGTTGGCGACAGTATGGTGGATTTGACTGAACTAACCAATCAAACGTGGGACATCCAATGGTCACATTGTAATTGAATTATACTAAGAACTTTAATTTTTTTATTGATTGAGAGATTTCACAATGTCAATATCGGTTCTATGAGTATTTAGAGAGATCTCTTTAACCTTTTTCATTGGCCTTGGTTTGCCTGTATCGGGTGGCACAAACATGAACTGGTTGATCATGCGGTCGCTATCTGGAGCCTCATTGGGCCATAGCTTGGCATCTCGTCTTCCAGTTGCGCTGTCTATCTTGGCAGCAGTTGGCCAACGCGTTCCGTTTTTCATAAACCATGGCTTTCCTCCCTTCAGCAAACTGAGTTGCTCATCCCAGTGGTATTCCTGTTAAATCGAAACTTGTGACAAACATACTGAATGAGTGCGGGCATAGCCTCCTCTAATACATGGCCGCGGCCTTCAATGTGACAACGTCGCAATCCCCACTGCTCACCGTCCGACCGATAGACTCAACCAGATTACTCTGTCATAGAGTTCTTGGTTTTGTTATTCTAATTAGATTGCCTATCAATCTGATCGGAGCAAACAATACTGTGACGGGAAGAAAAATACATAATACATTCTTTAAAGTTTCCAAAACATGAACTGATTAAGAATGTAAGTATAGTTTTGGCAGGTTGAGAAATATCATTATTAGCAACACCAAAAATACAGCCAGTTTTGTAATCAAGAGTTTCCTTTACATGAATCTGATCAATTTGAAGAGCTTTTTTTATCACCTTCGAGATCTTTCACAATGTCTTTTAAAAAATTACTATTCTCATTATTGTTATTTGGTGAAATATGAAATGAAGCACATAATTTTTGCAAGTATCTAGAATGAGGTATAAGTAATATGCCATTTAGTCTTATAGCATTTAACTGATTGCATGTATATAAAAAAAGCTGTCAAAACTGTAATTATTGTATTTTGGCTTTTTTAGAAGAAGAAGACTGATTCGGTCAGGTAAATGTTTCACTGTTTTGGTGGTTGCTACCGGTACAAGTTCATTATTAACTTCTTCCAAATTGTTTATCAACAACTCAATGTTTTCAAGAATGATACCAGGAAGACTGTCTTTGTCTTTGCTTGATTTTCTATAATCTCTACAGAAATTAATTAAATGAAATAACTGACTCCAGTGGCTTAATTAAAAAATCACAAAGTATCGATGAATTATTTTCCTTATATGCACAAGAGTTTTGTTTGGAATTAATCCTCCATTAATATGGGTCTCCACACTTAAATCATTATTAATATTCTAATGCTGAAACTAACTATAGGAATATTACTTGGATCTAATGAATAAACAATGCAGCTGGTTTCAGTTTTGAATGAGGAAAACCTTATACCAGTACTTTTAATTTTAGCTGATAGAACTTCTGAAAAAGAAATATAGTCACAGATCTTATCCTCTTCTTCCTTCATCAGTTTTCTTTCATAATTAAGTCTTCTTTCTTCAGGATCTGATCGTTTTCGGGCTGGACAGTTATTACTAAGATATGCTGGCAAATTGGGAACAATTTTGGGACGGCGCAAGAGGTTTATCTCTTTTAAATTCACACCATTCACCATCACTGTTTTTAAATTTTTCACTCCAGACTAAATTCGTCTCATGAAAATGTTTAATACAAACATAAGCTCTTTGAAGAGGAACCAATTTGAGCGAGAAATGGCCCGTATCCACTCACTACGAAGTTTTTCATCTTAGGGAAATCTAAATATCTGCTCATAACTCTCCTTTTTTCACGGCATTTTCGTAATTGTTGGTACATCCCGGTACAACACACTTGTCAGGCATTTCACTTATTTATAACATTTCACACTACAAACCAATAACGTCAAAACCGCTGTCAAAACTGACAAAACGACCGATTTGCATGAACGCACAATGCCAACTGTATGCTGAAGTGTTGTCTCAGTAAGACGATACTGCGACGTTGCCATTTACCTCTCGCCGCGGCCATGTATTAGAGGAGGCTATGGTGCGGGTAGTTTATTGTTGCCATTCTTTGACAAATTTCTGTTGTGCAGGTCTGCCGCGTGTACTATTATAACACTTTTTTATCAATAATACAAGGTTATTAGACATAAGGTTGAACCATCCCTAATGCTTTTTGAATTCACAAGCTGTTGGAGTGGGGGAACTGATTCGGCTGACGTCATTTTGATCATTTATTTTGATAATATCAGCTGTTGATAATTGATTGATAATAGGCGGACCGCGAGTGTGACGTAACGTGAATCAAGAAATCAGACTTCCCCCTCCACTTTGCGCCTTACACCAGCGATGGTTCAACCTTCTCTCTAATAACCTTGTCAATAATAGGGATCGAGATGTAGTAAACGGAAAGATAGTCTTTGAAAGAGTTCAGTCTTAAGCCTGCTTCAGACTTGTGGTGTTTGGCAGAAACCAAAATTTTTTGTTGATATTCAGGCTAGGCGTACAGTGGTTAGTCAAGACAAGACAAGACGTCATTAGTCACGTTTAGTCACTGCTAATAAAGCAGCACACACCGATGCAATGACTAATCGGTGTGTTTTGCTTCATAAGCAACTATGTAAAGTACTGTGACTAAACGTGACTAATCTCGTTTTGTCTTGTCTTGACTAACCGGTGTACGCCTAGCCTAAGAAACGCATTGGAAATATTCTTCGTTAGGGTCATATACCATATTATATAGTGTATACATACCAATATTATATTGCTATGTGGTATATATTATATACCGCTCAAGGCCGCGGCTTCATTGTAGACGAGTTTGTACGAGTAGCGAGTACATGCATCCAATGTAACCACAGCTTAATAGTGTATAAACTTAAATCAAAGTTTACTAATGAATTAATCATTTACAATACAGAGTAAAAATTTATAACATAAAGAACAAAAGTTCAAAAAAATTTATGCATTAAATCATTTCAAAATATAAATCACCTTTATTAGAGGCAAGTGTGTATCCAATGTGACCACAGCTTAATTGAATATAAAATCAATTCAAAGTTTACTCATAAATAAATCATTTACAATACAAAGTAAAAAGTAATAACATAAAGAACAAAAGTCCAAATAAATTTATGCATTGAATTGCATTCTCTAAATTCTAAATAGCAACTCTAAATTCAAAACATAGATCGTTTAATAAATGAATACGTTACGAATTTGGCAGAAACCAAATATAGATAAAATAATATATAGATATTAAATATTTAGAATGATATAATTTCACTGTTAGAGCACTTTTATGCATACGATTTCTGTCGTGCTATGGAGTGTAGTACGTTTCTACATACCACTTTGAAACAAATGTGCGCTTTTATGCATTGTTGTGCGACATTCTGTTGCCGTGTGCGGTGTGATTCTAAATCGTGTCGCATCTGGTCAAAGTATACGGTAGTATATGACGGACGACAGAAAATTCAAGACAGATTTGAAGAAAATTCGCATGACAGAAAATTACAGTGAGACATTTTGTAGTGCGACAGGGGTCGCATGCCTAAAAGGGCTCATGAGCCTGCTCGAGAAAACAATATTTTTAATGCTGACCTGTATTGATGTAGTTGATGTGAAACCCATCATAGAAAAGTATGTGTTTTGAACGCGATTTTGCATTTTACTCATATTTTGCAGAATGATGATAACAAAGAGGCCGCACACTATGCATCCAACTATCAATTGCTTGGACTTTTTATTGTGAATGAATAACATACTTCAGTTTTTTCTTGTAGAGTTCCAATTTTGATCATATACCATTCACTTGGTGTGCTAACAAACCTGGATGAATGCAATCATTTCAAATTAATCAACCCATGTCAAGAACATGTCAATTTTATTGAATGATGTGTATATGACAATAATTAAGACTAAACAGTTGATCATGATTTGAAAAAAATAGAAAGTTGTTTGGAATAAATAATTCGGTTAGGCCTTTTATTGATGGTCAGGTATTTAATCAACTTAATCATTGTTCACAATAAAAGCATGCCAGTGTAAAGATGAAAACAACAAAATAGAAATAATAATCAAATCATTCATGATAATTTTGAGCACTAACTCGTATGTGCTGACATCATACAATTTTCTTGCAAAATCCTCAATCAGAGAAACTGAAGTTGAATAGAATGTATTGATTCTATCCTGGAAAATGCTGTGTGCAGATTGAAATATTCTTATTAAAATTAATTTCATTCACTTAATAAAATGAAGTTAATAATGTTTTAAAGTTCAATGTATCCACCATAAATAAAGTTGAAGTTGAATAATGTGTATTACAAAAGTCTTCCATTATTGAAAAATAGAAAATATGCTATTTTCACAACTCACCTCCTACAATACCGCTCCAAGAATCAAATAATTTTTTCTCCATTCTTAATACACAGTGATAAGGATTAGAGATTAAACTTCATAGAATTGTCAATACTGAATGGGAACTAATTGCATGTGTACTTTGCAATCAGCCAAGATAATCAGTAATATAGGAATGAACCAGTCTCCTGAGCTGAATTTGCATAACAATCTAGCGTTCTATTCTGTAGAGACTGAGAAACGTACTCTAGAGACAGTGAAACATACAAGAGAAAACTTTTGCTACTCCTCAGTATTTGAATAGCTAATTATCAACTTGACTACCAACACTCAGTACTATATTCATACTCAGTTTCTATATTCATGCAAAAACAATCATAATGTTATCCGCTACCTTGAACAGAATTTTTCAAACTTTTAACCAGTATTAAACAAAATCAAAACATTTCACAATAAAATAAATCGTAATTTTAGTTTTGTATACATAGAATACAAATCTAATTTCCAATTTCAAGTTTTCATTCTAATTTCAAGAAAACTCATGCTCATGTTTTATGCAAATTAAAATGCAAATTTTTTGAAAAATAACGATCATCATCATATCGTGTCCAAGCAAAACTCTTTTTTTATTATTATTATATTTTATATTTTAAAACAAGTCTCTGCGCGTTATCATTTGCTAACAGCACATCGTCAAAAGTACATGTAAAATTATTTTGTGGGCAAAGCAACAGATGCCCCATTGTCTGAATATTGCCACAATCACACTTGTCATCTTCAGAGTAGCCCCATTTGCAAAGGTTGGCCCTGGATCTACCCATCATACACCGTATTCTATTTATGGATTTGAAAAGATGGAAGTTCAAATCAGCCCAGCGACCACATAATACAAATATTTGTATTATGTGGTCGCTGAATCAGCCCCTTTTGGTAGGTCTTCTTTGGTGGGGAGAAGATGAAGAAAAATAACGATGATATTATTTGAATCTTAATAACTGTAGTGATAGCTGACAGCTGTTAATTAGTTTATCACATGCTAGTCTGTAACATGGATAATTACATGTTCAAATATAATATTCCCTGTATCCAAGATAAATAAAGCGGCATTCTGAGTTATGACTATCAAGCATTAATACGTGTTTCTTCAATAACATTAATTTATCATAATATTTATTATTCGTGAGAATCTTTCTTAAAAGTGATTTTGGATGAGAATAATTTGCATTAAAAGCATTTTTCAAGGTCATCACTCATTATCTTGGTAGGTTTTTAACCCACTCCACCACCACTCTTGTCATGATTTCTTTTATTTATTCTCTAAGGTTTTATTTTTGTAAAATAGAGACAAGACCATTGAGTCTATCTTCCTCATCTTACCACAGAGGAAGGAGAATATTATACTCGTATATTCTCTCCTCTGTGATCTTACTTAGCTTTAATGAGTTTGAGCGTCTCCTTAATCTTGTAAAACTATTACTATTTATTTTTTTAAATAAATTTTGTAGTTTATATGGATCAATCCAAAAATTTAGAAATTTAAATTCTTCATTGCCTTATTCATTGTACCCAAAAATAGATGCATCATACTTATGCTACAAACTGTATAGTTACAAAAAAGCATATTAGTATAAATTCATCTAAGTAAAGTGAATAAAAAAGACAGACTAAATTTTATTTTGTTTTGTTTTACCAACACTCCAACTTGGAAAGTAATATATTTTACTTGGAGCTGTTGTTTCCTAAAGAAACTATTTTTAAAGTTTATGAAGTCTTTTTTTAGTCTATGATTATGACTCATAGAGAATATCTAGCTTTTTTAAAAATGTTCGATCGCTGAAACTGATGGAAGTTGACCGCCAATACGGCGTTTGTAATCGGGCCAAGATCCTTCTATACACGACCCTGGCTTTCTCCAAAAGTCAGAGAATCTTGGATAATATTTGTTGGGGAAATCATCATTGAGCATAGCACACAGTCTGCAATAAAAGTAGTTTTCTAGCACTTCTCCCATGCCTTTCCATTTGAAGTATGAGTTGTAGAGATCGTCGTCCAGGTCTAGTTTGTGTAGATAGATGGCCAGATGTTCTGGTGAATCGAAATCCTCCACGTGGATGAAGGAGCCTTTGGGAGCAACCCGCTCATAATCCTCCCTTGGAGCGCCCATCACTACTGGGATAACTTTGTGTCTGTAATCAACAAAAAATACGATGTGACTATAAAGTCTCTCCGAAGTAGCTATGTGGTGACATATTGTGTTCCAATTTGTCAGACTACTCTCCTGTATAGGTTCGTCCAACATTATTTTCTTGAGTATCTCAAACAGCGTCAAAGCTATAGTGCAGCAGTACAAACTAGGATACCAAGGGATGTTATACCTAGTTTGTGGCAGTACAACAAGGGATGTTATACCTAGTCTGTGGCAGTATACTTGGAACAATAGCTGATTAGAAACACACTCATAACACACGGCACAAGAACAGATTTTCCGAGTACCATAGATTATCTCTACATGAAGAGAAGCCTTACTCTATTGGTAGGAAAATTTATCAGGCGCTACCAATCTATCTCAAGCAGATAACCAGAATAAATGAATTCAAACAGAAACTGAAAATATATTTAAAAGATAGTGTTTCTATTCTTAACAGAATTCTTTGAATGTTGTGCAGCAAGTGGTGAGTGATCTCTTAGAGGGAAATATATGTTTATTCTTTTAACGGTTTTTGGTGTCTTGCAGTTTGCAAGCACTTGACGTGTCTGACGCCTCCTGGGGCCAACCGGACTAAAAAAACAAATTAAACTAAACCCAGAGATGTTATACCTAGTATGTTGCAGTAGTATAATTACATTAACACCGTGCACTTGAGTGATTGGGTGGTTCATTGTATATTTCACTGTGGAGGGACTTTTTGATCACCTTGTATTAGAAAACTTTCAATATTCAACTACTTTATGACTTCCAATGGAAATTTAGCTCTAATTTTAATCTTTCCTGCAATTAATTATCTGGCACAAATAAAATAGACTAGAATCCTTTAGCAAAACTTTCGAGCTATGTCATATTGATGATTTAGTTTACAGGATTTTCACAATTTTTTTCGAATTCTATGGTCTTTAAATCGCAGTTGAACACGAAAATTGAATGAATGTTCAGGTTTTTCTTGGTAATTGGAATAAAGGCTGGTAAGTACCCACTTTTTAACGTAAAGTTTTGAATTTCCAGCTAGTAGATTGATCTGATTTCAAAAATAAGGATTGTCATTTGGGGGTTCTATTAATATTCAAACATTTTAATAGTTTGTTATAAAAATGAAATCTTACTGCAAGCCATTGAAGAAAAACTTTTCAGTGATGTACTCTCTGCAATTAGAATTTTCAAAAGCCAAGTAGAACTTATATTGGTTATCCAATAATTCAAAGCATACACCAGCATGTTTATTGGACTGGGAGCATTTTAATTTTCCACATTCGCCATAAATGTCAACCTGCAAGGAGATCTATTATTTCTTCAACAGAATAAACTTCACTAGAATAAATGGAACCAATAAATGAAAAGTTCATAATGTAGAGATATTGGTAATTATTCGAGATCTGATTCCTGAACGTTTATCATTAGGCTATAATTATTACATTTTTGAGTGCATTGATATTTTCTTCATCATTTGAGGCTCCTGCCTCTTACCCGGTTCGCACACCGGAGCAATAAGCAACAAACAACACATGGATCATGATCGTCTACTCTATACAAACAATTAGTCCAATGCACACTGAAACAGCTACTTTAGGTGTGCATTGGACCATTTTTTTTTTGTATAGAGTAGACGATCATATTATCCATGTGTTGCTTATTGCTCCGGTGTGTGACCGGGGTTATGCTTCGCAAATCCAATTTGCATATCTTATTCAAAATTTGAGTCTTGATTCAGAAAAGGAATTATTTTGATCTTGAACAGTTCAGTTAAATTCCAAATAATTGAAAAATATAATTTACTAATATTATATCATGTACAAATATATAAAGTATTTATATAATGTATATAATCTATTTTTTATCTCGTAAAATGTTAAAAACTCTCTGATTTAGTGAAGTACGATGATTTTCTTCCTTCTTCTAAAAATATCAATATTGATGTCAATAAAGCTTGTAATGGACTTAATGTCTTTATTTTAAATTAAGACAATAATTCAAATGTATGTGAACTCTTCTATATATGAATAAATATTGTAAATAAATTAATAAATAAAAAAAATATTATGAATAGAATATTATTACTCGCCTGTATGTATTTGCCTAGCTGTTGTGCATATGACCAACGATTATTGTGATGCCGATTACAGTTGGATACAAACCAGGCGACTTTTTTCGTTTTGCCAGCAGCAAAGTTTCTAGGAGGTCCATTCCATTCTGTTTTCGACTGATCGTAGTACACCCATTTGCCATAATTCCTCACTATGTCGCTACTCTGCATATACGTGGCTGTCCAGTTGAAAGCATCTTCTCTGCTGATTAATTCTGTGTTGAGTGGACTTTCCATGGTATACATTATCCACACCTGTTGTCAGTAAACATAATATCCTATCAATGTCTAAAACAATACTGTTGAATTATTGTTTTCATTTTATTGAATTATTCTATAACTTCCATTTCACTGGATTCTTGTTGAATAGTATGTCTTTATTGAAGTTCATCATTCTCCAAAATATTACAACTTTATCCCTATGTGTCCTCAGTCGGTCGATTTTTGTGAGCTGCACAGCATGCTTGATGCCCAAACAAAATCGACAATGTGTGGACATAGTCTGAACCTCATTATCAATCACATCTTAGTAGGCCTACTATTGCTCAGTCCAATGGCTTGAAACAAACTTTCCCCATCACTGCTGAGTTTTTCAACATGATATTTCAACTGATATTTTTCAAAATTCTTCAAATTTTTTAAGGTCTTTTCTATTCAACTTCTCTTTTCATTTATCTTTAGTCATATTGAATCAAAAAGGGGTTTTCCAAAAAGATGAATTGAAATTAAAAGTGTTGTACCTACGTAGCCTATAAGTTGACCATATTCTCTTAAATCATTGGGGAACTTGGGATAATTCGGCAAAGCTATATAAATAAGCATAATAATATATAATTGGTCAATTACAAACCAAGATATAAGACGAGTACATAACTAAAATGAATTCATGTCGAGGCTACTAAGTAGATACCAATAGAACAGTGAAAGAGATGGCCGGCTTCACCTTAACTCCGCCCTCTAGGAAAATAAATAAGGCAGTCATTCAATTCAATAGAGATAATTATAATATAATTATAGAACAGTGTCAAATACTTGGGTGTGATGATTGATGATTGCTTCAGGTGGGATAGTCATATAGATTTTATTAGTAAAAAATTAAAATATATCTCTTATAAATTTTACCAACTGAGAAGGATACTTGATATGAATTATATAAAGACTGTTTATTATGCGTTTGTTGAGTCAATTCTGAGCTATGGGATAACTACAAAATATTCACATCTGAATCAACTTTTTGTAGCACAAAAACTAATTATAAAAACGCTTTCAATGAAGCCAAGAATTTACAGCACAGAGCTAATTTTTAAGGAATTAGAAGCAAAAACTGTGAGAAAACTATATACAGAGTGATTCAAAAAGAATACCACAACTTTAAAAATGTGTATTCAATGAAAGAAACATAATAGAACCGTCTGTTATACTTCATTACAAAGAGTATTTAAGAAGTTTTTTTCACTCACAAACAATTTCAGTGATGTTCAATATGACATCCTCCAGACACTCGAGCAATATCAACCCAAAACATCCCTCAAACTCGTTCCACACTCTCTGCAGCATATCAGGCGTAACAGTTAGGTAAGCTGCTGTTATTTCTTGTTCCAAATCATGAATGGTGAATGGATATTGATGAATTGAAACAAGAAATAACAGCAGCTTACCAAACTGTTACGCCTGATATGCTACATAGAGTGTAGAACGAGTTTGAGTACCTATCGGGTTGATATTAGTCGAGTGTCTGGAGGGGGTCATATGGAACATCACTGAACTTCTTTGTGAGTGATAAAAACTTCTTTAAATACGCTTTGTAATAATGTATAACAGAAGGTTCTATTATGTTTCTTTCGTTAAATACACATTTTCAAAGTTGTGGTATTCTTTTTGAATCACTCTGTATATTCAAGCTTTTTAAATATATAAAAAAATATGAAGGTTCTTTCATTGTTCAGGATAATCCTTATGCCCTTCGTCCTGGAACTTTAAATAGGTATTGGACTTATCCGGCTAACTTGAAAATAGTTCGTAGGCAATTGATTTATATCAGCACAAGATTAATTAATATAGTACCAAGGGAATTTATGTTTAACAGATATAATCTAAATAACAAAAAAATGAAGATTCTGGTTAACAACTGGATAAAGGATACTTTCTTTTTCAAATTAGAGTTTATTTAGTTTTGTTAAGTACGATATTATGGATTGTTGATTTTGGATTTATTGTTTTGGTATGATGTTGGTTGAAGTTGGGCCAGCACTGTCTTTGCTGTCTTTTGTATTTATTTTTGGTTATTTTGTCTTGATGCAACCGGCACTAGCGAACAAGTTTATCTTATGCTAGTGTCTGCCAAATTGCTCTTTGTTAGAAATTTTTTTGTTTGTTTTATAATATCCTTTGATTATGAGTTAGAATTAATGTTTTATAAACACACATATTGTACTTTATGTTTTAATTTTTTATTTTAATGTTTTATTTTTTTTATGTTTTAATTCTAGATATTGCTGTTTTGTATGTACTTTTGATTTTGGCAATAAATACTTTCATACTTTCATAAATAATTATATTACAATATGAAAAACAATATTTTGTAGTATAACAATAATAACGAATAAAAAATACTTATTCTGCTCTATTATATCACTGCACCTGATGGCTAGGTTTGCGATGTGTCGGAGCATTAGAATTGAATTGGTTCAAAAACAAAATGGCGTCGGCTTTCAATGCTCGTGCTCTGTTTGTAAGGGCCATACAATTGCTCACTGGACAGGTTTTGAAGGGTTCGGCACTCCCTTTAGGATGTTTCGTTTCCCAATTTATCATTCCATACCACATCAATACCTAACAACAGTTTTTGAAGAGTATGACTAATTTTGTGGAAAGATTTTTTTCCTTACACATCTCTAGGGGAAGGAAAGTGAGAATAATTATTTTAAACAAGGTAAATAAAATATCACCTAGATTTAGATCTCTTCGATTTAAAAAACAATTCCTGAGATTATACTCCTGATTCAAATTCATTCTTTTTGACATTCAATTTCTGCTCAATTCCTGAATAGTATTTGGTCTGAAAATCAACAGTGTTTTAATTGTAGAAAATAAAATGATAGAAATTTACAATAATTTACTACAATATTTTGGCACAGTCAGCAAAGTGAAACTTGAGCGCTAGCTGTGCGTTCATCCAATAATATTTATACCTATAAATACAGTATGCTTGTGAGATAAGTAAAGAAAGAGGCATTAATAACGAATCGGTACTGTAGGCTACTATACATAGTAAACATTACGGTATACAGGTACTGGAATAAATATATAAAGATTACTGTAGTACAGAGTGAGCACTATACTAATAAATACTGCAATGTAAAACCTAATTGTCTCTTAAAATTAATATTATTAATATATCTAATCAAAATTTTCAATGCATTCAATAGAAATTTTTCAATACTGGCATGTTTTGTAGTTTACCCGAAAATCAGTCGTTAAGTTCTTATCTCATTATAATCTATAACATTTTTATCATCATCGTCATCATCATCATTACCCAATATTATTTCTTATTATAATACATTTATTGAAAATTTGTAATGATTTAATGTATTTACGAGTTGACCCCGAGCAGAGCAAAGCGCCGCTGTTTGAATTTTCTAAAATTCTTAGTTTTAAACAGTTGCTATCTCGACTATCTGCAGCTGACAGCAGCTCAGTCATACGAATGAAATTCTCCTACCTTGTACAGATGACTACTTATAGTCACAGTACTACGTTTAGCTTATAAGCTTTTTCTATGTGGGATTTCACAAACATTTAATAACTTAATTCATTTTTATGACAGAAGATAGCGCCACAGTTGGGTACCTATTTTTTGTCTTCTTTATTTTTCTCCCATTTAAAATGATTATTTTTGAAAAAAAATGAATAGAGCCTGCAGAAAATCAATTTTTTATCTTTCTTTTGGCGCAAACCGCATCAAAATCGGTCCACTCAAACTTCTCCACGAACTGTCCAAAACCTACTCTAAACGGCAACGAACTCTTACATAACAGATTTTTCCAATACTCCCATGTTTCGGAGTTTGCCCTAAAAACAGTCGTTAATTACATTATCTCTCAACATCATTATCATCATCCTATTACTCAATCACGAGCCTAGAGCTTAGAGCTAATGTGGGCATCAGGCATAACCATAGAAAAAAATAAAATATAATTCAATACAGGCTCAGGCAGGACCAGCTGTCTCTTTGTTATCTTCTTTCTGTCAGGCAGGGGTCTCTTTCTGCTGGAAATTCGTCAAAAGTCAAATACAATCGATCTGTTAGAACTTGAAACTTAACTCGGAAAAGTACTTGTTAATACACATTATTTGGCTCACTGATGTAGAGCATTTCACTTTGAATAGGACAAATTTAAATAACAACGATAAGTTGCTGACCTTTTTAATTGGCAGTGTTTTATTAGTTTTGGGAGGCACAAACATGAACTGGTTGATGATGCGGTCGCTATCTGGATCCTCATTGGGCCACAGTTTGATTTCCCGCCTTCCAGTTGCGTCGTCTATTTTGGCGGGAGACGGCCAGTGAGTTCCATTTTTCATAAACCATGGCTTTTCTTCCTTCAAATCAATCCAAAATCATGGTAAATCTTATTACAGTCTGATTAGGTATTGTATCAATAATAATAAAATACTAATAGTATTTTTAAGAGTACTTATAATACTATTATTAGGAATACTAAGAATAATAATATTAAAATTACCAACATATTATTGAAAACAATCATCAATTTCTAATATATTTTAAAACCAAACATACCAATGTGTTAAGCTCCTTTATTCGGAAACGATGAAATTAAGAAACACATACATTAATCTGTCCGACTGTAGGTCTGATTGGTTACCATCTACTATCTAGTAGAAGCTGTCTAAACTATTTTGTTTTTCATCTTATTCAATTTTTATCATTAAAATGTTTTACTTAATCAAGGGTCTCCAATCAGACTTTAACATAAGTTTCTTCAATGCTTCACCTCTATATAGCAACTTGCTTCTCATAAATAGCATACATTCATGGTTAGACATTTTTCTATTGTATTTAGTCACTAAATCATTTTCCATCATTTTTAGTAAGGGCAAGATTGATTAATAAAGGAAATACTTCGGTACATTCGTGCTATTGTTCTCAATGTTATTAGTTATATGTTTTCTCAAAAAGGCAAAAGGCTTTATTCCGACTGTCCCTCTCGCCTCTCTTTTAAGTTAATATTTCTCAGTACAAGTATAAATCTCAATTCTATAACATATTCTAATATTTTAATAGTGTCATGGAGTAAAATTCAAGAAATGTTTTAAATTAGGTGCGATTATTTGAATTACTGTTCAATTATTCTCTACAAAACCAAAATAAAATAATTAAAAAACTAAATTCACAAACTATGTCCTAATTAAACAAACTATACACGCCTTATAACTACAAAAATACACGCTATCTATCAACTTTACATTATTTTAAAAATTATCTGACCTCCTTTTTTGACTGTATAGAAGTGAAGTCTCTGATGTACTCAAAAGTTTTTCGAATGTGGCTTTGTATCAAATTCGTATCCAGATATATGCTGTTAACAATACATATAAAAAATCCAAGTGTCAATTGAATGCATCTTTGTGTAGATATTTCCATATTTTCGTTTTTCTTCTGCGATATAGTTCAACTTTAATATCCTGATGTGCTTGAACCCCTCTACAAGAAATAGACAATTTTTAAATTAGTTAAATATTTTTAATTAGCGTTAAATTAATCGGTGCTGATTGAGGGATTAAATTTTTCCAGCTGTTAAATTTTTTTACATAGACATCAGATAAATATTTTAACATGTGGTTAAAATTTTATCATATGGGAAAGTACAAGTTTCAGTTTTACCAACAAAAAGTCTGTAATATTATGGCTTGATGCAATTTTAAGAGCTAGTTCGTTTCGAATGAACATGTAATTTATTAGAGAATGTTAATGCAGTTGATTTTACTAGTTATCTAGCTAAAATAGATTGTTCTGGTATCACTATTTTACTTGAATTTCCAATTTCAAATTAGTTCAGTTTGTCGTTGATCCCACTATGTTGCTGTCCTCGATTTACTGCCCGGTTGAATTTAATAGACGTACGAACAACCAGGCATTACTGTATTAATATTCTATAACAAGTCAATCCTTACTCTTCAATAAGAATAAAAAAAACAAATAATAAAGGAATGTACCTAACACACAGGTCATTCAGTAAGTCCTCTTTAGCACACGACATAGGTTCTGGCATAAATCTTTTGCTACAAACTATTATATAATTAAATTTATAACATTGCTAAAATAGTTAGCTGCAATAATTTGGAGGCTTAGCTCCCCTTAAATCTGCCCATGCATTCTTAGTAAATTCACTCTTTTCTTCTCATTTCACTGGAGCGCTTTCGAGTTGCATGAACTCATTGTCAACTGACAATTTTGTGTGTGTTCTTGAATTTCAAAGCACAGTTTGGAAAAAAATCAAAACTCACACTCACCTGTTGAATTACTGATAATCCAATGAAATGATAATGATCCAATAATTTAATATACCGTTGAATACTCTTAAAATGTGATGTAACTTGGTGTTTCATGTGCATGATTCGATCTCAGATGGTTCAGTGTTCAATGCATATGCGATTGTTTAATCAGCCGTACTCGTCTGTCATACAGTTGTTGAACTATTAAGCTGCTCTATATCTGCGTACCAATTTGACAAACTATTTACACAAAAAATGAGAAGTTTTATTGTACATTATGGCACGTTTACACGTTGCCAGTTCGAAATTTGATGCCAACTACCTGTAACTGGGCAGGTGAAGTAAAATACGCCTCATTCTACTATGGTTAATTTGAGGCAAATGAATCAAGTTGTATCTTGATACATTCAACAGTTGATAGTTTCATCTTTGATACTTTGTAGTTAGGCTAATATCTGTCAAGTTACTAGTTCTGGCCTACTAGTTACTTTATCTTTAGTTGGCGGCAAATTTCCACTGGAGCCAGTCACTTGGCATGTCCACTAGCAGCCTGTAAATGCATCACTGTGTTGAACCAAAGACGATAGGAATCGAAGATTCCTAAAGAAGTATTTGTGAACCTTAAACTTTGGAAACTCTATTCATTCAGTAATAATAAAGATAAAGACATGAACTCTAGAATTCATCTTTGATATAGCAGTGACTAGCTTAATACATTCCAAATACATTCAATACATTATTAAAAATCATGACATTCAATAAAAATCATCAACAGAAGAATACTAAAAACAATATGATTTAAAAAGCAATTTATTCAAAGAAACCAAAATTGAAGACATAAGGGAAACTTTCTATAATGTTCAAGGTTGTATAAAGATGATATATATATTTTATAATTATTATGTAATTTGGCTGTGTTAGTGAAACTACTTATATCAAAAATAAAAATACAAAAGAACCTACTAGGCTTGCACTTTATCCAATTCATGAAAACAATTCATATTAACTAGAAAAGCCGAGAACTAGAACTAGTAACTAACTAGAACTAGCCGACGGCGATAAGCGCCTGTCTGATAATCCAAAGGTTCCAAGATCGAATACAGTTGCCGGAACGGATTTTGACAGAAACGGCCACTCCCGTCTTTCGGAGGATACGAAAAGCCGTCGGTCCCGACTGCCTAAAAACAGTCGCCATCTCTCATCATTTGCTATTGCTATTCATCATTTGCTCTCATCATTGCTATTCTGACTTCTACATTTAAAGTATTACATTTTTTAAAGTAATAATTCATTTTTCTTTTTTATTGATAGTTTTATCATCCAGTCATTCATAAAAATGATTCAAATAATGTTCAAATATACGTACACATACTAACTATAAAAAATACACCTCTAGCAAAGGAGTAGCTTCTTATCATTAACACTTGTCAGTCTACTATACTCTATGCTGAACACATACTTCCAATGAATAATTGATAATTATTCCAATATACTTGTAATTAGTAGGCGGTAAAACTGTTCAAGTAGCATATCATACTTAATCTGCGCAGTCGCAAAAGCGAAAACCTACCTAATTTTATGTATTACAGTTTTTATTGTCTACCGGTAGGAGTACTGTTTGAACAATATATATAGTTAATACTTATAATAAGTTTCTTCACGACTAATAGTAATATTAAATAGAGTAATTGCAGTATCTTTTTTAGACGATTCTTTATGGAGATTTTATTCTTTAAATAAGTTTCTTTATGACTTATTATTAATATTAAACAGAGTAATTACAGATTATAGTCTTTTTGTGGATGGTTCTGTAAGATGATTTTATGCATCACAGTTTTTTGTTGACTAAGGTACCGTCTCTTTTGCGGAGCCAGATATTCTATATTCTCGCCAAGTGCCCTTTGTACAAGAGCCAGGTTTCCGCCAAAAGTCGTCTATCCTCTCGTAATATTTGTTGGGATAATCATCGTGCAGCATGGCGCAGAGTCTGCAATAAAAGTATCCTTCGATCATTTCTCCCATGCCTTGCCATTTGAAGTAGGAGTTGAAGAGATCGTCATCTTGGTCCAATTTGTGTAAATATGCGGCCAGATCTTTCGGTGAGTCGAAATCTTCCACGTGGATGAAGGAGTGTTTTGGGCTCACTAGTTCGTAATCCTCACGTGGAGCTCCCATCACTACTGGGATGACGTTGTGTCTGTAAGCAAACCGTAATAATATACTTTCAATCTGTTAGCTTGTTTGATCAATCAATGTGGAGACACGCCTCCACTTCAAATGCTTGTTCGAAAAAACAATAATTATATAGCAGGATTAATCTAAATTGTCAGAAAACAGATGTTTCGGCAATAAGTAAACAGTGATTTTGACACAATAATCCAAAGGCTTAAAAGTCTTAAAGACCTTTAAAGTCTTTAAAAGAACTTTTTAAAGAAGTCCTTTCAAAGAATACCTTTTTAAAAGACCTTTTCAATAATCTGCGAGATTCAGTATTTGTAGGTCAAGTATTGTGATATTGATTTTCGAAACAGCTGTTTTCTGACAAGTTAAATTGATCCTGCTATAAGGCTAGGCGTACACCGGTTAGTCAAGACAAGACAAGATTAGTCACGTTTAGTCACAATAATTCACATAGTTGCTTATGAAGCAACACACACCGATGCAATGACTATCAGTGTAAGTTGCTTGATAAGCAACTATTGAAGTAGCCTACTCTTAGTTTTGATTAGTATTTCGATTTTTAGACGATGAGAGGACACTCTCTAAATGATATAAGGACCATATATTTTGTGTTGCTGTGGAATAGATTATCAAAAGTATCTGATACTCACTGCAGACTGTTTTTGAAGTATTTCTCAGTGATATATTCGCGACAGTTGGAGTTCTCAAAGGCCAGGTAAAACTTGTACTTAGTTTCCAGCAGTCTGAAACAAGCAGCCTCATTGCTACGCGGACATTGATACTGGGCCCCACACGAGCCGTACATATCAACCTGAAAAATGAATTATCAATTGTATTCAATAGTTGTTCTTGAAATTGCCACTGGAACACACTATGATTTTTTTTTAGTACAAACACATGCAGTTTTCCAAACTGCATTCAAAATGTTTTTGAATGGAAGGTGAAAGACTAGATAAGTTCCTTTATTTTAGAATATAGTATAGACAGGGGTGCCCAAAGAGGGAGTCATGTCGAAGACTGCTTCATTGAAATTCTTCGGGGGGTAGAAGCTCACTAGATAGAATGCACTTCGGACGAGTTGTCAAATTTGCCAAAGGTTAGTTTAGATTGATAATGTTGATATTATTGTTTTTTGTTGGTCGTAGATAAAATGGTGTATGCAATGGTTGTATTTCAGCCTTCAAACAATTCTTGAAATACCTTAAAATACTCGCGCGTTGCGCGTACTTTAACCTCGGTATCTCACTCGTGGTTTAAAGGCTCTCATAGTACAACCATTGCATAAACTCAAAATCAAAATTTATTTGCCATAAAGTTACAAAACAAATGCACATATACACAAATTAATACAAATACACATTTGAATATGACCTACATAAATTAATTAAGTCCCCTGAGTATAATATTAAAATCGATTATGTGAGTACAGTATGCAAGTGTCAATGTAATTTTATTAATATTGTGGCTCGACTAGCATAAGTTGAAACTTGTGACTTAAACTACAGTGATATTCATTTGATTTGACGCTTGGCATTAGATAGATAGATAGAAAGATATTATTTCTTTGCCATCGTACTCTACGGTCATCAGCAAAGTCAAGAAATGTTATCTATCTAATGCCAAGAGTCAAATTAAATTAATGTCACTGTACTATTATGTTAAGTGTTAATTATATGGTTGAGTAGCTTTTCAATGATCAGTTTTGTGAACGTTTCTACTACTAACCTGTATATGTTTGGCCAATTCTCTCGCATACTGCAGACGGTTATTATTGACGGAATAATTACAATTAGTGACAAACCAGGCGACTTTGCGTGTTTTACCGGCCGCAAAGTTCCTAGGAGGACCCTGCCATTCGGTTTGCTGTTCATCATAGTAGACCCATTTGAAATAAGTTCTCACTATATCACTGTTGCGAAGGTAAGTGGCCGTCCAGTTGTAAATGTCTTGGTGTTCTTCAGTCAGGTGTTCAGAGTTGAGGGGGCTCTCCATTCTATACATTATCCATACCTCAAATAAAAAATACATTATATGAATCGTTATTGAATAAATTCGATGTACCATAGATTTATTTACAACAATCCTGAATAATGGTGGATTGATGCCCGGTTTTTCAGTCGCTCAATAGATAGTTTATGGATCCAATAGCACTATTGAATCAATAACCATGTGTTTTCAAATGCAAAAAAAGTTATTGATTCAATAAGTTTATTGAACGACTGAAAAACCAGGCATGAAAATGAATAATTATATCGGAACATCAAGTAGGCTACCTACTTGGAATGAAAATTTGAATCAGGAAAGTACAGAGCGTTCACATAGCATATAATAGAATGACTTCTTTATTTCACTGACGTGGCGAAGTTTGGACAATCATGTTCACTCTACCACTTAACTACGTCGTGAATTACAAAACAATATACAAAATAAAATATTTTCAAATTGGAAGTGTATAATGAAAACACTAGGATGTAGTCAAAAAATATCACTGTGTTTGCAGTGTAAATACAGTGATATTTTTTTACCACATCCTAGTGTTTTCATTATGTATTATAAATATCACAACATCTCACCAGACACTGTGCCAGAAGTTAAATTGGAAGTGAATTACAAAGCAAGCAATAATATACAAAATAATCAAAGTGAAAAGTAAATACAAGGTAATGAATGTATACAAAGTTTAGAATAAATAAGTAATATAAGTAAATTAAATACATTATTAAACGAAACAAAACTGATTGAGAAATAAATATGAGGTGGAAAAAAAAAGATAATGAAACTGTAAGGCATAAGCATCTGAGGCCACATAAGGCATCTGAGCTGACAAATTCCTCTCAGAGAGAATTTATTGAAATAAAATTTCCTTCTCTATATCAGTAAAACAGGAAATAACCTCATGACAGCTTTTCACAATGTTTAGGAACAGGTTTTGAATTTTGAAAACTTTGAAATTGCATACAATTTTCAAAAAAAAGGTATAGAACTGGATTTGGTATTGTTTTAAAGGGAAACACATCAAGTTTTGACTAGTATATTTATTATGAAAGTGCTCTTATAGTGCTCTGTGATTGGTACGAAGTCATCGACGAAAAAATGCAGAAAATTTGACGCCCGCATCAACAATATGGATCTTAGAGCAGGTTCACACAAACGGTTTTTTGGCGGTTGTGGTTTTGGCTGGATTTTACGATTCCAGGCATTTGTAGGCATTTTCAAAGTTGTAAAGTCCTTTTTGGAACAGCCTGTACTTGAGTCAATACAAGTACTTGTACTAAGACAAAAAACTTGTACCAAGCAAACATCAATTACCTGTTTAGCTGGTTTATGGTGACCTGGATCATGGAAATTGTTCACAAACAAGATGGCGTCAGCATCCAAGGAATCGGCGGAATTTGTAGTGGCCTTGCATCTATTCACTGGACAGGTAACAAAGGGTTCCCGACTTCCTTTAGGGTGATGGAATTCCCATTCTATCAAACTCATACCCGGTGCGACTATATATATCTGCAAATATAGTGGTTGAAAAACTTCTTTTGTTCACTATTGTATGATTTCAAGTATTCAATAACTCTTGATTATGAGCCAAGAGTTAGTTATTCGTACCTGAAATTAATAAAAACCTCTTCACGAATATTATTACTGTATCGTGAAGAATGAAGTGAAAAATTCATTCTTTTAAAAGAAATTAATTATCGTAGTTAATGCGGTGAAAATCAAAATTTCAGAATTTACATTAATTCGTAATATTATTGTGTATTATAAGTCATTCAATTACTGTATAAAATGTGTCTGAGGATACAGCAGCATGCAATATGAAACTGTAGAACACATCATAAATGTTCTCACTTACTAAGCATATTAATTTCTGGTTATTTTTCCATTTTAAAGTTACACTATTTACATTGAAATTATGATAAAACGTAGAGTTGGTATAGAATCACTTATTAGTTTGGTGTTTCTACTACAGAGTGATCGTTAAGTCGTGCAACCCAAAATGATAAGTCTTAGAAAGCTGTAACGTGTTATTGATTTTTCTTTCAAAGTTTATTATACAAGTTACACCATAATTTCACTTCACCTACAAGTTCGACAATATGTGCTGGAAATGTCCACCGTGATTTGCAATGCATGCATCAACGCATTTCCTTACGTTGCACGCAACCTTTTTGAGTGTCCCAGTAGCAATATTTGATATACAGTCTTCAATGTTTCTTCTAAGTTCATCTAGTGTATGCGGGTTGTTTTTGTACACATTATCTTTCAAATAGCCCCACAAATAAAAATCAGGAGGAGTCAGATCTGGTGAACGAGGGGGCACAAACCACGAGAAATTATTCGGTCATCAAAGAAATCGTGGAGAAATAGTATTGGATAGTATTGTTTGCCGTATGTGAAGCTGCTCCGTTTTGTTGTAGCCAGCAATAACGTTCATCAACATGCAGCGGTGCTACGAACTGCATGATTATTTCTTGATAACGTTCTGCTGTGATTGTCTCCGTAAAAAAGATAATTCTCCGACGAGATACACCACACCACACCCGAATTTTTTGAGAATGTAATGGCTGTTCATGGAATTGATGTGGATTCTCTGCAGACCATATCCTGCAATTCTGACTATTGACATATCATCTTAGCATCTGAAAAGGCATTGGAGAAATGTTCTTGACACTTTGCGTAGGATTTCGATTCACAGTAACTCAAGACGATAGAAACATGTTGTTCTTGCGTAAAAGACATTGCGACTTGAACTGAACAAACAAACTGATTTCTGGCTAATTGTCGCCCGGTGGCGTGATCTGGCAGTGCTGCCACCTGCTGTACTACTGGACGAAAAATTGCCATATGCAAATCATACTTTACAAATTTACCTGTCATTCCTACACGGCTTCAAACATTGGGTTGCGCGACTTCACGATCACCCGGTATTTTATTCTATTTATATAAAAAAAGATATTACTTGAATACAAATTTCAATTAGAAAACTTGAATGATATAGTCATGCTCAGCAACACAATAAATATTTAAGATCACTCACATGGGATAGTCCCTTATTTGTACTAAGATGCACTCTGCCCTATTTTTTCTTTATCTATTTATTTTTTACCGTTTTCAATTTTCCGAACTTCATGTTTTCGCATACAAGTTGCTAATATAAGTATACAAGCATGAAAAGCAATTTACTTCACCTGTTCTCATACGTCATTGATTGATTTAAATAGTATCATTTATAATTGCGAAATGATTGATATTAGGATTGACATAAAAATTATTTTTCCTCACAACTACACCATTCAGTTGTATGCATCCTTATACTAGGCCTATTCAAAAAACCAAACAAGAATTAATTACATAGCTTTCAACTTCTATGAATTTTTGTGGTTGCTCCCTGTATTAAGCATTTCATTTAATTTTTATAGCATTTTTCATTTTTATCATTATTGATATCAAATTCCACTGGGCTCTAACCGTTGATAAATTTTATCGCTTAAGAAGAAATATGAAAGATCTGCTCGTAAGTTATATGAATTTTGAAATCAACTAAAATGATAATTGAGGAATAACAATTTGTTCAATTTAATGAAATTTATTCAACGAATATTTTGATAGATATAAGTTATTGAAATAATGCTCACCGTTTTCATTGGAAGAGGTTTGCCGTTGTTTGGTGGTATAAACATTAGTTGATCTAAAATTCGATCTCCTTCCTTATCCTCATTGGGCCACAACTTCGCGTCTCTTCTTCCTGTTTTGCTGTCTATTTTGGCAGCAACCGGCCACCGCGCTCCATTTGTTAGATACCAAGGTCTTTCTTCCACATTTTTCTGCACCTTCTATCAAACAAAAAGAAAAATTACCTATCTTAAATTCGAGAAGTTGACTTTCAAAAACTATGCTGTTGAAACTATGCGCCTCTTTCAACGCTTTTAGCTTAATAACAACTACACGTCAGTACTGTAATAAATGCGAAAATTGAAACGCATATATTTAGGAATATTTGACCAAGCATTATTATTAATTTATAATGTAAAACACCAATAATGACAATAAGAGACCGACATATATGTTCAAAACTAGTACTGATGAGATGTTTTTTCCCTCGAACGTTGGCTAATAATTAGTAGCTATATTGCTAAATGTATCTTTCTTCAAAAATTTCTTCAGAAAGCGCGTTACATTCATATACACTTAGTACAGAAACTACAGGGCCAGTTGTTCAAAGTGGATTTATGTTGATCTTTGATTATTAATATCAATTAACGTTAATTGGAGATTACGTTTTACAGCCCGTTGTGCAACTGGGATACAGAATTACCCGAAAATCAGCAGCACTACGGTACCGTTACTGTGTATTATCTGATGAAACTACTTATAAGTTAGTAATACTGATAATAAGTTAGTTTTCTGAGGCAATAATTATTCAGGACAGATAATTTATCTCCTAATCCATATCAATTCAATTTGATAATTAGGACCTAATTATTAGGATTTTATTACCTTGAGCTCTGAAGTTGTGTTCGATGAGTGTATGATTGGGTACAGGTGATTGGATACTGTTGCTGTGTTGGGCAATCGATCTATGTGAACGGTGAAGATGAATATCAAACATGAGCAACAGATAATGAAGAGCAGGCAACGCAGGCAACGAAAAAGCATCCTTTTTTCTGTGGTTTTATTCGTTTCTACTTGTAAAGTTTTCATGCTTGACTACAAAATAAAAATGAATGAGAATGAAATTAAAAATATGTAGAAAAATCGTTTTTCCTAACAGCTAAGGTCGGGCCCAGACTATCCACTTTTACTGGTCTATTTTGGAGGGATTGTAAGACTGCATCAATTCAGAACAATGCCAATTTCAACTATACAGTGCGCATCCCTCTGAATAGAACCTGTGAAATGGGGTAGTCCGCCGGGCTCAGTCTAATGTACAGTAGAATGATGGGTCAGAATCCTCTTTGAAAGGGTGATTATCAGGGTACCGAGCTCTGCTCGGGAGTACAAAGGCACAGAAATGAAAAATTCATAGAAAAAACATGAAATAATTAAACTATTTTTAATGTACAGTGCCATCAGTCATTTTGAATCAGCAGTAATTGGGATATTTGAACTGGTATCTTATTGATAACTCACTTATAGCCTTATAACTTAACAGAGATGAAAATCAAATTTTGTTCAAGCGCTTATAAAATTCTATAAATCAATGTAGACAACCAATAACAATGTAGCATATAGTTCCAATAACAACCAGTGCAAAAAAAAAGAAAAATGTGCTATCTAAAAATCTTGCTAAATGTGCAATGAAAATAATCGATAATTTTCCGCTTGAACTCAAGTTGAACAAAATTCATTATCTGTCATTCTGTCAACATTGGTGTAGAAGTGTAGAACGTTAAACTTCAAAATAATCTTCCTCTACAGGTTTTCATTCTGAGAAATCAATGAATGGTGAGATTTTGTTTTTTGAAAGTTGTTAGATTTTAACTCACCTATAAGCCAAGAATATAATGAGAAACGCACTCTTCATTGTTGATGCGACAATATTTCAGATCAGTCTACTATTCAAAATCTCTTTCAGCCTCGTGATGATATATGAATCGTACGTGCTTAATGAGTTGCATTGGCTTTGTATTACTCCTAGCATAAACCGTCTTATGTGGCTTTCTGTTTTCATATTAATTGTAACACTTGAACGGTGAATTATTTTCATCACACTACAAGTCAATTTCGTCGTTTTATAACTTATCCGCTATACCGTTTTATAATTTATCTTATTTACGAAAGAAGATGTTATTATGTTTGTAATAAGTAAACTCGAAAACCCGAGTTGATCCCTCTCCACTTGTTCTTAAGCGGGATTGTTCAGCAATTATACGTCTATTAACAGCAATGGAAAAAGTACAATTGATTGATTATATTTGGGTCAGCTCGAATTTTATTGCCGCAGTTTCAGATAAGATTGTTTCGGATTTCGAGTGACCATTTATCTGTCATCGTTATAACTAATTTGAGAGTAGTGACAGCTAGAATTAATAGACGAAAACGTACAAAACAAAGAATGTATTGGAGGCCGGATAGAAAGGAACTTTACAAATCGTCAATAGCCTTATCAGATAGATTAGAAAATATTCAATTATATTTAGATGAATTGATTCAATTTATCGCAGCGTTTGGACCTGGCTTAACTTATTCTTAATAATTTCTTCCAAAAATATATTTTAAATATTGCCTTCTACAAAAACGCAACTTACATTTGGTTTTCCTTTCAGTTGATGAATACGGGTTGGAGCGACACTCGGATTTCGACTGTGAGATGAGCATTTTACGTCACGTCACAGTACCTGCAGATCCTCGCCAAGCGTGCGAAAAAACGGACAAATCTGATAATTATCGAATATAATATCGATTCCTGATTCGAGAATTTTCTCCTAGAGCCGCCTCCTAAACAAGGAAACAATTCCTATTGACAATGAAGGAACGGTAAGTGCCATTTGAATAGAATAAAAATGCTCTCATTTGAATAATTTTAATTTTCTCTCGCATTTTTTTATCTTAACTAACTTACTATGCCCGCACTTGGTCGATTTTTGTGTGCTGCACTGCATGCTGCATTATGCTTGCTTTTAAGTATTGGTAGCAGGGGCGCCGACTCCGTGGGTGCTCAGGTGCCCAAGCACCCACCAGAAAAAACCCGCACCATTGCATTTGGAGTACTGTATCCGAAGAGGATACAGAACCCCACACCCTCACTCACCACATCAAATTATGGAAGTAACAACGCATCAAATTTTAAAAATAATTAGGAGTAAGTTTTTACAGCTAATATCGATGAAGGTATTAAAATTTAAATGTATAGTTTGACTTACTTTTAAAAAATAATGTAGGAAATTTCGTTTCTTAACAACTTTCAACTTGAAATCTCACTGGGCCTTCAAGAGTGCTGCTTTACAAATCACATCTAATATGCATTACCAATTACCTCTACACCTCTTAACTTTCAATTCGGATACTTCTTTGATAATTGTATTGCAAAAAAAATATTATGTAACAGGAATTAGTAATTGATAATACTGTAACAAATTAAGTTCATATAAGCCTAAATGGCTTATGGTTTCTTTATTTTTCTATATATTATTTTTATTTGGATCAGGAGCTCATTGAATTTGAATATTATTATAAGTTAATCGATGTCAATATCAATTTTTAGAGACATCGAATTCAAAATTGATTACAACTACCGCTTAAAACCTTGTTTCAAGTGAATAGATTTTGAAAAATTTCCGGGGGAGTGCCTCTTTCTCGCACACTTCCATCTACTACCCATCGTAGCTGTTTTATTTGCTATTCTGTATATGTACTTTCGGCCGATAGTTTTACAAATGTTGGTAGAGTCGAGCTTCGACCAAACCGGCTACCCCCACTCGGCCAGCTCCTACATTCCTAGAATTCCTGTCAGCTCTATTCTCGTGGTTGGCGAACAGTAGGCCTATAATGAAACCATAATTATTATTGTGTCCGCCTTACCCTGTTTCATAGGACTCCTCATTGTTTATGATATCCTTCAGGCCGCTGATTTGCACTATAAAATGGACACATGAAATTTATTAGAATTTGTTTTTTAATTGCAGGATGTACGAGGGTCATTTTTGCAGTGAGTGCTTCAGTCCAACTCTTGCACCACACACTCCGACATTGACAATCGTTTCCAGATCCTGAGATGCACTGTAGACACGACCACCATCGATCATTCTAACGCCACATTCCGCACATTATAGCAGCACATTATAGCGTTAGTGCAGCAAACATTCATCCCAAAATTATTCATAACTATTCAAACTGTTGTTCATAAATTTTTCTTAATTGTTCATAGGCTCTAAAATGTAAAATATGAAAAAAAATCATGATTATTCCAATTGTTATTATTATATAGGTACCGGTATTATATAGATATATAGTTATTATTATTGATATTATTATATCACTATATAGTTAGTGTTGTCTGTGTTATTATGAATAGATAAGAGATGAAATGAAAATGAAATCATAGTCTTCAATGCAAAAATTTCATGTTCATATGAAGGCTGATAATAATATTATAACCTAATAATTTAAACATGTAAAAATACAGACTTTTGCATTGGATAATCTCTATTGAAGAATATTCTTACATGTAGTTGAAAATAATAATTATTATTGTAACTAAGTTTAACAACACTTTAAAATTTTTCAGTACATCTTCCATAACACTATTAGATTACTTGCATTAGCGAAATTATCGTAATTTTGTATTGAATTTTTTTTAAAATTGAATTCTTGTTCTCATAATTTCATAGTTTATAGCATTTTTGTCCAGTGGCGGATCTAGAAATGGATTTTTGGGGGGGGGCTTAAAACCGATGACCGGGGGGGGGGGTGGTTAGGGTAGTTGATTATTACATTATAATCAATTTATAACAAAAAATTAACATTTTTGGAAGTTATCTTTATGTACAAAATATTATTGCATATTATGTTCAATAGTTTTTCTTGTACCGAGAACCATTTTTTACATGATTTCCGCGAGAATTAGCAAGAAATAGCTGAATAGCTCATGATATATTTATTAACATAGATGAACTTTGAAGAGCTACATCTCTCTAACTGTTGGGCCGCCTTCAACAGTAATCCTGGTATGAAATTGGAGCTTATTTAAATTGATTTTAAAATGATATTAGACGCTGTTATGAAAAAGTTATGCTTCAGGGTTAAAATTGTCAACATGTAAAAAAAATGAGCCATTTCATAGAGGTTTTTGGCGGGATAGAAGGTTGCCGGGATCGAATAATTGGATTCAATGTTCCACGATTATACAACATAGATAAGAACCAGGCTACCCCATTTCATGCGAAGTAAAACCTACTTTTGATGACAATTTCACTGGACTATATCACATTTGAAGACGTAGAAGTAATGGTGGAATTCGGTCATTCTTGATAATGAATATTTAGCCTATATTAAGAGCTTAAAAACTAATTTATAAATAATATATTGTAATATTTATAATTTATAAACATTATAATTATATTATATAATATTTGTATGAATTTTACATTCTCATAAAAAATTTCCAGGCGTTTTGGGGGGGGCTTCAGCCCCAAAGCCCCCCCCCCCGTAGATCCGCCACTGTTTTTGTCCGAAAATAATTTTGTTTCAAGTAAAATTTAAAAAAAATTCTGGTTGATTTCAATTGGACATTTGGTACCGTACTAGAGATGCATTTACAACGGATTTGTATATTCAAATCTAATATAAGAATTGAATTATTTCTACATTTCAGCGGTCACCTATCACTAAAGCTGCCATATCTCAGTTAATATTGGTTCAATCTTAACAAATAAGGTTTCAATCGATTTGTAATCAAATTTACTAAAACAAGTTATTCTTGTAAAATTTTCGTAATATCAACGGTTTCCGAGTTATTCAAGAAACAAAATTTTGAATGGCCGCCATTTTGTTTTATGGATTTGAAAAATTGTCATAATTTTTTTGTAGCTTTGTCTAGTTGTCATGAATGTTGGTGCAAAGTTTCAATTCCATATGTTTCACCATTATTGAGATGAAAAATAATAAGTGAAAAAACAAAATGGCAGCTGTGTGAGTAACTAAGGACTTCTGGACAATTTAAATATGATATTTAGATATGGTTTCTACCCAGGAACAATGCCCTAGAGTATTGGTAGGGAGTTCTGAAACACCCTGTATATTGTATATAATGCAATATAATATGTCAATTTCATCTTTATTTTGCACATGTAGGAGTGAATTCTTTGTTTTCCTTTTTTGGCAATAAAGTGAATTGGATTGAAAAGAAATCGTGTAGGAAATTGGTGGTCAAATTAATAATAATTTATTTGTGTCTTATGTTTTTCTTGTATTGTGTAATCAATTGTTTCTCATTTCTTACTGTAATGCTTTCTATGAGTATATTAAGTGATATTTTATTATGTACTTGTACCCATACCCATGAATTTATTTGTCTATTTGAAATAAAAATATTTACAAGAGAACCCGTTCATTTATTCAACCTTGACGAATATGAATTAATTGTGGGCAGAATACAGCTCCTGCTGCAGAATTTGGAATTTCTCAATAAATAAATTTAAATTTTTATAGAAAATTATCTAATTCGGTTGATTTGCTAATGATTTTTAATCATTCCAGTCCTCTTAATGGTGATATTTAGGCTGAAAATGTATAAATTGACAAAACCAAAAGAATTGGATAAATATAATATAAATCAGTTGAGTTTTTCCAGTCGGTTGCAGTTTGATAATATTCAAACAGCCCGCCTTGTGAGCGCCTTCATTTCATCAAGGATAGGCAACCAACAATACACGAATGGATAAAATTCCTGCCAAATTTTCGATTATCGACTTTAACTTCGATTTTTAATCCTTGGTCTCGAGCAAATCTGTCTAAAAAATAAAAGTTGCTTCCAGCGCTAATAGTTCTGTACACGAAAATTCTACCAGGCAACCAGGAGCGACGAAGAGATACACTGGACTCTTTCGTTTCACCAAGGAGGAAAGAAATGTATTCTTTACTCCATGTGTTGCACCGAATATTGCCGCCAAAAATTCAAATGTACGCTTATCAGATTTATCAACCAACGACATTTTCAATCAGCTGACATTCTTTATTTCAGTTCCAGATATCAGAATCTTGATTTATGGCGGTAAATTCAAACTTTTGAAGTCCTCGACAGTGAGGCAGTTTCAAATGTTCAGTGCATTTTCATGCTAATTTGACTTTTTCACGGCTTTCCACTTCGTTTTAAACTTGAAAAAGATCTATTTATATGTAAATCCATCTGATAAATCGATCTAGGTATGTTTCAAGAACGTATCTCAAGCAGTTTTCGAGTAAAAATTTTATTGCAAAAACTTATAGGATATATTGTTTTTCACGATTACTCGTGAAATGCTTAATTTACATGCTTGTAACAATTCTTAAACGATTCTTCAGATGAAAAAGCATCAAATGAGTTATTTTTTCAGCCTTAATTCCCTTATCTAACTTCATAAAAAAATAAAATAATAATCAATTTTGACAACTTTGACGGCGTGTAACTCAGTAACGCATGGTTTTCGGGTATGGGGTTATCAGATGTTCCTATCCTAGGAACATGAAGGAAAATTCTATTACCCGAATTTTTTCCTCATCATAAAGACATATTTTGATTCCTTTCCTGAGGCTCTCAAACATGTATTCTAAACAAGAATACATTTTTTGAAAGCCTATTATTAGCATATCAATAGATCTCACAAACTAAAGGAGAGGTTCCGATCTTGGCAGTCACTGCCTTCCATTCAATTATTTCAAGCGTGACTCAAAGGTTACGCTTCCAAGATCGGAACGTCGCCTAAGCCAGATAACACATTGGTGCTTCAGACATCGTGTCTTAGGACATGATGACTCAAGTCATTATGTCTTATGACTGATAAGACATAATGTGGAAGCTCTGATTTGATAACGTTGGTTGGTTCAAATGTGACATGATGACTCAAGTCTTAAGACACGATGTCTGAAACAATAATGTGTAAGCTGGCTTAGCGCCATAATTTAAGAGGCGGCATTGATACGGCGTCGTTTTTTCTGCACGTGCGTCAATGATGCATTTTTTATTATGGCTTTTAAGGTGGACAGGCATCTGTGGAATTGATAACTCGTGAAGTAGGCCTAATAATCATATGAATGGGGTAAGAGAATGTTCAACAAAACTTGCTTAGAATTAAATTGAAAATTGTGTCTTTATTGAAAACTAACAACATCACAATTTTTGAAAAACAATATTTGCGATCCTTACAATATTACGTTCAGCACCATTTTGTATTGTGCTTAGGAATTTTGGTGTGCTTCTCTAGCTGTGCATAACGTAATTATTTAATTATCTACAATCAATCAATTTATGACTAGAACAAAGAAAAAAAATTTCATCAATCAGATTTTACAGTATTTATACAGCTATTTACATTCCCGTTAAGTACAACAACGATCAAACATTATTTTGATTCTGATGAGAAACTATAAAACCCGTACCTTGTGGCATCATAACTTTCATTAATTTCGCCCATAAACATAATTTTCAAAATTAAATTCCTTTATCAAATATATCATATACATAAAATTCATTCTAGCAATGCTTTCTAGGAAAAGCAAAACTTGAATAAATTCAAGATCTACAGTAATATTATTATCACTGTCTGAGTAAACATTTTGAAATGGATTTGAAAATCTGTTTGTGAAAAACGTTTGAAATAAGTTTAGAATTTCTTGAATTATGATGCTTTATGGTTTGATTGACAAGATTAAACATTTCATAAAAATGATCAAGTACACTTTCATTCCACTTTCCTAATAATATAGGCTACTTCAAAACTATTTTCGGAAAAATGTTCTAAAAATCTATTCATCTAAACCTGATTAGATTCAACAATGGTTATTGGTTATTACCTGTGTGTTAAGATTAGCCTATACGAACTACAAAATTTCTCAACACTATCTAATCAAATTTTAAAATCATAGATTCTCCATCAAAAGATTGTGATTTACTCGATCCACCATTAATATTTTTTGAACACTATCAATCTACCACTTATATTGTACCTATTCAAAATTAAATTTACTATTGTAAAGTTAAATATTGACTTTAGCTCATCAGTTATATAATATAAAGGGTGCGGCACGGCATTTTACTTATTTGAATTACGCGCAACGCAGCGGTCATCGGTGTCTGCATACTTTTCCAACAGTCGTTTGATCATTGCAACTCAGCGTGCGTTTAGGAAACAGTTTAATGTCGCGCCCAAAGGACGTGTCCCTGGTCGAACATCAATCATTCAGTGGATGAATATTTTAGAATACCGGTAGTGTTTGGCAACCAAATTCAGGTCCGTCAAAAACCTCTAGAACACCAGAGAACGTAGAGAGAGTAAGGCAGGCGGTTTTGCAGATAGGGCGGTACAGAGACGATAGGGCAGTTACAGTCACTTCGGAACGGTACACGCGGATGATTGGAGAGTTTTTCCACAAAATGTGTGGTTTCAGGAAGTTGGTGCCACTCCTCACACGGCAGGCGTCAATGGATCTCTTGCGCGATCACTTTCCACGACGGCTCATCTCTCAAAGGGGTGATCTCCAGTGGCCAGCACGCTCGCCGGATTCAGCCCCCTGTGACTATTTTTTGTGGGGATATTTGAAATCAGTAGTTTACGCCAATCGTCCGAGGACCCGAGCTGAGCTAAAGAACAACATTCGCGCTGCAATTGTCGACATTGGTCCAGATATGCTTGAAAAGGTAGAGCAAAACTTCCGATCTCGCCTTACAAAATGCATTGAACAACGTGGAGGTCACCTAAAAGACATTATATTCAAGAAATAAGCTTGTAAGTGAACCAAACAAAACTTTTTAAATGTAGCATTTTGTAAAAATAAAAAAATTAAGTTGTTATCTTTAATACTCTTTGACTTGTGGTTCTTTAAAATAAGTAAAATGCCGCGCCGCACTCTTTATCATATTTTATCATGTTCTATCTGATTGAAACTAAGAACAACGTCTTCATTACATGGGATTACAAGTTCATATTCAACCTGACAACTAGCCAATGTCAATTTATTACTATTCTTAACAAGTTCAATCGACCATGAGCTACAGTTCTGTTGTTGATTTGAATAAAGGTACACAATAAACGTTTTCACGGCAAGTAATCATCTCCTATCAATAGCCACGTCCACACTTGGTCGATTTTCGTTTCGTCTTGCTTTGGTCTTGCTGTTCGTCTTGCGCTTCACGCATCCTATTGAAATTAGGCGAAAAAACGAATGCTGCACATATGCTGTGCAGCGCACAAAAACCGACCAGGTGTGGACATAGGTAATTAATTCTTTACAATAGTGCAAATTTAATCGAAATAACAGAATTTTGTTTCTGAGCATCATTATATTAAACGCTTGTAATGTTGACCTATACCTAACCAGATTTATTGTCAGACAAATATACAAAATTGGACGGTCTCCGGGTGAAAGGGAATAAGTCAAAAATAGACTTATTACCTTTTACCCACACAAAGTTATCTACTAAATACTTATTACAATGTTCACATGGGTAATTACAGGTGTTATAGAAGAGTATGGACTTAATGCCTTTTACCCAAAGATGAAGCTGTCAAAGAAGTTGATTTCCAATAACAAAAAAATTGGAAAAATTGACTTATTCCCTTTTACCCGGAGACCGTCCAAATATACGTTGCTCATAAGTGTTTAATGTCAGTAAGCGGTTTATGAAAACTTCTCCAAAACTTCCCGATCAATAAATTGAAATACTACAATAATGTTCTGAAAAGTGAGCTCCAATTCACAATAATGTTCAATATAGACTTCATTTTTTGCAACTAGTTTTGTGAAAGAATAATGTAAAAACTTTACTTTTTCAAGGTGTAAGAGATAACAAGAGAAACTCCATTCGATAGAAATAATTCTGTAATAAGTTGAGAATACCTGATTCGCTCAATAAAGATGTGGGAAAAATTCTAGATACTTCATTTTTAGAATAATTGGGAAGATATTATATTGTGATAAGGGTGTGATGTTTTTTGTATAAACGATTTCGTGATCTCTTCTTCAGAAGTTTTTTAACGACATCGTACTGTATTTAGAATCAGAATACCGCTAACTATAACAATAACTTAACAGTCATAAAGTATGCTTAAGTAAGACTTAGTATAAAACTATGAGTAAAGAATACAAAATACACATGGATAATGACTTTTGGAATACAGTATTATTGTACAGTATAATAATATTCACTCTCAAGCATTCAGGAACTACATAATGAACTCAATGATTCCATAATAATGCACTTTCCCATTGGTAACACTAAAATAATACTTTTTTCATACTCTATAAAAAATACTGGATTATTATTCACTGTATTGTAAATGAAATGAAAATTCAATTTGCACCTACAAGGTAAATCTCTTAAATTATCTGTATAACAGTTGAAAAGTATTTTATAATTCAGTTAAATTATTTTATAATACTCTTATGCAAGATTATTGATGTATTGAGCCAGTCTCTTCTGATGTTTATTAACAGTGAGAGACTTAAGCTCTAGAATAATCTCACTTATCTTGTAACATATTTGGTAAAGAAATTATTGTTGAAAAATTCTCATAGATAATCAAAGAAACCTATCCCAATCTACAATTAACAAGCTTTTGTTCAACCCGATTCAAAAGTTTATTCACCAGATAAGTGGATTATTAGGAAACATAAACATAATACATTAGGTCAAATTATTTATTCATCAATGCACAAGATTATGCATGAAGAAATAACAAATTAAAACACGTTACTGTATTAAACTCAATATTACTATGTATAGAGATTCTAATGGAATTCACTGATTCTATCACTTGAATAATACTAGTCAAAATTAACTTTAAAACAATCAAATAACTTGGTAGTTTATTTGTATAATAATATAAATCGAACGAGACTAGTAACTATTCCGGTAATACAATGTATTCAATTGTTTTCAGATTCTGATCATTCATAACAATTAAAAATAATATGAATTCGTAACAATATATAATATATATCATCGTCAATATATTATAATCAGCGTTTATAACACTCAACTCGATTGTTATATTTAAAACTTTATAAGTGGAAATGAATTGTAAACCTAAAGTTTAAATCCAGTTAATGACTAGAATTGCACTGAACAAATTTCCTAATAATAGTTTTCAACTGAAACTATTCGTTATAGTTGATTCAACAACTATAATAAGGTTAAATCACTTTCTCTTCCGCAGATCAAAATCACAATAATTTGAAATCACTCTAATAAAACGAATCTAATTAAACAGTCATTGGAGCATATCTCTGTTGGTCAACATCTTGGCTGGAAATAATTCTAAAGGTTGTACTATGTAATATTGTAATTCATCACGACTTGAAATTTATACAATAATCCGGAATTCAATAATGAATGATTTCAAATTTTTCTCGAACATTTTGTACTATAGCATCATGGTACACGAATTTAACATCACCGCATATCACATCTTGATTTGTGATAGCTAAACATGCGCACCAAAAAACTTTAGAACATTGGTTGAATTTGAGAATTTTTCCAATCATTAAAATAATTAAAATGCGATTGGTTATGTAGGTTGTGGGACCCTCTCGGTCGGATTATACGCCTTGCTGTATAAACCAACGTTTCTAAAAAAACGAACATTAGTTCTATTGGTTTGTCTGATCAATAAGAATAAACACAGGCTACTCTTTGAGAACAAAAAATTTCACAAAACCCTAAAAAAAATCGAACATTAGTTATATTGATTTATCTGAGAACCATTAAGGGTTAATATGAATATATAGGTACTGTATATTCTTTTAATTTGACGGATGGCGAATAACTTTCATTTCTAACATAACTTTCATTAACCAACATTTCTATTGTAACGGGTGATGTTCAGTTGTTTTTTTTAAATATAAATACTGTATATAACATGTAAAAAAACATATTTGGAAAAGAAATCAACAGATCATCACTCTTGACCACATAAATGTTATAAATTTAATTTATTCGCCATACCCAAAGTTGAATGAATATAGACATAGTACTCTTTGAGAACAACAAATTTCACAAAACTCTAAATATATCGAATATTAGTTGTATCTATTCATCTGATCAATATGATTAGAGTTATGTACTCTTTGAGAACAACAAACTAATTTCACAAAACTCTAAAAATATCGAATATTAGTTGTATCGATTCATCTGATCAATATGATTAGAGATAACATTTTACGCACGACGAATTTCACAAAGCCCTCATCAACTACACGAAGCGACGCTACACTCACTCACACACATTAATGTTGGGTTGCACCAACCGGGATCAACTATTTTGAATCAGCTGATCCCATTTGATTAGCATTGCACTGATCCTGGATCAGAATTGATCTTGCTTGGTGCAACCCAACATAAGACTATCACAGTCTCACTGGAATTTCTTTACAAGTTTGTGCTACTTTTCGATTGTCCCAATCGAAAAAACCTCCTTAGCTATTGAAACACAGTTTCGTGTACCTTGTTGTTGTGCGACCAGCCTTTACTCTTTCGCCACGATCCGCTGGTACAAACACCCGCGCCTCGCCACCACTCGTTGATATCCCTGTAGGACTTGGTGGGGTAGTCGTCATGCACCATGGCACACACCCTGCAGAAGAAGTGTGTGTTGATGAACTCTCCCATGCCCTTCCACTTGAAGTAGGAGTTGTACAGGTCGTCGTCCTTATCCAGCTTGTGCAAATAGTCGGCCAGCTGTTTTGGCGACTCAAAGTCGTCCACGTGGATGTAGGAGTGTTTGGGAGCGCTCTTCTCGTAGTCCTCGGGCGGTGCTCCCATCACTATTGGAAGAACGTTGCGTCTGTAATTAAAATAAAAAATTAAAGTCACTGACACCTCAATCTCTAAACATTGTCCACTTATCTATTAATTATATTGAAAAACGTTTGGCGCATTCCTTTCTACTGTGCAAGATTTGATTTGAAATATAGAGGAAACTCACACTGATACAACTCGGTTGCAATGATAATGTATTCGCAAACTATACAGTAGGATACTGTACCTACAAAATGATACAGAATGAATACTATAATGAATGCTATAATGAATACAGAATGAAAACTATACAAAATGGATTAGAAATGATACAGTAGCAAGCGAACGGTGCTCTAAAGGGGTAAACTCTTTTATCTTTAATAATTTATGTAAAGATTCATTTAATGTAGAATTCAATAATTTTGTATTTGGAGAATAACACTCAAATATATTCTCTCAGCGATGTTGAAGAATATATTTTTGAGGTTTAAAAATTCTTCTCTAACTTCAATTCAAACATCAAAAAAGTATATCAGGTTTGAAGAATGAAAATATTCCAATATAATGGAAAGATAAATGCATTGGAATGATTTTGTAAAAAAATATGTTATGCAATAAAGTATTTTTGTGGAGAAGCGCAGTCATCGATTATCTTATTCTGTTGTGAATATTCGAAGTTGCGGAAGTCTTCAATACTAATAAAGATGTCATGAGATTTGTTATGGAGATATTTCACTGGGAACTCTCACTGTCATAGATAGATATTTGTCATAGAGATATTCTCGCCGGAATTTTTCTCTCATTGTCTGTTATAAAATCAATTATACTTTTCACATTGTTTGAGAGTATTGAAAACTAAATAAAGTTCAGTAAGTTATTCAGCAATAGTATAATATCTCCGTGGTTTAATAAATAATAGAGAATTAAAAAAAGTGGCTACAAACATTGATTGTATTAATAGAATTATCAGTTTAGTGTTAAACTATAGACCGCAGTGTTCTCAAGCACTATATTAAATAATGAATTGATCTTATAGAAACAGAACATGTTTCTTTAAACAAAAAATCACATAAACAAATATATAAACATAAAAATAATACATAGATTGAGAATCTGTATGAACACAGACTCTGGTTAAAAATCTTGAAGGAGTATTTATTTTCGATAATCGGTATTTCTTCAGAATAGTTTATGAGAAACAAGAACTATTATTATATTTATTTATTAATTTACAATGAAAGAGAAAAATAAATAAATATCTTACCCAAGACCATTGACAAAAAACTTTTCTGTGATATAGTCCTTGCAGTTTGAGTTTTCAAAGGCTAAGTAGAACTTGTACTTTGTATCTAACATCTCGAAACACTTTTCGGCAGCTGATCGAGGACAATTCAATCGGCCACAAGCACCATAAATATCAACCTGCAAAATAACCAACCATAGGTGAGTAGTCGAACCAAACATTAGCTTCAAAAATACAGGCAAAACAACATTGCGATTCTTCAATGATTGTATTCCAAAAGAGATATGTGGAACAAGTTTATAAGGTACATTGAAAATCGAATATTTATTTCATGTAAGAACGATGTTTGAGATCAGTGATGTAATTCATATAAATTAAGAAGTTATGTTCTAAAGGAAAAAGCAGGACACACACACTAGACGCATCAATATTTATCACATTCTACGTTGTGCTGACCGAGGTCTAGTGCGTGTCTTGCTTTTTCCTGTATTACAGGACTTCTAAAATTTCATAAAACAGGACACTAGTATGCATTTTTGTCATAGTTTCATGTTTCATGCAAAAGCTAAGGCATCAAACATTTTTCTTCCTATTCCATCTCACTTTATTTGAATCTATTAATCTATGAACAGCTTCTAAAGAAATACGATTATGACTATTGAAACTATTTCGATTAAAACTATTCAATTATGAGTCATGTCAACTTCAAACATTTTTTATAATCTGTAGGCTTTATAGAGTATAAAATTAACATAGGACTCACTTGTTTCCAAAAATATTTAGAGGGGTAATTCAAATGATGTAGTAATTCATGAATTCATGATAATAATAGTAATAGTTTAACATTAATTAGCACAAGCTTTGCTTGAAAAAGGATGCAATAACATACTCTATAAAGAGTGTAATGATAAAATAAATTTGGATAAATACCTCAGGGTGGTTCTTGGTATTGCGTGGAATTTGAAGATAAGTACTACCGGCAGTCATCTATTTGAGTCATCCTTGGTCGATGTTGGCGAATTTTAGGCACGGGAGACTAACTTTTGTATTGTATTCCCATCACTGATTGGCCTCACACATGAATTTTCACATTAAACACTTAAAACATGTAAAAGGGGCCCCCAATCTCAGACGCGTCTTCCCTGCAGGGTTGCTAATTTCAGAGAGAGATCGTTCTAACTTTTTCAGTTACTAAATTTCAACTCCACGGAAACACAGAGTTGCTAGATGATAGAGAGGCTTGCTTGTTGGAAGTATATGATACGCATTGTTTATAAAGTTTCATGCACATGGTGCTATGAAAACTTATTTCAGGCATCTTAAAAAATATTTTTATATATAATTTGGAACACTCCTTACAATTTGAGTAATAAATTTCAATCTTTTATTTGAAAATGATCGATAGTTTTACATCAGGTTCAACTATCGATCATCTACTATCGAACAACATAGTTGACAGCTGTTTGTTCATTATCACAAATTGCAGGTTATGTTTACATATTTTTTCTTCTTCCAAATAAATTTTCTAACATGAATTTAGAATGAAATTGTATTGTCACAAAAGTTAATTAATATAAATACTAATTTAAGAGGATAAATAAAGTATATGTTAATACAGTAGCCTACAGCACTAGAACACAAGCTTAGCTTTGATGGTGCATGAGTTTTATTTTTATGTGCAATCTATTAATTTATGTGTATAATTTACTGAAACTATCTTGCATCAAGGATATTGTATGTTTTGTGAATGAAATTGATTGATATTAATCGAGAGAAGACAGTGAAGATGTGATTCTGGTTTGATTATTTTATTTAATTAATGATTATTATAAGATATTATAAATGTCAATTTTTTATAAAATAGAATGACTTCTTTATTTTTCAGACGTGGCAAAGTTTGAACAGTAATGTCCAATCTACCACTTTACCACATAATATTATGTTATGCTGATAATGAATGTATGAATTCTATTCTGTTAATGTAAATTTCCAATCAGCACCAAATATATTCATCAATAAACAGATGCAAACAAACCACAAACGATTCCAACAAACACTAAGGCTAGGCGTACACCGGTTAGTCAAGACACCGTTTAGTCACAGTAATTCACATAGCTGCTTATGAAGCAGCACACACTGATGCAATGACTAATCGGTGTGTTGCTTCTTAAGCAACTATGTGAAGTACTAAACGTGACTAATCTCGTCTTGTCTTGTCTTGTCTTGACTAACCGGTGTACGCCTAGCCTTAGTGTTTGTTGGAATCGTTTGTGGTTTGTTTGCATTTGTTTATTGAAGAATATATTTGATGCTGATTGGAAATTTACATCAACAGAATAGAATTTAGGCTGAGACCTGGGGAGGTGGTAACCTGTATATGTTTACACGCACCTGTATATGTTTGGCAAGTTCATGCGCGTACTGCAGCCGGTTGTTGCGCGCGGCACAGTTGGACACGAACCAGGCGACTTTGTGCGTTTTGTTGAGCGTGAAGTCGCGCGGCGGCCCCTGCCACTCGGTCACCGCCCAGTCGTGGTACTCCCATCGCTCGTAGGGCGCCACTATGTCGCTGTCGCGTCTATACGTCGCTGTCCAGTTGAACACGTCGTTGTACTTGATGTGCTGTGTGTGGTAGGGACACTCCAGAAAGTACAGCGCCCACACCTGCACAATACAAACAGAATAAAGTATTACTTCTCCATTTTTTTTTGTTTTTTGTTTTAGTGATTTGATGGAATTAAATGAAAGATTGATCATCATCATAGATCATCATAGGCATCATCATAGGTGCTTTGGTTTTGTAGATTTTGTGAAACGCCATGTATCAACCATTCTCTTTTTACTGTGAGTGGTGACCGTTTCTTAGTATCGAATCCTGATGGAAGTCACCTTCTAAAGGTGGGGTTTCGTTACTACGACCGAGTGCCACAGCGGAGCCCGACCCAGTCAAAAAGTCAAAAGTCAAATCAATTTATTGCCACAGACAAACACTTTACAATTTGTATAGGCCACGTCAAATTACAATATTATATTAGACATATAAATAATACATCATATCAATCACCTAAAATCTATATAGAGTCCATCTTAACATTGAAATATTCATCTATATTATAAAAACAATTTTTTATCAAAAAATTCTTAATTCTTTGTTTAAATTCCCTGACTGTGAAACATCGAATGCCAGATGCAATTGATGAAAAATCCCCATTATAAATAGTTGGGATTTTTCATCAATTGCATCTGGCAACGCTGGGTCGGGCTCCGCTGCGGCACTCGGTCGCAGTATCGAAAACCCACCTTAATTCAGTACCTATAACTGCCTGATTCATTATATTGTATAAGCGCTCTCTGGTTTCAGGTATACAGAGTGTTTCTAAAATAGACCGACAAATTTCGTGAGCGGTTCTCTGACATTGAAATTAAGAAAAAAGTTCCAGTAAACATGGGTCCTAAAATGCTATTTTTCCCCCTAGTTCCCATTTTGTTTCTCACTTTTTTTTCCCCCAGAATGCTATAACTTATTTTGTTGAAATTTGGCATGGTAAAGGCCAAGATGACGGTTTGCTGTGAGAAAAATGAAGGAACCTTATCTGTCGAAATCTTTCAAAATGGCGGACAACAATATGTTTCGAGTTATTTCAGTTGAAAATTTCAAATTCCCGCCATTTTGAAATGATATTGTTTTTATTGTACCAACCTGTCGATGGGGTTTATGGTGACCAGGATGAACAAAATGGTCTTTGAAGAAGATGGCGTCGGCATCCATGGATTCGGCACGATTTGAGGTGATGGTACAACTGTCCACCGGACAATTCTTGAAGGTCTCTGAGCCAGCTTTCACTCCCCACGTTCCCAGGCCGTTGAACAACAATATCTAAAATAAAAAAAAAACAGCAAATTCAAAATAAAAAAATTAAAATGGTACATTATTCATACATGTTTATACAGGTTCATTATAAGTATAAGGTTTTAAAAATGAATAAATAAATAAAGCTTTATTGACATTCTAAGAAGAACAGAAGCCTCTCTTACGAGGTTATAAAGTATTGGCATTGCCCAAAAAGAGTTTAATTTCACATAGAGTTCAATTTATTTACATAATTACATTTTCATATCTTCCCAATTATCTTCTGCCATCTCACCCTGTCTCTAGCAATGGTGAGCCACATGTCTCCAACTCGCTGGGAAAGCTAATCTCTCCACCGGGCCTCTTGCCCTGGTTCTGTCCCGCGGCACCCATTCAGTGCAGATTTTCGCCCATCCAGGGCGAAAAGGGTTTATAATAGGCATATAATTCATTATGTTTGCATGCCAAGATGTGAATATTATCTTTGAAATAAAATTAACAAAACCTGAAATGTATAGTGTAATTATTATAACTTCTCCAATGAAAATAATTCTCTGGTATTTATAGAAGCATGAATGTTTCGCTTCGAAGAATAAATTTCGATATTCAATCAATATTACGGAGTTTTAAAATGAAAATGTAGGAACTATGATCAGGGCCGGATTTCAACCTATTGCCGCCCCCAGGCACTATTCTGGCTGCCGCCCCTTGGCATATCAGATCTATAATATATTATGTATGTTAGGCCTATTATATATTATGTTCTGTATAAGTTATTATGACAATAAAATACCAAATTTACCAGTCAATAATGATGGTTTTAATAAAACAATCAGTTACTTTTAGATTTTTATTATATTTTAAAATGTCTATGCTCATTCAAAGTAAAACATAACTGACAATGAAAAATTAAACTCATAAACAAACTTGATCATCAATCACAAAAATTCAGTTGTTAGAACAAAATTTATAACTACAATATCAAACTTTAAACTAGTTAGCACGACCAATTAGCAAATTTCTAAGAATCTTAGACTGAAGAAGATACAAAATCATTCAGATAAACTTATTAGTAAATTATCGAAATAGATAAATTAAATAATTTAATTTTAGTAAAGAAAATATTATTAAAATATTAAAGAAAAGACTTGATCAGTATTGATGAGAACTTATTCCGTTTTTCTATGATTTGATTATTGCGTTTATTTGATTTGTAGGCCTATACTGTAGTCCAATATCGTACTCTATAAATTTCATTAGCACGACCAATGGTATTAGTACTATCAGTGTGAAAATTATAATACTGAATAAGATATAAAACTATTTACATAGATTTACTACTTTACTATAATAATTTTAAAAGAAAACTGAACTCAAAAGAAAAAACGTTATCAGTACGGTATTCACAAAAACTAATTCAGTTTTTATGATTTGGGGTATTTGGATTATTCGATTGATATACAGTAGTCCAATATTAAACTACAAATTCGATTAGTACAACCAACGGTATTAGCACTATTAAATCTCTAAAAATCATCTAAAAATTAGATTAATCAAGTTGAAAATTAATTATCTAGGTAAACTTAGGCCTACTAATAAAATAATTGAAACATGAAAATTTAACACAAGAAAAATCTTGATTAATATTCGCTAAAAATAATTCATTTTTCATGCTTAGAATATCTGGAATATTCGATTGCTATGCAAATGGACAGGTTCAAAAAATTAAAAAAGTATCAAATTACAAAACTACCTTAATAAACTCACTTTTAATACTCCAGTAATTTGAAAATTTTCTTAATAATTGGATGAAACGAAAAATTTACAAATATAAACTAACTTAGCTAACTAACTAACGAGAGCCGTGCCGCCCCTAGGACGTGCCGCCCCTAGGCAAGTGCCTAGTGTGCCTAGTTGGAAATCCAGGCCTGACTATGATAGTTTATAGTTTTAGATTTTAAAAATGTAGTAAGTTATAAATTCATATTTATTCAACTAATTCTCTCTCAATTTTTGTGTTGAAACCTTCAAGTCACGTTTACAGGAAATTTCGGTGTCCCGTAATACAGGAAAAAGGCGGATCCACACTGTACTTGATTCATTACACAGTACTCTATCGTATTAACTATCACTTCTAGAGTATGTACGCCTTTTTCCAGTTTCACAGGAATTAAAATTGAATAAAAATCATGGAACATGCGCCTCTGGTCTCATAATTGAATGGAAACATTTATATCAAACAAATAATTATCTATTTTATTTATAAACAATCAATTGAAAATTCTTGGAAACATAAATGGATACAAATAAAACATACAAGCAATCAGGAAAATAGTAGATTTTCAAATTGGCATTATGCACCATCAATCAATATTGGATTAGATAAGTAGCCATAGAAATGACAACATACTTAATCATCCATATAAATTTTATCAGAAAATAAAGGTTCACTTGGATTTCATTAAAACTATTATTTTCTATAGGAAATTACTCTTTAACTTTTTTTTGAGCTGCTATTCTAATAATTTTTTTCACCTATTCAATTTACAAAGAAAATCCACAACATTGTAAAGACATCCTATATTTTATTTTGAAAAGCCTCACAAAATTCTCACAAGTACTGGAAAAGCTTTCTCGATTTATTCTCTTCTTTTCTTATCAAGTCTTTATTCTTGTTGTATTGTGCGGAATGTAGCTCACTTCGCGCACATTATTGATCAGCTGATTTGTCTGATTGTTATTGACTTTCAACGTGCCTTATAAGCAGCACAATGATCTAGATATTTCTCGGTGTGATTTAGAATACCTTTCACTGTCTGCAAACTACAATAAAAGATTGTCCGACTGACTTATTCAGTTCCAAGACTGCTGGCTTTACTTCCCTAATTGCTGTTTTGTAATGCACATTCCGTGCTTGCTGATTATTACACTGCTCAATACACTGGATTCCATCAAGCTAGAATATTATCTCATTGATCGGCTTCATGCAGAACCATTGCTGAGAGTCAGTAAAGAAAGTACTGTATTGCAAAGGTAGTTTCATTGATCCCAAATTGGAAAAAATCCTAAAATAGATTTGAAAATATTTTGTCAACTAATCACAATGTTGTTGCACCACAACAACGAGTTTTAACGAGTTTAATGATTTTTAACGAGTTACCTTTTCTATTGTATGTATACATAGGTGTAACTAGGTTCAAGTAAAGGGGGCCAACAGCCAACAGCGCAGAATCCCTCAGCTACCTTATTTCGTGACCGCTGCTATGGTGAAAGACCTGAATTTCATGTTTTTATGAATGTTGAATTCTAGTCACACTTTATTTCATCTTCCATGTAGGATTGAAATCCCTACTTTTTTTTAGTAGTATTCCAACATAAAGATAAATAAGCAATATCTTATAACCAATGAATAGGCTTGAAGATCTAATTTCTTCCAATACTTTCTTAACAATACATAAATAAGCAATATTTTATGACCAATAATAATTAGGCTTGAAGATCTAATTTCCTCCAATACTTTCTTAACAATACATAAATAAATGAATAAGCAATCTTTCATGACCAATAATAATTAGGCTTGAAGATCTAATTTCTTCCAATATCATTAAAAATCAGCAATATTTTATTATAAATAATTGGGTTTCTCAGACCGAATTCCTCCACCGACCTTTTTGTTGGCGATTTTTTTGCGGTTATCAGGCGGCACAAACATGAGTTGATTGGTGACCCGATCGCCGGCGGGTTCCTCCTGCGGCCACAGGCGCGCCACGCGTCGCCCCGTCTTGCGGCTCACTTTGGCAGGCGCCGGTAGCCGGCTGCCGCCCTTCATGTACCACGGCCGCTCGCTAACGTCGCCTGCGACGCTTTTCTTCGCCGCTTCTTTCGGCTGGTCGCGCGGCTTGTAGTCGCTTGTCGCAATGTCCTCCATTATTTCAGCCAGTGTCATCTCGTGCTCTTCCACCGGCAGTATTGAGTTCTGCAACAAAATTCAACAATGTTTAGAGCTGTACATGATTTATTTATCTAATACATTTAGAGCTGTTAGTAGGCCTTCATGGTTTATTTATTTAATATATGCATACAAACTCACAACAAATAGAGGTAACAAATAGAGGCTTACAGCTTGACGCCAAAACAAACCACATTGAAAACCAATTGACACTAACACTAAATTAAGTAAAAATACACGGAAATTGCAATAGAGACAATGTAATAAATAGATGCAATGTAACAATGAAAAATAATAAAGAATAGAAAGAATAAAGATGAATAGAAACAATGTAATGTAGAAGATAGATGCAGTATGGAAAAATACAAGAAGCAACGTGAGCAACTAAATAATAAGTAGAGAGTAGACAATAATAGGTGAGAAAAAAATGAAATTTGAATAATAAAAAATTAAATTATGGTCTGCAAAAAACTATTTTAATATCTAAAATTTAAGAGCTTCATAACATTTTCTACTGAAACTGCGCAAGTTATCAGAGTATACTTTTTAATTCACTTGTATCACGGATACTAGAATACCGGTACACTAGAATATTTCCCATCACTCTGTCGTAAGTGTATACATTATTTCAAAGAACAGTATTTGAAAGAAAATTAATTACCAAGGTTTTCTATTGGATTGTAAGGCTATTATAAAATTGACAAATTCTCTAGCTATTTTTATCTAAGTATCTTTCTTCTGCAGTAAGTTATTTTGTCTTATTATTCATTGTGCAACCGAGTTTGTGTCATGAGGGCAATAATAGGAAGTATTTCCTGATGCCCTTAACTATGTATTTTTCCAATAAATAAATAAATGTGAATTCGATATGTAACTAATACAACTACTTCGAAGTACATGAAGCCTCATTGAAGGCACATGGAGCCTCTTCTCCTTAATAGGCAACAAATTAAAAATACAACTGAGAAGTTTTAGAAGAATTCTCAATAGCTGTAAAAGAGCCATTTACAGTATAATATCAGATTGCACCCAGCTATGAAACAAGTGCCAGGGAAAACTGCTCTTATCTGTGTGAAGTGCAAGCATAATCAAGCATTAAATCGACCTATCGATTTCACACTTAATTGAACAAAGGAAAATTATAACAGCTCTTGTCGAACTTATTGAAGGGTCGTGTGAGAAAGGTTAATTTGAATTCAAGCAACACATTTCTTGTTTACTCATTAACATTTTACGGAGTTGATTTTCCTTCTTTTCAGCTTGATGATTTCAAGACAAGGAAATGAAACGGAAAATCTTCTCTTATCAGCCGAATCAAATAAGCATTGTGGAGGACAACAAAATTTATATTTATAACGCATTCATTTACTATATCGATTGCGGGCAACCTTCAACAGAGAATAATTATTTGAATTGTTCATGATTTGTTGGAAAATTCCCTTTTGGGGAGAAAACTTTCTCGTATATTTCAGCACTAGGTTTTCTTCTGAGTCCAAATCACATGAATTCCAACCCTAAATAAACTAAATAAGGAATAAGATCAATGAAGTTTCTTATAGAAAAGCCTTTATTCTCAAAATCTAGTCAATTCTCCTATACCTACGTAAAAACCTTGGAATCGTGCTCAGCTCTGTGATTATTACAGTCAAGCAACATTAGGTGAATGATGAAGTGATGATATATTAGTAGCCAATTGCAATGTATTAAAAAAACATGTTCAATTTTTAGCATGGTATACAGTAAATGAGAATATTGTGACCTCAATCTTGTAATACATTGACAAAGATGGCGGTAAAAACAAAGTGGATGAAAAGATAGAACAGATTTAGCCAATCAGTTGATTGGGGCCTTCGCCCCAATGACACTTAATAATTTATTGACACTTTATGACTGGATCACACTAAGGCTGGACGTAAACCTAAGGCAAAACGACGTTTTGTTTCCAGATGCCTCTTACATCAAGGTTTAAATGGAGACATACACACACGAGGAGCACAACACACGACACGACACGGCAAGACAACCTACTCCATTTATTCACAAATTACATTGCATTGATTTGTTCGACCTAATCGATAATCACTGTCAAGGTTATTGAGGTTGATCACTCGAGTGTATCATTTCTTATTTGTATAACTCGTATTCTGTATCGGTCTATACTTTATTCATGGAAGACTTTCAATGGTTAACCGGAGGAGGAATGTGTCCTTGAAAAAGTAATCACTAAATGGAGAGATGATACTAAGAGTAATGTTTGCTTCATTTTCTAAGTGCAAATGTGTGTTGGGGCTTAGGGCTGATAAACTTACTTCCATTATACTCAAACTCCAAGTTCATTCTGTATGTGTGCCTTAAGAGCAAATACCGTTATGTACCAGTGCTTTTCAAGCTAAGAAAAGCCTCCAGCGGTTTTATTATTGAAAAATGTATACTCCAATTTTTTTAGTAAGTAACTCAATGTTACAATATAGCTTTTTGTAGAAGGTATTAGAATCACCATGATCGTGTTTGAGCATATAGGCTACAAATAACATCATCTGAATTATTATAATTATCAATTCGAATCAGTTAAACTCTCGAATTGCATGCATATGCACAACGTTCGTTGTAGCAAATAATACACGCGTCATATTCATTGAAACTATGTCATATAATTGTCATTGTCATATGAGTTGACAAAAGAGTTTAGCTAAATCATTTGTTAATCTGTAATAACGCTCTCAGAAGAGAACTTCATATCACAAATTATCTGCATTTTTAATAATACAACAAAGACTATTTCTTGAGAGTTTCATTTCTTGAATTCTTCCCACACCCTTTTTGACAAACTCATTTGATTCCTTCGACTATTTCCTAACCGTCCCCATCACCATTCCTAACACAAAACCTTGCTTTGTAACCTTAATACTTTTAGGGCCGTATTTATGAACGTTCCTTGAGGGTTCCTTCTCGGAAGGGCGACATGAAAAGCGTTTCATGAATGGAAAATCAGCTGATTTCATTCATGAAACGTTTTTCAAGGGTCCCTTTCGGAAAGGAACCCTCAAGGAACGTTTATAAATACGGCCCGTAGTTGCTTTTCTGCTTGAAAATTTGAAAATAACAGCCCAAAACAATAATATTGTCATGCGAAAAACGAACGTAGCCTAATTTTTCACTCTGAAAGTGTATATTTCTGGACCAAATTCTAATGCTTTCAACTCAGTGTTTCAGTGAAAAGAAGATGATGGATCAGCTACAACACCTTACTTATCTATCTATTTATCATATTTCACTTCTCTTATTTAACCTTATCTATTTAGCCTAGTCGTCCATTGGACCCGTTTTTGTCAGAAAGCGACCGATATCCGAACAGCTGGGCATTTGATTAATGTTTTTTCGGACTATCGGTCGTTTTCTGACAAAAACGGTTCTAACGGATGAAGAGGCTTATAAAGATCGAATTGTCTTTGATTACAGTAGTTTTATATGTTTTATAGGAATATAACAATCTAGCAGATGTCAGTAGGGTAGGGGCGACTCACCGACTGTTGTACGACAGTTTTTTGCAGGGCGGCATAGCGTGGGGCGGCGGTTGGCTGTGTGTTAGCATTGGCTGATGGCAGGTCGGGCCTCTTCAGCCGTTCCTTGCCAGAGCTGGATGCTGAGTTGGTGTCGTGACCGATGTTGTGTCGAAAGTTGGAAATGATGAAGATGAAACACGTGAAGCCGATCACATACAGAAAGCAGCGTCGCAGGTACAGACAGCGAGGCAACATGGCAGTCTCCTACGTCATGTTTTCCTCATTCCCTGCAGCACACAGACACAACAACAATCAAATATTGTAAGAAAGTGTACTTGCCCAAAGATGAATGACTTATTATTTTATCTTCAGCTATTGATTTATTTTATCTCAATCATTTTATTTCTTAGCTGGATAGTTTACAAGGCTGGTGCAGAATATCATATGAACGTTTACTATAAGGGCGGTTGCAGACGAACCACATTCGCATGTGGGATGTGGGACCGACATATGATCATATGATCGTCAACTCTATACAAACAAAAAGTTTAATGCACACTGACTGGTGTGCACTGGACTATTTGTTTGTATAGAGTTGACGATCATATGATCATATGTCGGTCCCACATCCCACATGCGATTGTGGTTCGTCTGCAACCGCCCTAAAGCTTTTCATCCTTCAAGAAAGAGCAGCTTAGTACGTTATCCAATTTGGAAAGCCCTGCAATATTGTCGTATTGTGAGCTGTTCAATCACCTATGCACGCAAGCGTATTAAACCGAAATTTCAGTCTGATATCACGACTCGGTGTGTTAACTTGGATGATTTACAAGTAGAGCAGATGATCAGAAATTAGTCATCTGTTCATCGCTAATAAGTGTGCGTATTGGCAACGTTGCAGGCGTGTGATTGACTAGCTCGGAAAGTTGTGGGGTAACGTACTATTTCTGTACTCAGATGTCTTGAAGGATGAAAAGCACTATCATAGCCCCCTATAAACTACACAGTAGTGCAGAGTAGTTTACTGTAGTCTACTGTAGTACTGTACTGTAGTCTGCTGTAGTTTACTGTCAGTAGTCTACTGTAGTTTAGAGGGGGCTATGGCACTATAGTTTAAAATAACATTTGAAGCCTACATGATGTGGCTGTGTTAGGACGTTCAGTGAGTGCGGTTGCTGAGTGATCATGAGGTAAAGTCACGAACAGTCTTGAGTGGTCTTGAACTGCTCTTGAATGGGTGACCGAAACAAAAACAAGCCGAAATGGAACCTACCCGTAAGGGTCTCTCCACCGATAAAAAGCCATACGAACTTTAATATTTTATGTAGCCTACATTCACACTAAATCTCTTTCAAGTTGAAAAACGTCTGTACCATAATAGATTTTCCCGCCCTATCTGACGTTTCCATGTACATTCCTGAAAAAATGGAAGTTTACCAACTAGGCCTACCAAACCGCATTTTAATATTCTAAGCTTAAACATTTACCAATTAGCAGCTACTAAACGGTATTTGGTGAACTTCGTGGTAACTAAACAAAACAAAAACATTAATTACACTCTTCATACGTTGTGTTAAATAAAGCCGTAAGTACAAAAGGTGTTTTCTCATTCTACAACAGGGAGCTCGTTGAGAAATATTAGAATTTTCATCCATTTTAACGATAACGGTACCACCGTTATCTTCAAAAATTCTAGTAATTCCGTCGATTTCGGAGATACCGATTTTCGGTCGTCATTTTCAAATGTAAAAGCCAATGCTGTTAATATCGCTGTTAACTGTATACTGTTAATATGGATAAAAAAATCCACAAATTAAATTCCGATTAATATTTATTCCATCACATCATGAATCTTATCAATTTATTTTCACTAATATTATTTCCTTGTAAATTAAATCCTTATCAATTTCTCATTATTACTATATCTACAAATGCGCTTACACGTTTCTTTTCCTAATCATCTCTTGACTATTTTTTTATAACTTGACACTATTATTGTAATCTGTAAAGCTGTAACAACCATTAAACTCATTGCTTTACCAATGTCTAATGATATGGTTAGTTGCAGCAAGATTTTCCGTCGATTTCGACTGATCTAGAAAACGGAATTAGACACTGATAAGAATCAAATCGAATCCGTGCTTCCTATTACGACTGCCACGATAATTATATTATTATTTCTTCCGATAGAAGTCTCGGTCAATGGAAAAAACAAGGCTGTTCCGTTACCCATAGCTGCAGTTCGTTTTCACTTTCAATGTTGCCTACGATACTACATCACGGAAAGAGACTGATTCAATGATAGAAAATCGAATTATTAAGTTTCACCCGATCGCTTTGGATAATTGGATTGGTTTAGTAAGCGCATAGTCGACTGGCTCTCATAACTCATATCTACCGGACAGTTGATTGGCAAATTAGAATTGCCATACACAATGGGAAAAGAAAATAAGAAATGAAAGCTAATCTATATGCCATCCTCTCATTTGTAGCTTTTTCTACTCCGACACAAAATTGATCTCGATAACCAACTGACACACTTGTAGAGTTGTAAATCTGTATTTGTACTAGCTGTAAAAAGTGGATCCAAGTCATTTATACTCCTCACCAATATAATTATACAGGGTCTACTTAGACAGAATAAAAGTAAAAGTTCTTCTTCTATACTCTCTGGGTCCAATTCCATTCTTTGGAGTGGAGAAGAAAGTGGTTGAAATAGATTCAATTCGTTAATCTCAAGTAGGAATTCTACAGTTATTTCACTCATCAAATTAATAACAAACTTGGAGTAGGAGGATCCGATACTAATTTATTATTGGTTTCGCTTACAACAATTTAATGGGTGGGCTATCAGAAGGCAATATATTATTGGGTATAACTTTTATGAGTTGATATATTATTTAATGGGTAGGGAAGGCAATATATTATTCAGAAGATTCATCCATACATAATGATTAATGTGATGATAGAATGAAAATGAAAGTTTACATTACAATAGATTAGTTATATCACTACTAGTCTTGGAACTTGTAAACTATTCAATCATTTTTAATTATTGTTATTCAAACAATTTTAATTTTCATATCTAGCTCTAGATACCATAATGGCCTCTCTAGATGGCCATGATCATATATCTATGAATTTTTTATTCAATTTCCATGATTAGGGAAGGCAATATTGTATTACAGCATATTATTCTTTATTGTATGAAAAGTATATCATTATAATAATTTTTTATTCATTTATATCTGTTAGTATTCCTAAACAAATTTTCTGTAAGTATTTATAAGATACTACATAAGAAAACTGTCACTAATTTATCAAGTTATTTACTAGAGGGTACCTTCGAATTTTTATTGCTACGCAACTACTTAAATTTCAGCAATTCATTGTTTCATTCAGTCCTTGCATTAGAATTTCTAAGAAGCCTAATGTTCAACTAATGAAGAACTTGAATAGAATGTTTAACTGTTGAAAGAAGAGACAAATTGTCGGGTTTGACATTGAAAAAGTCTACAAGGAGGATGACGTGTTCGGATTCTTAAGTAGTGCTTCTCATTTAGGATTTCTATTCTTGCATACATACAGAGTAATCCATGACGGACTAAAGACAGATTAAACTCAGACTAATCCGAGGTGTCTAGAGTCAAAAAAATTTCCAATCGAATTCATCTCGCTTTTAAAATTCTTCATGAGTTCTCTGACAGAGAACGTAAAGGTTCCTTTGGGAAAACTAATGTTCTCTTATAAAAGATAAGAATTGAGTTGAAAACAAAGATAATGATGGAATTGTATACTCGTTCTTCGGTATAGATCTGTCTTGAAGAAAAATATGTAATATCAATGAATTGGTAATTGGTAATAGTATTCATTGCTAATAGAGATATGAAGCCGGTTGCACAATAGTGGATAGAAGTTAATATGAGATTATTCATAAAAAACAATATTTCCAATTAATGAAGGTTGAGCTTACAGACCTTTGTGCAACTTGGACAGAGTACTTACAAGGCTTATTCGAAAATGAGTTTAATTTATAGAGAATGTGTTTTAATGTGTTATAATATAATGAGTGATGTTGAATTGTTGATAATACCTGATCACATTTTAGTGTCGTCAGAACATCCAAATTACTGAGACAACAGAAGTCATTTTTAATAATAGAATAGGTAACTGTAATCATATTTGATCTGAGACGAAAGTATACCACTACGAATATAAGTTTTCATAGATTTTGAAGGGTAGCAGACAATATATTAATAGTTACAATAAAGATGATAATTACAGTCTAATAATAATCATCATTACTGGATTGTGATATTGTCTGCAGCTCAGTCGAGGTATTTGGCCTTTGCCACGGAGGAAAGAACATAACAAGCTATTACAAAACAGTACCGTATTTCCAGCGTGCCGTTTGAACACTGATGAACAACTATTGATACTGCCGGTAATGGGTTTTATAAGGCGGGCTCAAGCATTATTCACTATCACTTGAGGCAGTTAACAATGTAGGTGCTCGCTATCACGTATTGTAAATGTCAAATTCCTCAATGTGGGAAGATTCTTCACCTCATGTTACAAACTAATTTATGAGACTCAATATTATTGCATAATACACTAGTGCTCCTCCAGATCATTGTTTCAATCTTTATCTTTCACGTGAATCACGCTTGAAATTCTTGGACTGGTTTTTATTTGAGATTCTAATGCCCGGTTTCTCAGTCGTTCAATAAACAGATTATGGATCCAATAGCAGTATTGAATCAATAAATATGTGTTTCCAAATTAAGAAAATTATTGATTCAATAGTTTATTAAACAACTGAGAAACCGAGCATTAGAGAGGAGATTTTCCTATCTCAACCTTCCTTAAAAAGACTCAAATTCGGTAAAACTCAATATGAATAGAATGTGAGCAGAATAAGAAAAAAATTTGGAGTGAATGTCTACCATCCACCTGTTGATTACTCGAAGACAATAAATTATTGTTGAGGATGATAAATTAAAAATAAATATTCTTCGGGGCATCGGCTTTGATAAAGCAATATGTCAACAGTCGCAGTTGTAAGCAATGAAAGAGCAATCAAGAACAATAGGAATAATACATTTCGAGCTATTGGTTTCCTAGCACGTTCAACATTACAAGCTAGTCATTTTTTTAATATGAGGTAGGCTACTCGAGAATCAAACAATTATTCAGAACCCAAGTATACGAAAATGAGAAATAAAACTTTATATGCTGAGCTGCAGATCAATAAAGATTGAAAAAATTCGAGTCCACCTGGACATGAACTGAACAATAAAGAATTGAACTGTATAGTGTAATCCATTAGTTGTGAATTCATTCAACCAACTGAATTTTTAAAAAACTAAAATACAGTAAAAACGTATTTAGTGATAGAAATGTAGAAATTGATGGAATTGTAAAACATTTATTGATTGTGAAAATTATAAGAGATGAAAGTTGCAAATTCTGGAGGAGGAGAATCCACTCTTGATATTGAATTTTAAATAAATGGAAGAAATCCCAGAGAAAAAATTAATAATTAGAGATTTTCCAATGAATTCACCGCTAGTATGTTGATACTTACTTGTTTCAGCAAACAGCAACCTTGTAACAAGGTACGTTCAGTAGTTCGAAAGCGAGATAATGTTCAATGCACTAACAATAGACTATTAATTGGAAACCTATAACGACTTTGTAGATAGATAGGTGCAAGAAGAGAACTGAGATATCCCCGACTTTACGATGCAATTTGGTATAGGTGACATGCGCAAATTACTTGCTCTCTTTAGGTGAGACAATATGATCGTATGTGGCATAAATTAACTCTGTTATTTTCGAACAGAATTCTACTACTGTAGATACAGCGAGCAAAAAACGTATAGCTGTGATGAGGAATATTCTACTCAATTTCCTTTAGTAGTGTTGTTGGCACTAATTAATAGAAAATGAAATTCAAAGACTGATTCTGCATCTGTTCAACACAAGCTGGGCCCATTCTCCAGAATAGCAAATAACGATTTATTGTTTCAATGAAACACAGATATGTTTGACTTGACTCTTGTTTCAATATATGATAATTGATTGAATTGTCATTCACGATCCATTTCAACCAACCATTATAATTCCTACATGTAGCATCATAGGTAATCGAAACTATGATAGACGATTGCTTGCTTGTTGAAGCTTTTCGATCTTCATTTTGTACTGAACGAGTTCAGATCGAATAGATTTGTTGAATGAAATTTCTTTATAAATCTTTCAATACGTTTAATAAAATATAATAATAGATTTCAACCCTCAACTTGATTTATTTTTTTTAATAAGAGAATGTTGCTTTCAAAAACTACTACTACAGTACTAAAGTTTGTTGAATTCAATTTGTGAAAGAAAACAATAGAATAAAGCTAAGCCTCTGAATAAATAAGTGTAACAGTGTAACTGAGCCTCTGAACTGAGCTGTCAAATAACAGTAGAATTAAATTGACCCGTAAGATCATAGAGAAATTGCAACGTGCAATTTTTATGCTACAAACGATGCAATCAAGTTGCATGCAGTAGACAGGGCAGGGGCAGGAAGCATTCAATTCAGATAGTTGGAGGCATTTAAAATATCGTTAATTTCAAAAGAATGACAGACCCTTCTAATTGACAGCTCTCTTTGGGCCCAAGTATGATTTATTGTCAAGCAGCCGTGTGGAACCTTCGAACTTTTCAACTAGGGGGACCGAAGACTCGATTTATTCGTAATAGATTTTCAATTGGATAACTTCAACTTGGAGCAGTGTGGGACAGGTGGAAGCCTTAAAAGGTTTTCATAACCTTGCGATTTGACGAGTTTACACGTCAATTTATATCTGTTTAATACTTTTGACATTCAACCTTGATTATTACTACATTTATTGGATATTTATAAATACATAAATTTGTATGTTTAGTGTTATTTTACAATAATTGTTAAAGTACAGTTTCATGCACTTTGGATGAAAGATTCTTCAACGCAAGATGATTTTTAAAAATAAAAAACGTTATATAGGCCTACATCATAGACGAAATCATTTATAAATTACAGTTAATTATCTATGATTCCAATAGGTATTCCTTACGTGTACTATTTGCATGTACCATCTCTTGAGTGCATATAGGAGAGAAGATGAGAGATTTTTCAAAAGTAAATTAAGAAATGTTTTATTAAACATCGACACGAAGAAGCAGAGGTCTATCGATGTAAAAAACAATACAATGTTTTATTTTATTGAAGTGGAATTTAAATATATTCAACTAAGGCTAGGAGTACACAGGTTAGTCAAGACAAGACAAGACGAGATTAGTCACGTTTAGTCACAGTACTTCACATAGTTGCTTATGAAGCAATACATACCGATTAGTCATTGCATCTGTGTGTGCTGCTTCATGTGGACAAAACGTGACTAATGTCGTCTTGTCTTGTCTTGAAACCGATGATGACTAAACGTGACTAATCTCGTCTTGTCTTGTCTTGACTAACCGGTGTACGCCTAGCCTAAGTGGGAACGGATTTTGACAAAAACGGTTACTCCCGTCTTTTGGAGGAGACGAAAAGCCGTCGGTTTCCACTGCCTAAAAACAATCGTCATCTCTTTTCATCACCCCTCTCATTACCCACAAACAAGCCTAGAGCTCATGTGGGCATCACCCACAGAAAAAAATTGAATATGTAATGTTTTTGATTTTATCAATCAACTCCTCTGGATGTGTTGTCCATCATCCAGAGAAATTATTAAAGGCTTTTAACTTACTGTATTTTGTATTATTAATTGAACTTTTTTGTACTCCAGGAATCATCGGCCAAATAGAAAATGAGAAAGAAACAAGATGTAGGCTAAGTGAGAACTGATAAGAGAGAACATGAGAATTCAGTAATATTTTTTAGAAAGGTGAGAAGTTGATGATTCATATGCAGTCATTGAACAATAATTTTATGAAACCGTACCTGGCAATGAATCATTCCCCATTCAACACTGATCATCACTTGAAACGATTTTAAAGGAATAAAAAAATTAGCATGAACTACTCCAAAAATATGCTCTGAATAGACTGAACAAGAGTTTCTAGTACGAATGGCATACAATTTTATGAAAATTATACCGTTTCACCGTACTAGAAACTAAAGTTATCTAATTCGTAGGCCTATATCCACTCAAAGACAGTGTCGTTAATTTGTCACGTTCAAAAAGTAATTTTAAAAGTCAAGTTTCGTTCGTCAGCGATAACAATTTCCTTCAATTATTGGAAACTTGATCCAGTCAATTTTTCATGGTTGATAACCTGAATATTCTCTTTTCATTTTTAACGGAAGAGTCACTTATCATTCCGAAACTCATTTCTTTTGTGATAATGAATAACAAAAAGATACTAGGGGAAGAAGCAAGCTGACTGTGGGGGGGGGGCAAGCATGTCTTAACTTGAGAGAGTTCGGTGAATTCTAATAAAATCTTGAAGTTTTATAAGTGGGAGAGAGATTGATCATAAATATAGATACAGTTCATTCTTTTTGAAGTAGAGTATTTCTGAAGGTTCAATACGATACTGTATTATCGTAATAGTGTATACTTTGGAGTATATTTCAAGAAGAGCATGAACAAAGATAAACTCTGTCACAAAGCTCTTTGTACAAAGAGCAAGCCGGCTTTCCCACTCAAAAGATCAAAGCTTCATGTAACGTTCGGCTATACAATCATACTTGACTTAACTATTCTTATTGAGGAGAGCACTCTTATAGACATATGAGACTCGAGAGACTATCACTATCAAATAAAGCAACAAATTTGTGAGCAAGCTTTCACATTTCAACATTTTCGTAATAAAATCTTATATTAAAATCTGTTAACGATAACTTGTCATTGATGACACCTGTCCTGTCGTTGAATAGTAATGGAACTGACAATATTATCCTTTTGTGCAATAAATTAGTTGAAATTTTACCATTTTGTTCGCAATTGACATGTAATCAAATCTGTATACAATATCAACCATTTCTTATATTTTCCAAAAGCCACATGCTAATGAAACACTTGGAATGAAATCCATGTCAAGATCCCTTCTGATGAGACCACACTTTTTTTGAAACAACCACGCAAATTTACTCTTCATAAATTTGAAAGGATCTAATTGAAATATTCTATACGTAACCTTAAGTTTAACGTGTAAAAATTTCAGATATTCACTTAGAAAATTATGAGATGGGAGTGGCATTTATGTGTGGACTCCAAAAAATGTGGAGGCAGTGGCATTGCTCACCAAGTCTGTAGGTTTTACCATAACAAATCAACGCCGGATTAGATTTGTGGAGCAACAATAATTATTATCAAAACTCTACTGGAAGACAGACAATTCATCGCAGTGTCGTGAATCACAGCATAATTTATTTCAATCCCACTCCGTGATTTACAACCACGATTCTTGTTTCTAAACTTCAGTTACAATTGTCTCGCTATGTGTATCAAGACATGATCAAGATTAAAACAATACCTAATTGAATTATGGAAAGCAAGGTGTTCAATGTGTTACACTGCGAAGTTTCAATATTCAAGATGGAAGAAAGGTAAACAATACTTTGGTTTGAAAGGTTAATGCTCTCTGGAAGGTGCTGGTAGGTAGACTGGATTCTGAAATCATTGCATGTGAGCATATGTGGCCTAAATATTGTTAACCCGTTCAACAGAATGGTTCGACACTAGATCGATTGTTTTACTATCATTCAATTGCTGCTCAGCCCAAGGTTTATCATTATTCAATACTGAAACATTTTACAAGAATATTTCAAGGAATTTCTACGGAGTCTCCATATAGGGTTCCGGGGGAATCCAGTCAGAAAAGGCGTCAAACTATTCATAATATGAATATGAATAAGTTCATTCAGTTTAAAGTACCGGTATTTGAAGTATTGAATTGAATTTATAGTGAATAAAATTTCTAAACTAAACTTTTTACTTTTTTTATCATTCAAAAGTATGATTAATAATGTTGATGTACTGTTAAAATTAATCACAAATTCCAACAAGATTGGTATGATTTTGATTCCAACAAGATGGAATGATTATACAACATGATTTGAGGCTCATCAAGTCACTAACTTAAGCACAGTATTACCACTCAAGCCAATCTCTTGCAAATTATAATAGAAAGATTCTGGCAAATTGCACTGAACGTTTGAAGCGCTATTGGAATCCCTTAAACATTCAAGAGTCTTTAAAATGAAATATATCCGATAACACTGTAATAGAAGGTAAACAGATGTTGGTTTCGTTTCAGAATATGACGCAATTCTACTAACAAAATTAACTTCTTTCGTAGTGGAGCTTACGAGTGAATACAAATTCAACAATTAAAACCAAAAACATTTACTGTATTACTAACGTTGAAGATGAATAATATGAGCAAGTAGTAGGCCTATAGTCATAATGCAAATTGAATTAAAAGTAAGTCAATTGTTAATATTGATGAAGGAGAAGGATCAATTGTTCTCATAATACTAGCTCAAATAACATTCGTAATCGTGTCAATAAGTAACCGATTGAAAGAAATGAAATCGAAAAGAAAAGTGAATCGTACATCTACAAAACACATGCATGTCTCCTAAGCAGACCGAATTGAGTACAACATGCGTGTATTCAGATAAACTGATGATTCTATGATTATTTCCTGACTTCCTAGTAGATTAGTGAATAGTTAGGAATAAGTAGCACCTGTAATCTCATTCTCAAGTCTAACGAAAGATACCCACCACAAAAAAGCGAAATTGAAGACTTTCATAGATTATGAACTGAATGCAATGAATTTCAACGTGTCAAGTTTGAATGGTTCAATTCCACCATAGAGTTACTACAGAATCCATTGTTATTTCATTGAGCTGAAATGAGTTTTAATTACTTCTTCATTCAGGTACATGGATGATAATATTTACCTCATTATGCTTTTCACAGGGGTTAGAAGAATTCATGCAATATGAATCAGCCATGTCAATATTCTGTATTGAATGAATTCTGATACAGTCTAATAATTGTCAATCTAAATTAACCAGTTGTGAATCATTATCAATATCATTAATAGTTATTTTTTACTCACTCTTTCCAAAGAGACACCATGACTGGATTAACTGAACGAGATTCATGAAGATCGACATTGATTGCACGAGATTTATGAAGGTCGAGATTGATTCAATAAGCGTGGAGCAGCCCATGAAAAGTTCACTCTCCATGTCACAACAAGTCCGATTTTAAAAATAGTTTTGACACAACTCCGACGATCAATCGAATTGAACATGACGTCACACATTTCTAAAATCCACCAAATCCAATACAATCACGATCACAAAGAATACCACATACGGGAATCACACTTAGATTTTATAAATCTTTTAGTACTAGGAGAAGGAACCAAAAACTAATTAGTTGTATACAAGTCAAAATACTAACAGAAACTTACTCATTGTCGTAACTACTGGAATTTTGCACGAACATAACTATCACATCAAGATCACTTACGGCCAGTTGCACGAAAATCCAATTGGATTTAACCGCCGTAAAATGATGTCATCGAACGGAATCAATGCAACCCGAACCAATGAACGTCATTAAACGTCAATTGGACGTCATTAAACAACAGTTAAATTCAATTTAATTTTCGTTCAACCGGCTTCATTTTATATAATTTGAGGAATTTTCGGAGAAAAATATTTGAAAATACAAAAATTCATTCAGTATAATATTTTTATAGTGAAAGGAATCGAGCATTAAAAATGAATAACACCGTTAAAGCCTACTTCATTTGATAAAACCACAGTAACTCACTTCCGGAAATTGAACTGATTATTAATTAACCAATGAGAATAGTACGATCAATGTTTTTAGAAATATCCTCAAAGACAATGAAATTCGATTCCTGAAAATCAACTGATTTTCAATTCACCAATGAATATAGTACGATGACGTTTTTTTATACGATAAAGTTTGTAACTTCTAAGCAGTCACTAATATAGTCTACATTTCGAAGTCATAAGATGCAACACTTTGGAACACATTTCGACACAGCTTCTCCAACCAAACTCACAATTCACAAAATTTTCAAACAAAACAATAATGATTCACATGCTGTAAATTGGTGTAGGCGATTTGAAACCGGGTTCTTGTTAATATAACAAGCGCTGTCGGATGACTGCGGACTAACTACTGGCTGCAGAATTAAGGAGAGTGAAAAAGCGGGAGGGAGAGAGCGAGCGAGTGAGAAGAGGGAGCTGCAGTGCAGGTATGGGAAGGAGTGGAACAGGGTAGGAGAAAGTAGCCTATAGTAATAAGAAGGCGAGCGGCCTTCATAGCACCGGACGTCTGGATAACCGAAAGTTGCGGTCGCTGATAACAACAGCTTGCGGTACTACACCCAGGCATATTATATGAAGTTGCAGATAGTAATGTGGTCAAATCATATCAGTTTAGTTTTTATTGAATCAACTTTAACTCACATGCAGATAGTAATGTGGTCAAATCATATCAGTTTAGTTTTTATTGAATCAACTTCAACTCACATGCAGTAATCCGTTGGGCTATTATTATTTATTAAGTTACAGATCGAATAATACATTCAGCTCCATCTTCTCATTCGCTCTTTCCCGTCCGCTTATTTACCCTCCATAATTCTGCAGGTTACTGCTTTTTTACATTTTGGGACGGGAGTGGTACAGGGCTCTCTATACTGCTACTTTGTAGGCAGTTGTTACCCCGATCGCACAACGAAGCAATAAGCAACTAGCAACACATGGATTATGATCGTCCACTCTATACAAACAAATAGTCCTAAAGCAGCTGTTTCTGTGTGCATTGGACTATTTGTTTGTATAGAGTAGACAATCTTTCTCAAGATTTCTCAAGTTTTTTCAAGTATTCTTCTCAAGTATTCAATCTTTATAGACTTGAAATTTTTTCATTTCTGGAGAGTTTTAGGTGTAAAGGTGCAAATACAGAAAACTTTGCTCACTCGAGAGCTCAATGTATGTAATCTTCAACATCTTGAATCAAAAAGATTGTGTTCTGACAGGATTGAATAACATTATCATCTGCTTTGTGTGAGGTTTTTTGTTTTTCAAACAAGTTTCTCACAAAAGTTCTCATTCATGTATTCAAGTTTACACTTATCTTGAAGGTTTGAATACACGATGAAAATATGCATGCATAAATGCATAATTTTGTATGGGCTGGCTACCATAATTTAAATCGCAAATCTAGTCCACACGATGTATTTTTGCAAGTAAATACGCATCATGTATTCGCACCTTTAAGATATGATTGAAATTGAATACATGAATGAGAACTTTTGTGAGATACCTGTTTGAGAAACAAACACCTCACACAAAGCAGATGTTCATCTTGTTCAATCAAGACAAAATCTTGCCAGACCTCAGACCTCAATCTTGTTCATTCAAAATTTATGAGGAATTAATGAAGTATATGAAGCGCTTTATACTGTATATTGTTTTTAAACATTCAAGCTAAACCCACAACCAATAAAATTATTCTCGTTTAAACTTTTGAGAGTTCAAAACATTGATGACACACACTAAAGAATTATAGAAAACAAACAAAACTAATTTCACGGTTCGAAGTCGCCGAAAAATGATTAAAAATTATCTATTTCCGCTGTTAACTGAAGACTGAAGAGCAAATGTGATGAACAGTTATAACAATTTAAAGAAGGCGAAATATATGTTAATGCTCTGAATAACATAGTTATTATCCTCGCATTGTCAGTCAAGAGTATTATTCTTTACAACTATGTCAACTGTTTTGTTCTTGCTGGAAAAATAATGAAGTAATAAAAGGTAGACCTGGACTTTCTTTAGAAGTAATAATGGGACCGTAAACAGTATTGACAATATATAAATCATTATTTCTATTATATTTGGTGTATTTTGAAAATATTGCGTTAATTAGTTCATTGATGATTCTAAAGATTTTCTAAACCAATCTTAATACCTGCAATCAGAATTCTCAAATTGGCAAAAATATATTCTTACATGATTTCAATATGTAAACTAAACGATTTCTCATATTCAAATTATTATAAAACATCAGTGATCAACAAAAATGAATCATTCTCAGAATTCTGTGCAATTATTTATTGTCTGTAATTAGGTATTCTTATTCACAATACTCCAATATCTGTAAAAATTGTGAAAATTTGTCTCGTCTTTTACAGTGTAGGTCATTCACAAACATGTTTGAAATCAGAGACAGGAAGCACAAATAAACAAAATGATGCTTGTCCATGGATTATGATGTGAGTTGGTAACGGACTTGAATAATGTATTCCGGAAATGAAACCCAAAACGAAATTGATATTAGCCTGGTTCATTAACCATCACACCATGCATGGTGATCGACAATAAAGGAAAAACTGATGAAAGTTGGCAATAACAATTGATGATAGTGGTGTGCGTAATATACAAATTAGAAATTGAAACCCCATCTGCGAATTTATCTTGCTTGTATGAAGCCTACAATAAAAAAGTAAGTAGAATAAGGATCTAAAAAGAATATGATGGCTATTTTTAAACTAGAATGTATCAATACATGTATTGTCAGATGTCTGTGTCTTGAAAATGAACTCTATAAAATGACTCTTTATAAAGAAATTATATATCTCCAAATGACTTATAAATCTATACAGTATCATTTAAACACTGAGAAGCCACTCATCCGGTTTGAAAAAAAAGATCGAAAATAAATCATTTTTATAGATAACCACAAAATTTATCTTTGTATATTCAATTAATGAATTGTGGATTGAACTAGTTATACTTTGAGTAATCAAGAAGTTTATTAGATAGTCCAGTTTTAAGTCGTTAATAGTATTTAATTTGTACAATTCCATTAAAAGTTTTTGAGCTTTTTAATTGGCCCCCATTTTATTCAACTATTTTATTACTGTACCATTATTAATATTTTAGTACTCTATTATTCTGTTATGTTCTGTGAATAGACCTATTTAAAATCATCAAGTTTAATACGAAGTCTAGTTCTTGGTCTATTACAGTAATTTGAATTAAAGCAAAGACAATAAGAATACTTATAGTATAATAGTGTATATAGCTTATAATTGTTTCCTATCGTCTTTGATTAGAGTAAACTAAACTATTACAGTAATTTGAATTTAAATTTTCAACTACGGTAACGGTTTTAATTTTTTCAATTAGCCTAGCTAATTAAACCTCCAATGACTAATCAACAATAAAATAATCAAATGTGTTCAATGCTATCAAATTCGCGGGTCAATCTAGATTCTAGAGGAAGATTGTTTATAATGAGGCGCTTCGTAAAGGATTCTACCGACAGACGTCCTTGACAATGACTCGACTGGTCTACGCGCTGTGACCTTGACCTAAAGGGGAGATCGGCACTGGCAAAACAGCTGAGCGACCGACACAGTACAAACTTACTTCAGGGGCAGGATAGGCAACTACAATAGTTTCTAATAACTTGCCAATTTCTATTCGAACCATTCGATGTTTACGGTTCAACTTTCTTCTGGGATCTACTTTCTTCCACCTTCCACGTTGCTATAGTCTGAATCGATTGTTCTAACTTTTAGTCAGAAATGATGATTAACATAATATCGTACATCTTATTCACAATTCATTAGTTCCCATGTTACAAGAGGTATTATTCTTGAACGCTTTCAATAACACCTAATTTCATTATTATCAGAATGTGTCATCACATTTTACTAGTATAAGTTTGTATATGATAGAAAGTTTTCAAGTTTTTTGGAACAATAATAACTTAATTGTTTGACAACATTATAAATCCATTCATTGAATTATCTTTTCAAGTCATCATTGGCTTTCTCATATGGAAGGTAATTACTCCAGTCACTGAGAACTGAAGTGGTTACATTCCTTATGAATAACTAAAACCATGTATCACTTCGATGTTTCTGTGTTCATTCATGTATGAACTGGAACTTTTTCCAGTGTTCATTTCAATTCACGAATTGCTGTTAATCTGATACAAATTAATAATCATTAGAATCATGTAGTTATAATGTTTGACAACATTATAAGCCATTCATTGAATTATCTTTTGAAGCCATCATTGGCTTTCTCATAAGTAAGGAACGAAATCACTCCAGTGACTGAGAACTGAAGTGATTACATTCCTTATGAATAACTAAAACCATTTATCATTTCAATGCTTTCTGATTAAAAAAAACTGGCCATAAATTTTTCACCAGAATCTGGTCATAAAAATGTTGGTCATAATGTAACTAGATTTGAAATAGAATTAATTAAATCACCAAAACACCAAAATGCCGATACAAATTGTTGTATGTTTACCATAACACTGAAAAATTGAATTTCAAACACAATTTTGAAACAACGTTTTAAAGAATTCTTATTTTTAATAAGATAAAACGATACACATTAGATTGAACAGGTTCATCAGGATAAAAAAGGGTCTGGTACCAAAATGCCAAACTTTAGAAGGGAAGAATAGGGCTCATCAGCTGAGAGAGTTAATGAACGTACTTGACTCCTTTTCAATGTGCGTTACCACGTGTCTAATGACGAGAAACGGCCGGAGTCGCCTAGATCTTGATGAACGTTCATCTCTTGCTGAGAGGAAGAACAATCTTCCTTTTCCCTGGCTTCCATTTTCTTCGCCCTTAACAGTTTCAGCCATTAGGATCCTTTTTTCTTATGATAAAACCCTACTAAAGCTCATAATCTGGAGCTCTATAGCTTGTCTGTAGATAGGTGAACGAGAAGTGTCACACTAAAGGATTTTATATTGCACTTTTAATAATCTTCCATATTGAAACCACAATTTCCAAAAGATTAAATTTCTCTTTCTCAATTTTTTACAACTTCAATAAATGACTTATCAAATTTTGATTTTTGCAAACCGCACTGATTCGGCAACTACAAAAGCTTAATTTATGTGTGTGCGAACGACCTACATTTTTTGAAGAGTGGTACTACAAGCAGCTACATACTTCATTACAAGTGGCTGATAAGGGAGTTGTTGTCAATCATGTATGTCTCATAGAAGTCTATCTCATGAAGATAAGTTGAGATGAGAGCCAACATCTTGAAAATTGACAAATAGTTCTAAAATAGATTTATATTAGATTTTTTGTATTGGATCATGAAACAATGTATTTCTACAATCTACAATAAATATCATCCGTTCTACACAAATATGAAAAGAGATCAAGTGTAAGGCTAGGCGTACACCGGTTAGTCAACGCAAGACAAGACGAGATTAGTCACGTTTAGTCACAGTACTTCACATAGTTGCTTATGAAGCAACACACACCGATTAGTCATTGCATCGGTGTGTGCTGCTTCATAAGCAACTATGTGAATTATTGTGACTAATCTCGTCTTGTCTTGTCTTGACTAACCGATGTACGCCTAGCCTTAGACAGGAACTGTTTTCAATTTTATTTTAAAACTTCTCTGGCTCTTGAACTATACTTCGGAAGCTTTAATTTATCATTTCCTGTTATCATATAGAATAATTCCACTCCGATGAGTTTATCTAATCCAATTGCAATACAGTACTATTTTAATTGCCGTTGTCTGAAGACACTAATAAGCAGACCAATATTAAGAAAAAGGTGAATGCTTAACGATGGTAATGCTTATCGTGTAGATTTGTTGCCAGTTTCACAAAAATCAAATTGAATGCTTGAAAAAAGATGAATACTTAACGATGATAATGCCTATCGCGTGTAGACTTGATCAATCATTTGATTCAAAGACAATTATTTAACTACCTAGTTAAATATCAACTATAGCTATCACGAAAATACGATTGAATTTAACAACTGTAAAATGAAGTCATACTACGCAACGAGAACCAATGATCCAATGATCGAGCTTCACTTCAATGCAATGACGTCATTTTACGGTAGTTAATTCAATTTAATATTACGTGAATGAATAAAGACAAATTTTGTCTATTCCACATTAAATTTAATGTGGAATAGACAAATTTGTTTTCATTCAATTAAATTTAATGTGGAATAGACAAAAACATTTTTTCATTCATTCACCTAATATGGAGAAGTTCCACAACATTTCTGAGCAAAGTGTGTGTTCAATTTAATATTCATGTGACTGACTGCGAGAATTCTATACTCTGATTAAAGGATTGCTTTAGGATTGAGACCCGCTTGGCCTTAGTGGTGGACCGCTCTAGGCCGGTCCTAGAGTAGTTAAAATCAAAGTACTAGCTTGACACTTCTCATTTCATGAAAATAGATCCAACACTCAACACAATGCACCTCACATAACACGTGAAGTAACGTAAAAGTTGTCCAGCAGCAACCAGTAACTCACTTTTACTCAAGTTATACGATCGAAAGTTTCAAATTCGAAAGGTCACTGCTTCAACTTGTCCAAGGTCATTTGATTCAGCTGCGAACCAATATTGAGAAAGTAGGTGACTTGGATGACGTGGATGCTTAACAAGGAGACCTGCTGAATGTGACAGCTGAGTGCCGCTCAGTATGCGGGGGAGGGAACCAGTAGTATGATGAGAGGGGGCAGGGGACACCTATCCTGTCTGCAAGAGTGAATGTAGTCAGTACAGCTGCATTACAGCCATGTAATTTATATGGCGTTACCGTAACCAGGTTATTAGGCTGGTTGACTGTGTAATGTGAACACATATTGACGTCATTAACTGTAGCACTGCTCAATAATGATCTGCCATTGTCTTCTGTGCTATTGTTTTAATTCAAACAAATTTTATGGCAGCAGAAACAGTGATAAAATGAGAAGCTGTTCGTACTATTATTGCTTCAATAGACATTGCTAATTGTATCATCACCAAAAAGAAAAATCAGTTTTTTCATCTCTCTTATTGGTTACTGTATTGATAAAATTTTCTTAATTCTCAATATTTATTCTTAGTCAGCACTTTCCAAACTCTTATTTTCATTGGAATCATCTACATTTGATTGAAGTTTTTCATTCAAATTTCAAACAATACAAATAAAAAATAACAGTACAATTTTATCACTCTATTAGCTAGCTATTCAAGAGACATCTAGATTCGATTTGAATTTGAAATCTTAGGCATTTTTCTTAAGCAAATCTTAGGTATTTTGATCTGAATAATTCGAAATACAAGGAACAAACAAATATAAATGAATTATTCATTTCTTTGTATCTGATTTTGTTGAAAGTTATAAAATGAAAGTGACCAAAATAAATCGAGGTAATCGAGTAAATCAAAATAATCGAAGCTATTACATCTTGGTTTTCTCTGAAATCAAGGGCTTTTATGAACGCTAAACTCCAATATTTGTACAATATTGTACACGAGAGCTTAAAATGAATGCAATGTGATTACACTATTATCCTAGCCGAGATTATCACACCACTCGATCGAGATCATCACTTCCCAAGACATTAATTAAATAATCCCTTTCTAACTATCATAACCGTGCCATCCATCACATCCAATCAAGACGTCACGAATGCCCTACCATAACCTCTCGTACGATACCCATTGCAAAACTTCCCGTCTGCCAAACTCTTTCTCCTCTCCTACCTTTCTCTCTTCAACTGTATTTGTCCCACTCAATATTTTCAGTTAAACGATCTGAAGATGCCGCAACAAGAAGTTCAAGATTCGGATTACGTCATGAAGTCTGGTGATCATGGTTGTTATAATTTAACGGCCGAACATTAAAAGTAAGCCATGAAAGGAAAAGTGATAGAGTGGAAGGAAAGAGATGGATTATGAAGATGGTTAAGAGGAGAGAGAGAGAGAAAGTGGGAGAAAGGGCGAGAGAGATATTGTATGGGAGAGAGGGTGAGAGACAGTAAGAGAGAGAAATAAATTGGAAGAGAGAGTGAGAGATTGTGAGAGAGTCAGAAAGAGAGGGAGATAGATTGTGAGAGATAAATAGAGAGAGAGAGAGAGAGAGTAAAAGAGTGAGGAAGAAGAGTGCACGAACAATCCGTGTCTGGTACTGTATGTACCACAGATCTTGTCGTGACTTTGCCACGATAATGAGTAATAGGATGATCCCGAAAGTAACCCCAAGCAATCAGCATAACACATTTGAAAGTGCATGCGAACACAATGCTATGATGTTCTGTTATCAATCTAGCCACAAAAGGTTAATGGGAAAGGCTCTCAGGGATAGTATGGATGTTTCATGATCAAGACATGGAATGTGAAAATATGAATTATTACATTATAGCCTATGTTTCTCGAGACGTTCGATCCGACTAGCTAGCATTAAAATGGACTGAGTGGAGCGATAATAGTTGATAGGTTAACATAATAACATGATCTATAACATTAAATTTCATTTTTTTATGCTCTGTCATCTAGCAAAGTTAGTTTTCAGATAGCATTGAATTCACTACAATTTTGATTGTAGTGTTAATGTAAACCCTATTTATTATTCTAGTATCCTAGTATCACGATTATCAGTGCACAAAAATAGAAGTTTTGTAGAAAAACGTCAACATGGAAGAGAAACATGACGTTTCTCATAATTTTCTATAATGTTTTATTTGGTCCACTTCCTGGATTTGTAACAAAAAATCAGAAATTAAATTCCCTCTGAGCACAAACATTTCGAAGAAAACAGTATTTATTTTTATTAGGATATTTTTGTGTCATGGAACCTATCATGAAACGTATATTCCCCAATGTAGTATATTCCGTATATTCGCCAAGTATAGTTTCTTCTATGATTCTGAGAACGAAAGAATGCAGTATGAATATATTTGATTAACTACAGACAGTGTGACAGGAGAGATACTTCAAGTGATCCACGAGGATATTCTAATAATAAATCAAGAATCTTTGAAATACCAGACAGGAGAAATTCTAAGAATATTCTTTAGTCGTGAAAGAGAAGAGAGAAACACAAAACCATAAATAAAATCAAGAAGTTCCTTGATCCCGCTTGCCTTATTGAATATCATTACTATCGATTTCAATTGAGATAGCCGCTCCTTTCACAGACAGTTGTGCAATTTGAAAACAACTCACGAAGTGCTATTATCATTGAGGAAAGCGCGGACTCTCCATAAACTAGCTGTAGTGGTCAAATGTTTGGGAGCTCATGACGATGACGCTCCCATATATATATGCCCCCATATATATAGATGACGCTCCCGTAGCATGACCGGCTGATTGAGTAGCTCGGATACAGATTAAGTCCCAGTTGCACAAAGGTCTGTTAAGCTTAATCTTCAATTCACATTGTTGAGTAATGAAAAGACCAACCTCAAATCATTTTTGTTATTATCGGCCCTAAAATTATGTAGCTAAGAATTAAATTCATGAGATACCATGATACTCTTCCTGATGGTTTTGAGATTGTTTTCAATCAGACATTAATAAACACATAGGCTGGTGATACAGTACTGTCATATTTGTGGAAAGTTATATACATTTGTGAAAATATAAGACATAGAAAACATAGAGTTGTTTTTGAAATACATATCAGCAATTCGAATTCATTGAAATCTAGTGTATTGCAGAAGAAAAATGAATAGTTCTTATGCTAATTTCAATTGTAAAAAATAACTATGGGCCAAATAGAGATATGCTTTTGGTTGTGAATTGTGAATAATTTATGTCTTAATATTTAAGCTAGAGACGAGAGACGAATACGGATATAAAATATGCTTGAGGTTGTATATAAGTATTGTAATAATTCACAAATAAAGCATGATGTAGAGGTTCAAGATATCATTGCAAAAATCAATCGATAGCCCATCAATGTGGAAATAATAATAATTATTATTAATGTGGAAATATTCAAGCGACAAATGGGAATGCACAGGTCTGTAAGCACAAGTTGAGTCAATATTGCCAAGGACTCAAATGCACAAAAGAAATGAAGTGGTAAAGAACTACCTACCATCTGTGTAAATTCCCATCGTGGTTCTATTATGTGACATGATGTGAATAACACATTGTTGCTTCAATATACTTTGTTGTACCGACTCACTTTTTCCTTTCAACACTGATGTCTTCAAATTTTCTTGGAAAACTCACAATAAATCCTAGTAGTTCCTGAGTATTCTACTCATTTTCATGAATAAGAATAATTTACATACCAGTCAGCTAATACTCAAAAATTAAATTCCTAAAAGCAAAGAAACTAACTTACATGAGAGGATATGAAAATTACCATGTTACATTGCATTGTACCAAGGCTAATGTTTTTCAATGATAGTGCGATACAATGCGATCTCTACTTGGAACTCCCATACTATAATAGATGTCAACTCGATTTTTCTCAGGTAAAAAACAACTTTGAGTGAGAAACGTTGTAAAATTTTGACAATATTTGTTGACGTTATGACACACACCTGATAACTGTAGTAAATTTGTCATGTTGAATGGAAGCAATAAATTATATCGTTATCAGACTCTTCAAACGGGTTAACGTTATCCTCGCCTACTTATTTGATTTGGCTTATCTCTATGAATGAGAAAGAAGTTTATTATGTGACATAAATAACACAGTGATCTGATTTCAGAAGAAATACTGCTTGATGATGATCTTATTACCCAAATCTTGGGAGTTGCGATTGAATTTGATTTTAATAGTAGAATTGGGGATATGAACTCAATGTATGAGTCTATTTCAAAACACCACAAATCTTGATTTGTTTTATGAACAGAATTGAATATGCAGAATTAGAATTATGATTAGATTACGAATGGGCTTCACGGCTCTAGGTTAGCGAAGGGTTGGGGGAGCGGCAACTTAAGAATATGTTAACTGAATTCAGATAGCTTCATATTTCTTTACAATTGCCTTTATTATGAATTAGATCGTATTGTCATTCTATATGCTGAAATACAATGAAGTCTTATCATTGAGATTAGCCTCAGCAAAGAAAGGACCACTAAATTTATTATTTAAACAGTACCTGACCCAAGAGGTTCTCATGAACCAAGTACATGAGAAGACATGATATTACTATTTTGCATTGTATTGTATAAACTACGTCAACTTCCCTAATGACCTTCATCATAGACCAAATGAATTTATAATCGCAAATAATATTGGAAGAAAAGCATTTATTGTTGTATAGTACAACACACTTGTGTATGTAATTTAGCAATTTAAAGAGCAGTTTACAAGTGACACAAATACGTAAGAAAATTGTTAATATTTTCGAATTTAGCATGTATCTTACCTGTCAATATAAGGCCCACAATTTTCCTCTAGATTAGTTGAATGGGACTCTGTCCCCTATTTCAAGATGTAATTCGCTTTTTTCAAATACTGAACTATTTTCACTCACCAAATTATTATTCCAACTATTTTTTATGAATTCTCCAGGCGATTACTTTAATATATTTATCATGGATGTCATAGGAAGATAAAAATATATTGATTGTTTTAAACTGACAAACCCCAAAAATCAGAAGAGCCAATACCACACGCTGGCAACTAGATCCACAACAAGCTTTTCTATTTGCATGAATTTTATCTGATTTCACGGACCACCGACACCAATATTACTTCCTGCTTCCAATAACACCGCGGCTTCCATAAAAAGATGGTTAGCGCGATATAGCTTCATGTTTGAATAGCAACGTCCATGGTAGAGTTACAGTACCATAAACGCAAAACATTGCTCATGTAAATGAGTTCCGTTAAGGCAATATGAACCAATTCAGCCTTGTAGAGTGATATTGTTTGTTTTGAAGCTATTCACGGATGGGTTTGATGATCATTATACGGCCTTTTAGATTAATTGAATTTTTGAATCATTACCAGTAAAATATCAAAATGAGAGTATCGCAGTCAAGGTGTAACCAAAGACGATAGGAAACTATTACTACTATAAGTATTCTAATTGTCTTTGGTGTAACTGAACATTTTTTTTTTCCGAGGATGATGCCCACATGAGCTCTAGGCTTGTGCGTGGGTAATGAGTGGGGTGATGATGAGATATGACGACTACTTTTTAGGAAGTCGACATTATCATTTGCCATAACACCATACCAAATAATGGTTACTACTCAGATTATACAGTATTTCCACGTTACTTTTCTTATTTAAGAGGAAAAATATACAATCCTATTTACTCCTAGAAACTTAAATATCCCATCAACCCAGGGGGATGGGTCATTTAACACTGAGAAATGATGTACAGTAACACTGTAAAGAACATTATTATTATTAGAATAAATTTTTTTCGTATGGCTTTTTATCGGTGGGGAGATCCACACGGGTCCTCGCCTGATTGCACAATTTTCTGTGTCAGTCACCCATCCAAGAGCAGTCTTGAATGTTTGTTACTTAACCACATGATTAATCAGCAACCGCTCTCACCGAGTCAAATTATGTATATATTTATATATGTTATATACATATAACATATTATATATTGTAACTATTAAGAGAACGCATTTTAAAAAAATTGAAAGAATAATATTTTTGTTAATCTAGCCTATTATATATTCCACTGGCGTTGTCAAAATTGACACATTTTGAATGCTGAAAGTGACTATGACTAAAATAATAATAATTCCGTGTAACCTGGCTGGCTCAGGTCTGGTGTCAGAGTTTTCAGGTCACTCCTGATCAGTTCAGGCTCTATGACTGAATAATACGTATGTAACAATTATTACTATAGATATAAACATCATTCTAAGATATTCATCACATAATCTTTCTCATTGTTCAACACATTATTCAAATCAATTCAATTCAATTCATTATGGACAAATGTCTCAAGATAAAACCTGGTGATTTTTTCAATCCCCTCATAATAATCTATAGTGATTGTGTTCTCTTCTTAAGTTGATTTCTCAAATTGTAGATTTCTTCTAAGAGCATACAACTTTGAACAAAAAATTGAATCAAAATATATATTATTTACATTATTCTGATTCTGACCCATACAATCTCTATATTCTTGAATGGGAGTGATTCTAACGATTTGATGTTACTGTAGTTATCGTGATGTTACTGTTAATATCGAGTCCAGGATATTCATCAATATTGGTTCAGGAAAACAATTTTTGTATAGTTGGAACAGATTAGACAAATAACCGGGACATGCACAATGAAAATAATGATTGATTGAATGATAAGTAATGGTTGATTACCTTTGATTGAAATAGACGAACGGTTCCAAAGTAACCTATAAATCAGCTCTGAGAGGGTGAATCAATTCGACCAATGCTGCAGCCCCATATCCAAACCTATCATGGGGTGGGTCACGAGTTCAAATCACTCAACTTTATCCCTTATCTCACTTCTGATAACACATCATCACTGATGGTTCAGTTGTCAAGGCCAGGTCGAGTTTTTCAGAGATTTCAATCTCCACATGTCAGGGGTTTCCTGTTCACGCCCGCGGAAAAACAATTACAATCACTACGAGGAGAGAGGAGTTGATCTCCTAGGAAGTCGTTACAATATGTCCAACACATCTACACCAACACACACGCACGTTGGCGGTTGGCGCATGCGCCTGCATGATACGTTAACGTTACAATAGGTAACGGTTATTTTCAGTAACGGTGATCAAACGCTTTTCCGAAAGTACTGTACGTTACCACTTTACCAAAACTTGACAACTTGAAAACATTGATCAGGAAATTTAAACTTCAAATTCATAAAATATATATGCTCTTTATCACTTCTGAATTAAATGAATAAATGAGAGCTAACAGTAAGCTGATCGTTATTAGCGTCCTATCAAGTTACTTTATTCACCTGTTGGACTAAGGTAAAACAATTCAGTGCTCAGACATTGACAAACAATACTTTGGCGAATCATGGTTATGATCCAAAAAATATTCAATTCTTTAAGCCACCATTAATTCTCAACATGAAATAAATTCTAAACATCAACTGTGGTGGCAGATAGTTATGGTATGGGGTTTCATTATAATAATATTGTCGTGACAGTATAATTGTTATGGAAAAATCTGACAAAAACTATTCAGAAATCCTGAGACTGAGAAAGGAATAAGATAAGAGAGTTCCAGGGTGACGAATAAGAGAAAAACAATTACTGTATAAGAAATCTAGCCTATTTAAAGAATTGTGCAGAGACATGTAGTCAATAATTAATTCTTGTATCGGCGGAAAACATAATAACACTTCATTTTCACATTTTTCACTAGCAAAGTTCTATTTATCCCAAAACCCCGTATTTTGCAAATATTTCTTAGAATCGGCAATTTTGAGAATCAGAAATGCACTCCCACTTTTTCAACAACATTTCATTCACACGAATTTGTAGGTTATAACAGTAAATCGCGATCATCCAGTAGCGATTTTGGAACTGTTCCTGAACGCAACATAGCAACTCCAGTAATACGTATTTCTCCAGTAGCGATGGAAAGAGAAGCGTGATATGATGAGAGAGAGAAGGCATCGGGCAAAAATCTATACTACAGTGTTGAGTGACGTCACAACGCGCAGACGCCTTGTCAGGGGCGCCTCCCCTTTCCAGATAAGCACCACAGGCGTCTGGATAAGAGCAGACGCGTCGCCTGATATTTTGGCGCGGTAGTCAGAACGGCGCGCTCAAATCAGCTGATCGCGCTTCAAGATCGATTCACTTCACGAAGGAACAGCTTGAACTTAAGTTAACAGCCGTTCACTTGACGATACCGGCGATTTCCATAAATTGTAAAAACAACTAATATAATCAAACTCTTAGGCAGCTCGTACACCGGAGCAATAAGCAATAGGCAACTAGCAACATATGGACTAGCAACATATGGATCATATGATTGTCTACTCTATACAAACCAATAGTTCAATGCACACCGAAACAGCTGCTTTAGGTTGTGCATTGGACTATTTGTTTCTATAGAGTAGACGATCGTATGATCCAAATGTTGTTTATTGCCTATTGCTTATTGCTCCCGATGCACCGGTGTACGAGCTGCCTTATGCTGGGTTTCACCAACCTTGGTCAAATAGAATTTGACCATGTTCAAAAAAAGGCTATAGCACACACGGTAAAAAATTGTTGCAAAGGAATGTAAACTCCAGCTGATCTTTTAAAATGAATTTAAAGTGATTGGAATTATCATACATAAACAGACGGATAAAATGCTAATATAGCAATGCACCAATGTACACAGATCAATTTTCAGCGGCAACTTAAAAATTAACGTTCAAATTTTTGCATAGAGTGATAATAACCTTTTCACAGTCCTGTTGATGTGTTTGAACATCATTAAATATTTCACCAATCTTGGTGAAACCCGGCATTAAAGATTGATTCAGTACTTGAAAGAAAACCTTACAGACGGCACTTTCAATAAATCAAATCTTTTATAAACATGATTTAATTCTTTTTGATGATGGTGATGATGAGGATATAAAAATGTATTTACAGATTTTGGTAGTTTTCGTAGTGATTTGGTAATTCATAATTGTTACCAGTAATGCGGCCAACAAACGGTAGGTACCCCCTAAGGTCAATGTAGGCACTGATCGAATCGATAATCACTTATTCTATTCTCTTTTTCTATCTCGTTGATTTGATGATGAGATCTAATTGTTTGAGTTTGTCTGATTTCGTGAAGAGCGATGCATTTTTTGTTTTTTACTTTTTTATTGTACTGTACTTATAATGTCAATTTGAACGTCAATGTGGCTCGTAATGAATGAATGGTCTGTGAGCATTTCCAAGTATCAAACTAATAAATAACGAATAAAATAGTGATTTATTAAATTGCTGAACAATTCCCTCTGACTCCCTTTTGTCATCAAAACTAATACGAATTAAAAATGTAGGGTTGCAACTGTTTTGGGGTGATGAGAGGATTAGTGAGAGGAGAGGAAGTAAGTTATCTCCCGGTAAGTTGTAGATTAAGCACCTCAATTGACTGGCGGCTCGTGAGGTGAAGTGCTCGTACCTTATACTGTACAAACACACTTCACTTATTTTGTCGGCACGAGCCGACAGCCTGGAAGTTGAGAACTATAAACTCCGAAACAATAAACCACGAAGTTACAGTAACTTACAAAGACGGTTTCAAAGACTGTAATTTTAGTAACAATTATTTCAAATTGTCTATTAGATTCCTTATAATCATCAGGATAATAAAACTCTTCAAGAAGAGTAATATACAGTTCTTATTTAACAGGACCTCGACATGAGAATCTCTTTTTCCGAAGCCAATAACTGAACAGTGCTGCTATCTTTCAAATTGCTGTGAACTACATCAACTGAGCTGAATCCAAGAGTCTATAGAGCGTATACAATAATGTAACTTGGTTCCGATACCAGGACTATCGTGCGGTGTGAGATGTGAATTTGTGAAGCCGTCCTGCTCCAAACACACTTGACTCACACCCATTTCTTCAAGTGCTGGCAAGAAAAATTCTCAATCATCAAGTTATTGGCACATCGATCTGAAGTCAATGTCAATGTCTGACTGGTTGTTCTCCTCAAAAAACCATAGACTCGCGATTTCGCACATCAGACACCTTACACTTTATGAGTGTAAGGGATGTTATCTGTTTTTTTTTTGCTTCAATAATGCATGTTCTGCTTATCAATACATCCCGACAGAATGAAAAAAAAAACTACGACGTCCTGAGGAATGTTCATTAGTGCCGTAGAGCCTCAAATACATTTTCTTGGGCAGAGAAATCACGAGGGCTGAAGTCCTCTATCACTTCCAATTTTCGGGAATGAAATATTTGTTTTTCATGAATAATAAAAAATTATATTATTTTTGTTCTTTCAGAAGAAATGACCCCCACCCGGATAGCGGCAGCCATTGCTTCAGGACAGCCAACTGAAATAAGTAAAAATGTCTGCCCCACCTTTTTCTACTTCTTCAGTTAATTTAATGGAATTTTCATACCATTTCATTCTCATATAATTTAATGTGTACAGAAGAATAAGAAAAATATTGACCAGGATTTCAACTCCATTTGAGATATAACCATAGGCGTCATTTGGGGGTGGCAAGGGGTGGCAGTTGCCACCCCAAAATTCCCAACCCCCTTTTTTTGCTACCCCAAAAATCGTATTATCAATTAGTAATCAGGCAGTAATAATTTCAGTTATTTGCAAACAAGTGAAAAATCATAGTTTATAAACGTGGCACAATCTTGATTTCTTATTTAACATTTTCACTGGCACTCAATAATAGCTTTCATGTTCAAAATCAAAAAGGAAGGTTTTATGATAGTTCTGCGGAGACATGATAGTTCTGCCTCTAGATTGCGCTAAAGTAGAGTCAAAGTCGAGCGGTTTATTCGGTTTATTCCATTATTCGCGAATGTGGAAAGTCGGAAGGTTGTGACTCCCAATTTCTCCCCTATTCCATACAATAATTTATATACTGGAATTTATACTGGACATTAGCCCCAAATCATAGATTCCCGTGCATTTCACATCACTGTGATACCCTCCAAGTAGTGGCGAAGCGTGGTATACTTATTTGGTCATCGCCGGGTATATTTCCTATAGGGTATAGGCGAATAAATCGCCTGTACCCGGCGATGACCAAATAAGTATACCACGCTTCGCCACGGCCTCCAAGCCCCCCAGACACCCCATTTTAAAAGCTGAAATGACGCTCATGGATATAACATTTCTTGTACGTGTTACATTATGAGAAACCAGCCAAATTCCACGACTTGACAAAATTATTGATCATAAAAACGATTTATAATGATGATGTAGCCTACCGGTACTTAGGATTTTATTTCACAACATTTTTTAGTTTTTACAACCAATTATTTTCTACAAAAAGAAGTTGTCTACCAATACTATTAGAAATGCACTACTGTTAGAAACAAAAACTACTTCTCACTAAGTGCATACAACTTCAACAAATAACACTACTTTTAACTAGCAACACTACTTTTAGCAACAAAACTACTCTCAACAAATAGAAACTACTTTTAACAACATAGACTTTTTGCCCACAAATAGCTCTCTGTAAGGACAACATACCATACTCGAACTGGAAAGAATAGGGGAGGGCTTCTGTTTCAACGATCATTCTATATCCTTCATGTATCAATAGAATTCTGCTTTCAGAGAAACCTGTTCATCTTGTCGCGGTGGTCTTGATGAGCGGGAGATCCTATTTGAGACATGCCCAAAACACAAGATTCGAAAGGTTATTGATGAACTAATTGTTGAAAGTAAATCCTGAACAATGAGATTCATCAAAATTAACAAATCTGCAGTTATGGTGAGATCAACTTGAATCCAGGATCAGCCCTGGAGATTTTAGTACCTATATCTTAGTTGAGGCAATCCAGTACAAAAAACGTATCGCAATTGAAAATTTACTTTGGATAAATTTTATTTGTAGTCTTCACAACTAGAATCTTGGAAATAAGATAATTATTTTGACAATTTTCGCTGAAAACCATTTTCGATTTATGTGAGTGGCTCTCAAAAGTTAAATCTCAAACTTGATTGATAAAATTCAAAATAGATATCCTAACTATGAGATGATTCAATTTCTATGGAATGCCTGGAATTTTTGTCAATCAGTTAGGAACATGAGAATTGAATGATAACCCATTATTATTGAATATACTTTTAATTCTACAAAATCAAACTGGAGACCTCCGTCAACAAACAATTTACAACAAACTTATACAGATTATATTAAAAATGTAATGGTTCTAATATTTTTTTTGAAAAAAACAATTCAAGCTTGAGAATCCTATACTGTCAGTGAAAAGCATTAGTTTTGAATATTGTCACATATATTTCTTAGGAATAATCAGTTAATCCGTTATTGATACATAGGTAGAGAACCCTATATTTACTAGAAACACAACAAATAATATGAATCTTCACGTTTATTTTATTGTTGTATGATAGGAATTCATGGGTCCACAAACTTTAATCCTACAGAAAATATGAATGACATTGTTGGAATGTATATTAATAGCTTGAAATTTCAATAAAATTTATTTAAAATACATACCAGTACTTTTTGTCGATCCCAAATATTCGAAAAATCACTCCGAATAATAAATTACGAGAATGTTTGGGGAGACACTATTAATTCGAATATCCTATATTACACCAATTATTAAGAATGTCCAATATTAAAATGCTTGAATCTCAGCAAGAGTTTATCATTGCGGGTCTGGAGCAGTTTTTGCGTAGCCAAGAGTTTGCAGAGCGCGCTTGATTTCTTTGTACACTGTTGGATCTTCAATTGTGCTCGGAATCTGCAAACATGAGAAACATTCATATAATTTTAAAAAAGTAATACAATTTTGCATAATTATCTTAAAACATAGTAGAACTATCACCATACAAAACCGAGGTCGTCCAATAAAAAGGTGTACCAATAATAGGTTCTTATCAGGCCTACTTTTTTAAACCCTGATTGGGAAATTATGAAGGTTACAAATTAATGTACGTTATTAGATGAGTGATGGAGTGGTATCATCAATGGAATAAACCATTCTGAGTTTTTTAATTCATTTCAGCATACATATGTTTGCTCTATTCTACTTGAAATGAGAAGCCTTTTCAGAGAATCTATTAATGTTGAAAAACACGAGGTAATGCAAGAAAATAAATGTGATTTTGGCAGAAACTAGATTTGAATAAAATTAAACTATTTTGGTGGCCAGAAATCCCTTACATTTGTCAATTCATTATAAATTAAGAAAAAAATGAATACATTTTTATATTTATATACTTCCATTCAATAATAAAAATAATAAAAAACAAAGACTTATGCCCGGTTACTCAGGGCTGCTTTCCCCAACGCGGCTTAAATAATAACAGCTGACGCTCAATTTTTTTTCTATACTTTTTCTATTCTCCGAATGAGGCTTAAGCTAGAATTTAGGATAAGCAGCGTTGGGGAAAGCGGCCCTCAGTCGTTCAATAAACAGTTTATGGATCCAATAGCAGTATTATAAAACCATGTGTTTTCAAATGCAAAAAGAAATGATTAATTCAATAGTTTATTGAACAACTGAGAAACCGGGCATTAGTCAGGAAAGGAAACTAATATATAGGGGAGAAGATTTAAAAGAGTAATGAATTGGACTACCGTTTGCGTACATTACCTTACCTTACCTACCTTACATTCTACTACAATGAAAACGAAATTATTCACTTGCAGTTCAACATAAAGATGCAATATCGAAGTATGATGATACTCCAAGGTTATTAGAGAGAAGGTTGAACCATCGCTGGTGTAAGGGGCAAAGTGGAGCGAGAATTCCAATTTTTTGATTCATATAACGTCACACTCGCGGTGCGCCAATTATCAACAGCTGATATTATCGAAATAAATGATGAAAATGACGTCAGCCGAATCAGTCCCCCACTCAAACAGCTTTTGGATTCAAAAAGCATTAGGAATGGTTCAACCTTATATCTAATAACCTTGATAATACTCTACTGTACTTTTCAAAACAAGAGTACAGCTTATTTGGTTGAATATATCATACACGCTACTACACTCAGCTTTTGAAAGAAAAATAATTTTATTATTTCTTCTAGAAAAGTATCTGGCTAAGAAGTCTTTCGCAGCGGATACAAAGCAAGAGCAAAGAGCTGGAAATTGGTTTAGGTTTAGAGTGAGACGTTTGAAATGTTTTCTTCAACATCCTCCACATTTTGCTTCCTGCTTTCTTACCTTAATCGCTTTATCTCTGGCTAGATCAGCTATCGATTTCCGGGCCGTCTTGCCCGAGCGTGTGCGTGGAAGGTTTGTGACGGCGACAGAGAGGTGGAACGCTGCTATCGGCCCAATCAAGTCTCGCACCAACTTTATCAAGTCGTTGTTTATCTCTTTCTCCCCTCGTTTGCAACCTAAATTAAGAAAAAAATAGATAATGAATTCAAATAAATTTACACTTCATTTAGACCGACACAAAAAAGACACAAAAAATTGTGCAATGAGTCGAGGTGGAACCTACCCGTAAGGGTCTCCCCACCAATAAAAGACATACGATAAAAAAAAAAACTTCATTTAGAGGTTTTGTGCAGTGTCATTCATCAAATGTCCAGCATATAGTTAGTAGCATGACAATTTTTTCAAATATTAGAATGAATCATGCTTCTTTTTATAGGTTATTTATTGATGAATGAGGAATTGGAGCTCATTTGTTTCTGGAATTTGAAAAGCATCAGACTTGATAGTTTCAGTGTCAACTATACAATGTGATATTATGAAACTGGAGAAATAAATAAATAGAATTGAAATTTTTGGAAAAATAATTATTATTTTTCACTTGTATAAGGATGTTGAGAAAATTCAACAGATCTAATAAACAGATTAAGAAGCAATTTTCCCTTGCAATGGAAGAAAATCCTTTGAACTATCAAAAGTGAAACTTTAATTTTTATTTCCAGTTCGTATTGTTATTTGCTAGTCAGGAAAAATGTTTTTGACAATTTCCATCGATGTGCGAGCAGTGAGCAACTGGAATGGTAAGCCTCTGCGCCCACTTCGCAACTGCTACCTGATTTCAGTCAGCAACACAATTTTGCCAGATGACATTTGGCTGTTTTTCGGATAATCGGGTAATCTAACCTATCAGCCAAAGTCATCTGGCCTTGCTGGGTTGCTGACTGAAATCAGATAGCAGTTGCTTAGTGGGCGCAGGGGCTCAATCTCACTCAAATGAATTACCTGTCCTACGTCGCCTCACCACCTACCAAAGGCGTGCACTAACCATTTCGAAAAACTACGTCTCCCGTAATTCAGCCTGAATGTTTCTGTTTGATCCAATATTTATGTCAAGATGTCAACTCTAATGCCGGGTTGCACCAACCAAGATCAAATCACGGGATCACCAGATCCGGGATCAAGCTGATCCTGGATCAAGTTATTAGTCGCGTTGCACCATTACCAAAAACATGGATGTGATCCCGGATCAGCCAATCCCAGATCATGATCCAGCCAGGCGAATGTGTTTTCGAGAATAGTACATTTTCAATCAGATTTTAGTCAACATATGAGAAATCCAACCCAGAATACAGCTGGGACCGGGTTTTTTGAACATAATTTTTTGGTTGGAAATTTTTGTGTTGAAGTAGATTCACAGCATAACCTAATTTTGCATTATGAAAATAAAAATCGAAATAGAAATATTATCAAAGTGAAACAGTATTGGGCTGAGTTTGTTTATTTCTCTATCAAATTATTTCGAAATCATTTTATTCATATTTTTGGTGCTTTTTTGGCATTCATATCGACCTTTTTGAATTCTAAATTGATAACTTATAGTTTTTAGCTTTGGAAGTGGAAATTTGTGTTTAATAGTGAATGTAACCATAACCTTTTGAAATAATCACCAAAACAAGTAAAACATGTTTTGGACTATGTATCTGTGTTAATTGTACTTCCTTGAATAAATAAATCGTGTTATTCAAATAATTTGTGAGTGTGTATAATTAACTGAATATGTAATTAATTAATGAAAAATCGTAATTACTTTTAATTAATTGGAGATATATTTCCGTAAATTTGCACAATTCTTTTTCAAATTGGTTCATCCAAAATCAATGTCTATTCATAATACACATAAATTGACAATGTAATATGTTTTTTAAATAGATTTCGAACTCCAATTCAAGAAAATTAATTTTCTATTCTCATTGAGAGTGTAATCTAACCTAGAAACTGCAGAGTAATCCTACTCTGTCGAGGTATCAGCTTTGATCCTGGATCAATCAGTCACGTGGTAGGATCAAATTCCTAATCCAGGTTGGTGCAACGAAATATCGTGGATTAATGTACCTCGATCATGATCCAGGATCACGATCCTAGATCTGCTTGATCTCGCTTTGGTGCAATGAAATTCCTAGATCAAATATGGCGAACATGGATCACGATCCTGGATCAGACTTGATCTTGGTTGGTGCAACCCAGCATTAGGGCCGGTTCATGAGCTCGGGATTTAGCTAAGTCCTAGACTAAAACGGGTGGCCACCGTAGCTTCGACAAACATTAGCCTCGACACTATGTACTAAAGGCTCTCTATATGCTGCTAACCCACTAACCAGTCGAGACAACGTTTGTCGATGCTACGGTAGCCAGCCGTTTTAGTCTAGGACTTGGCTGAATCCCGAGCTCATGAACCGGCCCTTATATTAATTCTATTTGAGGGAGTCAACTCGCCAGTTACCTGGTTTGGTGATGTAGAGACAGACGGGAATCTCGCCCTTGGTTGGTTCGGGCACGCCGATGACGGCCGCGTCGGTGATGTCGGGATGCGACAGGATGACGTCCTCCAGTGCGGCCGTCGACAGCCGGTGGCCAGCCACGTTGATGACGTCATCGTCCCTGGCTGTCACGTAGATGTAGCCGTGCTCGTCTCTGTAGCCCGCGTCCATTGTGTCGTAGTAGCCCTACAAAACGTGTATAGTAATTGAGCGTTTTAATGAGAAGAGAAAATTATTCAGCTTTGTTTGAAAAAATAACAATATAAAATTAAAACATTAAAGATGACTATATTAAGATTGAACCTGAGCTACACCAAGCTACTTTATTATCTGCTAAATCCTATTAGATGCTAAATTAGCTGCTAGTTACAAGTTGATACATAATAAATACATCTAAATACAATAAAATACAATGATACAGCTGACACTAAATAACAAGTGAGACAAAGGTAGTAGCTTCTAATAGTAGCAACTAGTTCCAATAGTTATGTATGAAATAATGATTTTATAATGAAATTATGCTCATAATATTTTTTAATATATCCATCCCAATAAAGCCTTAGTCACACCAAGCTATTTTCTCAGCTGCTAGCGAAACAGCTGACACTAAATAACAAGTGTGACATGGGCAGTAGCTTCTAGTAGAGCCGGATCCAATTAACTTGTCATAAATCAGCTGAACGACGAGCATATGATCACAATATTTAACCTACAAATGCTGAATCTCGCAGATTATTGAGAAGGTCTTTTAAAAAGTTATTCTTTGAAAGGTCTTTTTTAAAAAGGTCTTTTAAAGACTTTAAAGGTCTTTAAGACTTTCAAGCCTTTTGATTATTGTGTCGAAATCACTGTTTAATTATTACTGGATCAGCTGATTTATGACAAGTTAATTGGAACCTGCTATACAACTTTTAGTAGCATCTGCTATTAGAAGCTAGGCCTATGTCACACTTGCTACTTTGAATCAGCTGTTTCGCTAACACTTGTTACTTTGTATCAGGTGTTTCGCTACTTTGTTAGCAGCTTATAAAGTAGCTAGCTTTGTGTGACTAAGGACTAAGCTAGGCTTAATTGAGATGAATAGATTAAAAAATATCAAAATTATAAGTTCAGTATCAAATCATTTTATATATTATCAATGAAACTGCAAGGAATTAGTGTGCTTCAAAGAGTATTGAATTAGTTAGCTTCAAATTCGAACATTGCTTTGCGCTCTGTGGGCTTGAAATAATTTGGATTTTAAAAAACTTACAGGGAACTTTGTGAAATATACATCGATGAACTTCTGTGTGGCCTTGTACAGTGTTGCCATTGTTCCTGGTGGAAGAGGCAGTTTGACTGCAATTCTGCCCAGTTCATGAGAATCACATTCGCTTCCATCTTGTCTCAGTATGCGCACTGAAAAAAAATCAATCATATTATAAAGAATCAATAAGTCTCAACAGTGGTCAATGTTTGTAATCGACATAATTCCCCGCAGGGGGGCAGAATTTATTCTGTCCGGGGTGTGGCAATCCTCCGGGTTCCTGATGCAAGTGGTAGATGTAGGCTGGTTGGCAACTAACACCGTTGCGTCCCAGCTTAAGTAGGGTGTTCAAGTAGGAACACCTCAAGCATCAACTGCGCAAGCCAAGCCAATATATGGTGGAACAGCATACGCCGACGGCTGCATGGTCAGGGGAGTGCCTGACATGAGTATGCGAACTCTGGATACCAGGCGACCTCCAGTTTCAAGAAGCCTTCCCTGGGTGAACGCGGAGCTCTGCCCAGGGTGACTGAATAAGTCTCCAGCTACTCGTGGGAACAGGTTTCAGAGTTATTGCTGACTCAAACCTGCCGGGAAACGGTACATGCAGAGGAAGGCACTACAACTGAAGATTCCGCAATGGAATCTGAGGAGTGTGCAGACCCATCCCTGATAGAAGTTGAACAGCTTCGGAAGGGTGGGTCCATAACTGAAATGAGCAGCACATGGAATGTCCAGCACTCTTGCAAATGAGGAGGAGACTTCTTGGACGGCAACCCTCCTACCAGAGGAGGCAAGAGAACTGGACTTCAAGGCCCTGAGTAAATTCTGCTCTGGCCTTGGATTATGGAACATGGCATAAGCCAAAGAGGGGATGCCACAAAAGATCGAATAGCGGTCGCGGTGGCTAAGGGTTACAAAGCCCAACCCAATTAAAAAAAAAAAATCGACATAATCACAGGAGAAATGTTCTGATTGCTGATGTGCGAATGGATGAATTAATCCATGATTATTTCTACTGTGATTTGTCAGAAAGGGGCGAAAAATATTAATTTGATCACTAAAAATCTGAAGTTTATTCTAATTTACAAGGAATAATGATGATGCAATCAGAATTCAAAATACAAAAGAAGAAAAGATTGAAAATGTGGGAAATGAAGTATTCATTTAGCCTTTATTATATCATTATTTAGAATTGTCTCCCTCTATTAACCTTGAGTTGGTTGCCATGACAAAATTGTGATGTGCTAAAAGTTTCGTGTTCTAAATTTTTACCAAAATTCAATATTTTTCGGTCATCAATAAGTGTTCTGTGCTGTGTTTTAGTGTTATATATTTCTCGGACTTTATAAAATAAAAAAATACATTTTTGAAATGCTAATGCCTTTTTTTAAGTGAAAAGAAACTTACAGCATGTTCCCTATCAAGGGATAATTGGTTATGTTGGTGAAGTGGAATAACCCTACTCGGGTCTCCCAACTATTAAAAGCCATACGCTAAATAAATAACCTTGTATACTTACTTCTATTTTACTTTATAAGTATCATTGCAATGATACGTAGGGTGAGTATCATTGTATCATATATGCAGTGCGACAATATCTATTTAGGAAGATGGATAGAAAACCATTTAACTTGAGAGTATTCATGTATAAATAATTTTAATTAATTTTGTTTATATTTTGCGTTTTTCATAAGGCCGAGTAGTGTATTATCGAGTGTTTATCTATCATGTTTTCACCTTGGGCTTTGTTGTTCTAAAACAAGTCCTGCTTAATTTTGTTGTTTTGTATACGTACATAATTTCAAAACCATAAATAAGTTCATCAATCAATTGTATATAAAGGTGATTTAGCGATCATTTAGATCCAGAATACTTGGAAAACATTCAAGTTTGTGATGGATTTGATTGCGTCAATGATCGGCAAAAATGATTTAATGCATGTTCAATATAATATAATATTGAATTTTGTATAAAAGCACCGACAGATTGTGTTATTGTATTTTACGAATAGGATACTATTGTAGAAGTGAGATAGAATATGTTAATTTACAATAATCATTTAAATATGTCATTTACAATAATTATTTTGTTTTGCGTACATTGTATGATATGGAAAATGAATTTTATTCGATTTTGTATAGAAATGAATGAAAATACTTTCATACCATCATAGCCAGGGAAGGGCATGCCTGTTGAATACTTTGGCGGCGAAGGGTTGTGACCCAGTCCAATACATGTGGCCGTGATCGAGTGTCCCGTTTCAGTCTGCCACCAATGGTTCAGGATTGGCACCTACCAGAAAAAAAATTCAACATATCATTTATAAATAATCAAAAATGTTGCAAAGAAGAATAGCATTGAATTATTCTGAGAATTAATTGTAATAATCTCAAACAACAGTGATTGAACGAGAATCCGGTTTGATACATACTATGAACTAAACTCAATAAGTAATTCAAGTAGTTCCTATAATCCTCCAAAGTTTCTCACCCTCAAAAAAAAATCTCTCAGCTCTACCTAATAGAAAGACCAGAATTTTCCACCGCCTCATATTTATTAACATATCAAGATAAAGTTATAGTTATCAAGTTTCAGTTTTAAAGATATGTTAACAAATATATTTGAAAACAACCAATGTAATAATTTTTTTAAATAAAATAACCTAATTTGTAACTATCACCAGCGGGCAGTTTTTTCTTTTTGCTGGTGATGCCATTACAAGTAATTCTCTAAAAAAATATACGTATGAACTTGGATTTAAGTATACATATAAATTATAAATTTATTTCTAATGTTGTATTATTTATTCCTTACTTTATGTTTATCATTTTAATTTATTCCATTATTATTCATTTATTATAAAGTTATGTATTTTATTCTATTTTCTTTCGTAATTTGAAATTGTATTTTTTGTATGGTAAATAAATGATTTGATTTAATTTGATACGGCTGTGACAATCACTAGTCTTTTTAATGAATATGAATAAGTACTACAATATGACCTCCACTACTAAACAAGCAGTATTTTCCACACATTTTTATCATTAACCTGTTCATTTCAATTGAAGTACATTGGAAGAAAGTGATCATTTTATTCATAACATTACAATCTCTAGTCTATTTTTACTATAAACTACTACAATATTACCTTTACTACTAAACAAGAAGCTTTCCCACACTTATTATATCATAAATATGTTCATTACAGTTAAAATACTTTAGAATAAAATATTCATTTCATTCATGACATACTCATTCATATCAATTGATATCGTACTAGATTAAGATGGTCAAAATCTATTAAACAATAGATACGATGAAATAATCTGGGGTCAATGGAAACTTGTCACATTCCTCAAAAGCATTGTAAAGCAATTGAAAGTAAGCCTGTTCATTATTCTCTCACCTTTGTCTTCCATGGCAACAAAGAATTCGCTTAATTTAAAATTCAGTTATGCATTATAGGAACTAGTTCACATGGTTCTTATTTTCATCAGCACGTGACAATACTTTTGAAAAGAATAGTAGAACATTATTAGGCTGGCTCTAAGTTGAAATAAAAGTTGAATAAATAAATGAACGATTCTTAAAAATATTCATCATAATACTTCTCACCAACTGGTGACAATACTTTTGAAATGAATAGTAGTACACTATTGAGCTCACATGCAAGTTGAAATGTAGATTGGAAAATAAATGAAAGATATTTCTAAACAAAACTTCTCTTACTTTGAAGACTTGTTCAGCCCACGATTTTGTGTCATGATCACAATTTTCTCCAGCAACGAATATGTGTCTTAATCTGAAAATAAAAACAAATTCTTAAGAGAAATTCGAGAAAATTTTTCATGTTTTAAAATTTACCTTTTAAGATGTTAACTACAACATGGAATACATTGATTAGATAACTTCGTACTTTGGATGACAAATGAGAGAATGTAAAAGACCGATTTTTGATGGAGTTTTCAGTTTTGTAATCAAACTATAAGTTTTGTGATTACAAGTTTATTAGACAAATTTAAAGACTCAGAGAAAAACACAATTAGAAACTTTTATAAGAGAAATAAGAAAATAATATTTCCACGAAGAGTTGTATAAGAAACCCAATACTGTACGATGATACAATACATGATTATGTGTATACAGTACCTACATATTATGTTGAATTATAATTTCAAGAGGTTATTGATGATCAGATCTAGTTTACTGTTACTGATAATCTGTTCCACATTCGGAATTGAATGTAATTCTTATCATCTTTACAGAGAAATAACTCTTCTATCAGTATTATTACTACAAATAAACAGTATAATGCATGCATACAAATAATATTGTTGATTCAAAATGTACTCACGATTTAGTTGAGTATTTGCGTCCCATTTTAATCTCTGGATCCTCTCTACGAATAACTCTCAGTGCTGTTGGAGCTGTGAAGATTGCATTAACTCTATGATCTTGAATGACCCTGAAATGCATCAATTTTATTTGACTCAAGCAATAAATTTGTAAAATAGAGGAAACAATTTTCATGAGCTTTGAATCCTCTATTAAAACTGAATAAGCTAATACCGTTTTTTTTTTTAAATTTCGCTATTAGCATTGCTTCGACAGCCAATATGTCTCTCAAACTTTGGAACCTACATAAAACTTTGTATCTTTCAATCTATCAACATCATCATTCATCGACATTACCCACGCATTAAGACTCCCAAAGAAAGTTAAGGCGCAGTCAGCCCTTTCTTACTTAGTTAGTCCTTTCTTTCTTTCTGACTTATCAGGTACCTTCCTATCCTAACTACACTATCAAAGACACAATACCAATTTCAAGAAATATATAGAAAATCAGATTGGAATGAAAGAAAAAGTCAGATCTTCTCATAGATTAGATAAAAGTGTATGAATATTAATCCTTTAGGTATTACACTTCTTAGACACTTGGTATAATACCGGTACCTGATTTCTTACATTATTTAAACCGAACTCTTTGATACAAAATTTCATGAATTTCCAGTCAACATAATCCTGGAGAAGGCAATCTTAATATCACGATAACTTTGTAGGCTAATTAGAATATTTCCTTACAGCTCACACCTCCACATCGCGAAGCTGAAATAGCAGCTATCGCTTATTTAGAGATCATCTAATATGCTCTGTTGTTCTCGCGGTTTTAACGCAGATGAAGCAACAGTTGAGAAGTGTGGGCGATAACCTCTGAAGTGACATACCATTTACACGCTGGCAACGACAAGCCGTTTACTTGTCGACGACAATTCGTCACAGCAAACTTCTCCAGCGTCTGACGTCAAGTCGACTTCATATTATTCAGGCTGACAAACACCTTTACAGCCAATATTTTATTTGCATCCGCTTCCCGTCACTCCCACACTAACAATGTATCTCCAGCGTTATTGAACAAATTTATGTGTCAATTTCAATCCAACTGTGTTGATGTAATATTGAAATTCTGTATCTCATAAAAGTTTGAGAAAATTGATAACAATAATAGAATAGAATGACTTCTCTATTCTTCTGACTTGGCGAAGTTTGGACAATAAAGAGAACTGAATGGTAATAATGAAATCAAACTAATTTTTAGAAACTCTGTGGAGATTAATTTAATAAAATCAAACTCATTTTTAGAAACTTTGTGGAGATTAATTTATAAAAATGTTGAGACGAATAAGATTTCAGACAAGAATACTACCGTAATTGTTCAAAGTTATGGCAAACACCGGTGGGGGGGGGTGGGGGGGGGGGTATGGAATACCCTCCACCAAAGAGGTCCAGGGAAAACTTTTCAAACCAAAAAGAGGGTTTTGAGCTTTTTAAAATTAATGTCAAATGCACTTTTGAATTATAACAAAATTATGAGTAAAATTTCCTTAAATATACGCAGAAATTGATGAAAAACAACAATTATTATTGACAACAGACAGAATCATAGTAATATTCTGGTAACTTGGTCATCTTCTTAGATAAAAACGATTAACGTGATCAATACGTTCAGACGTTCGTACTAAAAATAATACATTGGCTCTGCTGTTATTATTAAGACCTATATGAGTACACTAATAAGTACTATTGAATATTACGTGTTTGAAGAGTGTTAATAGTAGTTAAATAGTGTAGTAAATCAATATTTTTTAAATTATAACAATACAAAGATTTTTACTCTGCCGCTAAGTTTTTAACATTTGACCGGATAAAATGCTTATTTGTACATTAGCTACTACAGAATATTTTCTGTAACCCAGGAATCAGGGGGGGGCAAATGCCCCCCCCCTGCCCTCCCCAAATGACGCCCCTGGACAAGATGAATTTTATTGTTGCAAGTTTAAATTGGAAATTTGAATAAATAAAAAAAATAGCAGCCATCAAAAAATGTTTTTTTTTTCAATCGTATTCAAGGAATGTAATATTGTAAGGAGCCATCTAGGCCTACTTGCAAGAAAATAATTAATTGAGGGAAGAAGCATTACATTTTTGTTGCTTTTCTAGCTGTTAATAAAAATGTTTGTTTATTAATTATGAAATCAAATATATAACACATGAAAATAATTTTCACAGCATTAACTTGTGTGGTAGGCTAATGTAGAACAGCTCGAGGACAAACGTTTTCCAGGAGCAGTTTCAGTCACAAGCTGAAAGACACTAGATTACTACCATGGTGTATAAAATGGAAGGTGGGTCGAAGTGGAGCGGCTGACTGAGAAAGTTGGCATAGTGACGTAACTGCAGTCCTCTAGCCACTAGCTTTGCATTCGAGTTTGGGACTAAAGTGACGTCACTACGCCAACTTTCAGCAAACGCTCCACTTCGACCCACCTTTCATTTTATATACTTTGGATAGTTACCACTAAATAATCCACACCTGCAAACTTCAAGGTATTTTAAACAGAATTCAGTCAATATATTCCAAGAACCTAAATTTGAATTTAAACAAAAAAGAGATACGTAAATGAATTTGAAAACTTTGTGAGTGCTTGGTTACTCTCATCATCCTGGAACCTTTAATGAAAAATCGAATAATGTTTTTGCAATTGCAATAATTCAATTACCTGAAGTACTGACCGCAGTCAGGCGTTCTATCCGGCTTTCCTTCGTACATGATGGACGTGAGACCGGCACACAGAGGTCCGTAGCAGATGTAGGAGTGGCCAACCACCCAGCCCATGTCAGAGGCAGTCCACCACACATCTCCGTCCTTCATGCCATAGATTGTCGACATTGTCCATGCCAACGTTGCTATATGACCTCCAGTCGGTCGCAGAATGCCCTTCGGTTGATCTGCACAGAAAATTATTCGATTTAAAAAAATTGTAAATGTTTGATTTAAAATATAGACAGTTTCATACCTACGTCAACTACTATTGTGAATTTTTCCTGAGGGTGATGCCCACATGAGCTCTAGGCTTGTGCCCAGGTAATGAGAGGGGTGATGATGAGAGATGACAATTACTTTTCAAGCTGTCGGGAGTAGCCTTTTTGTTGTCAAAATCCGTTTCAGTTGTTAAAATCAACTGGAATTGATCCCGGAACCTATGGATTATTAGACCGGCGCTTATCGCCCTCGGCTACGGATCAATCCAGAGTTATCTAGCAGAACTTTGTGATTCTTGAAAAGTAGTAGCCTACTGATAGGGAATCATAAGAAAGGAAAAGTGCTTGTACCCAATTAATAGTGAAACTACTACAATACTAAAACTAATACAAATATGTAGTTTTATTCTCAAATAGTCTATGTCATTGGGTAAAATTGAAATACAAAAACATATGAAAACAAAATAAATATTTAAAAACGTATTGATAGAGTTCTCATATCTCCTAATCAGAAGAAATTGAAAATATCTAATATCTTCCAACTATCAAAAATTAGATAAGGCCTATTTGAACATGACAATGTTCAATAACAATTCATTGTCCAAAATACTTGCCTGTTGTACCAGATGTATACAATATGTAAAGAGGATCATTGGCTTCAACTGGTACGCAATCGTGTGTCCCATAGTTACCAATGGCATCGTCCCATAGGATATCACGACCTGGAGTAATTTCAGCTTCGAAAACATTGCGACGTTGGAAGATAATACAGTTTTTCGGTTTGATAGTTGCCATTTCAATGGCTTCGTTCAAAATGTCCTTATATCTGAAAAATCGAAGATACAATATCAAAATCAAATAATTTATTGTCAACAAAACACACATACGGTGTCATAACAACGTCAAGTTACAGCAATGATTACATACAGCAATGATTTACATAGAAAAATATTAAAATAAGGTATCAATAATCAAATCAAACAAGATTCCGATGTAAGAATTCGAGAAAGAAAGCTTGTTTGAAGTACAAAAGATTGAGAATATTCATCATTGATGGTTAAGAATAACTTTTTTCAAGGGAAGTTAAAATCTCGATAACAGAATGAAAAATTATACTGTATTTTTTTTAAATATAGATCTTGAAGATTGTTGAAATCCATAAATGGTTTGGAATATCCTTGTTTCTACGAAGAAAAATAATCTTCCACTATTTTAGAGCATTTGACTTATTTTTAGAAGGTAGGAAACTGTAGGAATGGAGTAGGTAGGAAACTGTCACAAATACATATTTTTACACAATATGTACACAAGTACATATTTTTTATAAGTCGTGAATACACTTTTACACCTATTCATAGCATGATAATGTGCCATTCATGGTGCTGCATTTCTAACAAAGGCAAGTACATCTGAATAACTTGAAGATCGAGGAAAATAATCAGATTTTGAAAAAGTTATCTGATTTTGTAAACCTATTTTCTATGGAACAGATCTTGTCTTCAGAAAAAAATCCCTCTATGCTATTATGTTAATGGATTCTATTAACAAGGTTTACTATACCAAGAAGGCTGGAAGCGATATTAAACTCAAAGATGTTGATAGAAATTGCATCCAAGTCGAATATTGTGATCACAGACTATTGTAATGTGATAACAGTACATGATAGAAGCTACGATACGAATTGGTCATATCAAAATATAAATACATGCTAACATATTCAAATCTAAAAATATTTCTTTCAAAACCGCAGTTTAAATTTCCATCTTATTGCAAACGAACCACATTCAAATGCGTGTTCCCATTCGTCATAGGAAAGAATCAATGTGAAATCATGTTTAGCTACAGTTTTTAAGTAAATACTCGTACAATATAGGATGGAAAATGTTTTGGTCCTGGAAATATTTCAGCACATGAAATTATTAATTAATATGAATATAATATACATCATGATACTTTGATGATACAGAACAAATTGAAGCACATGAAAATTAGAATAGGCAAAAAATTATATTATAATAACTGTACTTTACTTGACTATTTTATTAGGTTCCACACCGCAACTTGCTGCAATTATAACTTTTGGTTCAGCGTGATTAATTCTTGTACATAGCTCTCGTGCTGCAAATCCTGAAAAATGATCAAGATCAATCAAGAATGGGGGAAAAAAGAAAAACTCATAATTTAGATAAAATAAAACTATAACCTTCCAATATTAGCCTATATGTTCAAAAATATAACTTACAATTCAAATTATAATTATAATAATGATAATATACACTAATACAGTACCAAATAAAAAAAAGGTTTCACCTGAAATAGTATTTTAGTTATTTTTTCCAGATCATTGAAAGGTATAGGTCTACTCATTTAATTAGGCGGATGACGAATAACTTTCATTTAAGATTTCTATGATAACGGGTGAAGTTCCGTTTAATTTTTTAACATAAATAGCCTACTCCTGTATATAACATGTAAAAACAAAACATATTTTAAAAAATAAACAGACCATCTCCTGTTAAGTTACCATAGAAAAAATATAAATGACAGTTATTCGCCATCCGCCAAATTAAATGAATATACCTATAAGTGATCGAATGGGCAATCATAATAAGAGAGTTCCTTAGGGGAAGACAATTAGTTACCGTAATAGATAATATTGTTTTCAACTATATTAATACTGTACTGGACATTCCAATCCTACCCACACCAAAGTTTATCTATGGGAAGTATTATAAAGCTTTTGTCTTCATTTTTATGTACAGTTTGAGTTTTTCTTCTCAAGAATGAATACCAGAGTTGTATCTTCACCTAGTTAAGGTTATTTCCATTTCATTTCTGTCTTCTGAATAATCTCCATTCTCATGTGCAAATTTTTTTGCAAAATTGAATCCCTGATAATAGCTTCAACCCTCATCTCAATCAAAGATAAATAAATCATAAACAGTCAATCTGAATAAATCAAACGAATAAATCAGTGAATCAACCAAGTTCATTGTCTAAATGCACCTTGATGAGCCAAACTTGCACAGTCAAATAGAAACGACACTACAGGTGAACTTGATCTACTAAGCTGACCTATCAAAATGTTAAGTTGACATTGAATTAAGCAGTTACAAAAGTCGCTTTCCATGCTAATCAAAGAAATGAGTCTCACTATTTATTCATTCAGCACTTTGGTGCAATGTGCATTGTCGTTTGTGCATGTGCATTGTTTGAAAAACTCCAAACATAAAACAGTAAAACTTTTTAGCTAGAGTACATTGAAACCCCTTCATTGGGACGACTATTTATATTTGCTGGAAAACTAAATCATAACAAAAATCAAAACTACTCGATGAGGAAATTCTTCTTTGTATGTTATTTAAAAACATTTTTAATAGAATACCATTCACGATAATACCGTACCATTAATAAATTGAGTACAATGCCTTTGTTGGAGCCCTTTCCTAAAAATATATTATTTTCAATTTAAATTTCAAGTGTAATTTCATTTATCATTATCAACACTACATCTACATATTATTAATATTTATAATATTGTCACAAATAAAACTATCAAAACTTCCATTGTAAGGGTGAACACATTAGTTGAAAGCCTTTTTCCACTGTATATGATTCATTCTTGAGAATCAAAATCGCGAAATTTAAAAATCAATTTTCATAATAAATTAGATTAATATTGAGCTAATGTATTGAATTTGTTAAGAAAAATTACTTTAAAAACACGAGTAGTTTTGCGGTTGATAAAACTGAAAAGTAATACTAGAAAAACAATAGATAAGCCAATAGCTTAGTATTAAAAGGTTTTTGAATCAACATTAATGATTTATTAGGTACATTTTTGATTACCATCGAAAATTAAAATGATTGACATCGCTTCAATTTTCAATTTGTTAGTCAATTGATTCAAAAGCCGCAGAAATTCCCACATCAACCATTATTAGCCTAACAATTGACATAATTCAGAATCATTCAATACTACATACACGATATTTTTTGATTTAGTACCGAACCTATTAAATGATTGGGTTATATAGGTGTATTATTAATTTGATTTGGCGGATGGCGAATAACTTCCATTTAACATTTCTATGGTTGATTTGATTATTTATCTTTTAAATATGTTTTTATATGTTATGTACGGTATTTATGTGAAAGAAATTCAACAGAACATCACCCGTGAACATAGACATTTTAAATGAAAGTTATTCGCCATCCGCCAAATTAAATGCTGAGTACCTATACCTATACTTAAAACCCATTGGTATGTCTATTCATCAAATGCAAAATGCTTTATTACGAATTTAAGATATTTTCACTTGGCACTATACCATAAGAAATAGGCTATATTATATTTCTTTGTGGTTATTATTTAGCTTTTATAATTTTCATTGTAATTGATTCTATGTATGGAACTGTCTTTTGTTTTCATGTTTGTAAAATTATGTTACTGATTTGGAAATAAATCTTTTCTTATTTGTATTTATTTGTTTGTGATTATTTCCTATTTTACAATATTTAAGACTATAATGTCTTATACAAAAAGTGCATTTTTAACAAGCAGTTTATCGTGGATAGTGAAATTGAAGACCGTTCACTTTGATAATTATTTTTCAAATTATGTTTGATTAATTATTTTAATTTATTCGTGAGAATGTTTCATCGTAATCGATAAAAAACGGTAAAAAACTTGATGAATTTACCTCCGAAAACAACCGAATGCACTGCTCCAAGCCGCACGGTTGCCAACATTGAAACAATGGCCTCAGGCACCAGAGGCATGTAGATGAGAACTCTGTCACCCTTGCCAACACCAATACTCGACAATGCCCCAGCCAGGTGCGATACCTTTCAACAACAATAATATAATTGGAAAAAGGTGGTCAGTTGGAAAAAGATGTAGAAAATCCTTCAATTGTAAAAGTGATCAACAATGTCCAGAAAAGATACAAACTTATCAAGTGTTATACTTACAACAATTTATATTATTGAAAAAAGGTGGTCAGTTGGAAAAAGATGTAGAAAATCCTTCAATTGTAAAAGTGATCAACAATGTCCAGAGAAGATACAAACTTATCAAGTGTTATACTTACTTACAAACTTATTAAGTGTGTTAATAAAATTTGTAGAGTTTATGTTTATATTGTAAACTTATTAAGTATATTAATCGAATCAAATCAAAGTCGTTTATTGTGAAAGAACATCAGAAAGGTTATAACAAAGTTAATATATACCAATTATATCAAAAAATAATTATTATATTAAAGAATGTCCGAAAAACAAAACTTTTTCAATGAATAACTCAAACATAAGTAACCATATCCTGATAAACAATACTTTAAGACAACTTGTGATAAGAATTAATTCAAAAAACGAGTTAACACCGTGCAGCGCGAAGCGTCGCTTGCTTGCTCAGTAGCCTACTGTATCGTTTGGGAATACAGTATCATTGCAACAGACTTGTATCAGTGTGAGGTTCCTCTAGATTTCACATAAAATCTAGCAGTGATGAAAGCACAGTAGAAAGGAATGCGCCAAAAGTTTTTTGATAAAATGGAAGATATCAATGGGTTATTGATACTGATTGAAAAAGTCAGTAGGACACTATCATGGAAAAATCAGTCACCTCAAACTCTCTATGAGTTAGTGTATATTGAGTTTTGATTATCCATGATTATCATGACTATAATGCATAATTTTGTATTCAGCAGTACCTACCTAGTACACGACAGAATTGAAAACATAACAAATTAGTACATAATACTATTTCGCTTGTTAGTAGAATAGTATTCAACAAATATACAAAGTAATTTAATAATAAGTAATAATATATTCGATTCTCATTTATTGTATTTTTGAATAAATGAATGAATAAATTATTTTGGTTTGAAGAGGGAAGCTAATAGTTTTTCGAGATATTATCTCTCTCTTTTACTAGGAACCAATGATGATAAAACATTACACAATACCATTTGAAGGAGTCCAAGTTATGGATTTCCATATTATTATGAAATAAATCTTGATATCTTTTGTCAGTCTAGACTTTCAGTCTAGATTGTCAGTCCAAGAATTGCACGATTGGATTCCATAAATAATTTGTTTCATAGAAAAGAAGCGATACTAGTTTCAGTGGAAACCAATTGAGATTGAGCTTTGGGATCTATTTATACTTCCGATTGATTTGTGTTCTTCCAGTTAGTAACACACAGCGCCGCGCCAGAAACAAAACAAAAGCCAGACAGCCAATGTTCAATGAACGTCATTTTCCCAGAAATTAGTTGGGATTCACAGAAACAACAGGCACATGGCAACAGATTAAAATGATCTTTCATATTATTGGATACTGTTGGTCTTGAATGCTTCAAGTTTAGCTACGTAATGAAGCCAGTGTTACATTGTGTGTGGGTGAGAAATGTTCTCTACGTTTTAATTACTATACAAATAAATTAGAAGTCTTTTAAATTAGAGTATTTATGGTAGAAGTGGTGCATTAAAATGGAACGTCCTTCAAGCAACTAGATATTACATCATTTATGAGAGGGAACATCAGTTTGAAACAAAAATCCTGATTTATTGCTGAATCCGTGAGTATGAATTATTTTATTGTTTGAATTAGACCTTAAATAAACTGGAAACTCCACAATACGATGAAATGAAACCTTAAGGAATTTTAAAAGCTTCAACAATTACACAATTATTCATCGAATTTCCTTACTAGCTGTTATTCTGTTGTCAATATTCGCAGTAGCGGAAGTCTTTAAGAGTATTTTATAGCATTATTAATTAGGAATTTCGATCAATAAATTATTATAATTATAAAATTTTTCGTTCACTGAAGAAAATCAGTGGCCATAAATGCTAGATTCTTATAAAACGGAAAAATGGCGATCTTATAAACTATCGATCCAGAGCTAAGTCGTATCAAAAATCTATTGCTTAGATTGCATAAGTAATTTACACTCGAATAAGCTAACCACAAGTGAATTATTCATTTTAAATTTGGAAAGGTTCATCGTAGAAAAGTCAAATTAAAAATTTACAATTGGAAATACACACAAATATTTTTGATTTACTGTAATGCCCTTAATACCATTGGCTGAATTTGTAGGAAAGAAGAGATTTTTCAATGCGCGGGTGAAGATAGATCAAAGCGTTTTTCTCTTGCGGACACTATTTTCCATAATCATGAAAATGATAGAAAAATTCTGAGAAAGATCTGTAGAACTGTTACATGATCTTAAAAATTCGATTTTTCATCTTTAAAATGGCAGTATATTTCGATGAAAATGAAGCAAAATTCACTCACTTTCACCTTCAATTAAAAAATTGATAAGTGATAATAAAATTTCAAGGTAGGTACAGCAAACATTTTAGCATTGTTTATCTTCAATTTAAGATCATCCACACAGCTTTAAAAATAGCGGCCGTAGTAAGGAGTGCTTGTTTTCATGTTTTTCCCAATACCGTATAGCATTAAGGCCTCTTAACCATCCATATCTTATCAGACTAACGGTCAGTTGCATGAAAATCCAATTGAATCTCACCAGCGTAAAATGATGCAAAAACCAGCAATGCAAAAACGTCATTCCACGGTGGTTATAAATTCGATTGGATTTTCATGCAACTGGCCCTAATATTTGTTTATTTTTTACTATAAACAAAATAGTACCGATTTCCTGGTAATGACTCTACACAGTGAAAAACTCCAATTGATAGTTCAAAATATGTTCAACCCAATTGATTGAAAAATGAAAAGAAACTAAGGCTAGGCGTACACCGGTTAGTCAATACAAGACAAGACGAGATTAGTCACAGCACTTCATAGTCATAGTCATTAGTCATTGCATCGGTGTGTGCTGCTTCATACGCAACTATGTGAATTACTGTGACTAAACGTGACTATTCTCGTCTTGTCTTGTCTTGACTAACCGGTGTATGCCTAGCCTAAAATATAGCCAGAACTTGGACTAAATTAAAGAAGGAAAGAAAGAGAAGCAATTGTAATAATTCTACACAGTTATAACCGGAAAGACAGAGATGAAGTTGGTGACATTTACCTGATGCTGCAGCTGTGAGTAGGTCATTTTGCGCACGTGCCGCGTGACGGGGCTGTCGTGTATAAGCGCCACCTGATCGCCCTTGCCATTCTCCACGTGTCTGTCCACCGCGTTGTAGCACGCATTCAGCTCCCCGCCTACAAACCTAAATATTATTTAGTTACAAAGTATCGTGTCCTCATTACACCACCTTCACATCGAACACTATATAGAGAATCAATTAATTACTATTATGTGATCAGGGGCCTGTTTATTCATAAAACTTATGAATCAGAAAATACAGGAGAATCTATTACCTTCTCACACGTTTCATATACCTTCTCACACGTAGAACGAGATCTTTAGGGGTGAATCAAACACACTGAAGGTAAGGGTCATAGAAATATACGAGGCGGCGTTAATTTCCTGCGCATGCGTCAATGACGCCGAACCAATATCACAGGCCACTGTGATATTAGCACACAGCAAAGCGTAAAGCTTTGCACACAGCAAAGCTGTGAATGTTTCGGCTCAGAAAAATTGACGCCGCGTCAATGCCGCCTCGTATATACTACGACCGATATTTATATACAAGAGGATCTGCTGATTACATTTCTCAATGAGTAAATATATATTTTGAGAGCTTTATAACCTACTTAAGATACTTTATAAGTAAAAGTTATCAAAAAGTATGATATAAAACTATTGAAGTTCTGAATTTTTGGATCCATAACGAACTGCGAAGTTAACACTATTGTTTCAACATTTATGTTATTTACAGTAAAATTTGACTGCATGTCGTGAATTCTAGTGTTGAAACAATAGTAAAAAACTATTCTTTAAAAATAAAATCATTCCCTATTCCCGGTTTATATTATTTATAGTATATAGCCTAAACTCAATTTTCAGTTCGGCTTGAATTCACAGCTACTTATGAAAGAAATACGGAGACTGTCAATCGTGTGTTTTAGAAGTTCTATGAAACTGGCCCCAGTTAGATATCACACTAAACAATAATTGAAAGAATTTACAATTTTATTTGTAGAAGAACTACACAATAAAACATGAATGAGGTGTAATGGAGACTATGGGGAGACTATGGGGTCCTTTTATGGATCCGTTTTCGTAAGGACGAATAAAAACACACCGTTTCTAAAAAAAATATTGGAGCATATTACAACAAACATCGTCTCTGGAGAAATCAGAGCTGGAGCAAGTGAGCAAATTAACGCACTGTCCATAAGGTCTGTTAAAGGAACATTATGCAATAATGAAAAATGTGTCAGGTAAATCCAACTTGAATTATCCTAATCAAAAACGTTCCGGTGGGTTCGCATGCGACCAGTTTGGTAGCAAGCAAATCAACAAGGGTAAAGCTACCATGTCTGCCAAAAGATTTAATCAATAACTGTGGATTTAGAAATTATTGATAAAAAGATTGTATAGTTATTGAGAGAAAATCAGTCGATAAAATGGTTTTGAATATGTTTTACCATCTTGTAAAGGGCTCGTCGGTGTTATCTAGCACTTTTGTCCATGGCTTCGACCAGCTAAGACCGTGACCAACTTCCGCCCAAAACTCTTCCGGCTCTTCCAAGCTTCTTCGAAACGCCTCAAAGTATTTGTCGCTGTAGAACTGACTTGGAGATCCAATCAAATCTGAAAACAGAAAGCTACGATTAAAATTTAATTTCTAAAGAGATTGAAGTATCAATGAAATATTTTACCAATTTAAATTTTTTAGTGAGGGTGATGCCCTCATGACGAGGGGTGATGATGAGAGATGACTACTGCCAAGGTTACTAGAGAGAAGGTTGAACCATCGCTGGTGTAAGGTGCAAAGTGGAGGGGGAAGTCTAATTTCTTGATTCACGTTACGTCACACTCGCGGTCCGCCAATTATCAATCAATTATCAACAGCTGATATTATCAAAATAAATGATCAAAATGACGTCAGCCGAATCAGTCCCCCCACTTCAACAGCTTGTGAATTCAAAAAGCATTAGGGATGGTTCAACCTTATATCTAATAACCTTGGACTACTGCTTTCTAGGCTGACGGGAACGACGGCTTAACGTCTCCTCCGAAAGAATTGAAGCATGAAATAGTTCATTTTCATTTTAAATACTGAATCATTAGTTTAAACTAATTAATTATCATTGCCATTCCTTAAATGTGTTTAATCTGGCACTCCATCCAAGAAGTTTAGATATTGTAACGTTGCATTTTATTAGAATAATTTTTAATTCTAAATTTATGTTATACTTCTTATTTCTGTTAGTAGATTGGATGGTGAAATTAATTACTAGGAATGCAATACATGCTGCTATTGCAAATGTTGAGCAGAGCGTTTGTCTGCAGCGATTTACGCCGTCAATTCGACCAGTCTTCTTCTTCCTTTTTTCTCCTCCTCTTCATCATCTTCTTCCTCCACTGATCCTCGTCCTCCTTCCTCCCTTTCATCTTTCTGTATCTTTCAGTTTCATCTATCCATATCATACCGTATCTTTTTGTGTCATCGTGTATAGTGACTATAGTCACTATATCATCGTGTACAGAGAGTGTATCGTATTAATATGCTCTCTGTATCATCGTACAACTCTCAGCTCGATCTAGCGTTTAAAGGTGTAACTACTTTCAGCTTTACCAAGGCTGCACTAGATGAACCTAGATGAATCTAGTGTAGCCTTGGCTTTACCCAACACGAAAATTCCAAAAAGCAAAATAGATTATTCCAAAGCAGATAATTATGCACTCGATCAGGTAGTAATGATAATACTATTTCATTTCCGCACGCCTGCTGGTAGTTTTTTCGTCAAATCGATTTGACTACAATTTGACACAAATTTAACTCCGATTTTATGTCCTTATGTTTTCGTTTATTATTCCTCCAGGGTTATCATTCAAGACCGCTCTCGGATGGGTGACCGACACAAAAAATTGTGCAATTTGGCGAGGTGGAACCTACCCGTAAGGCTCTCCCCGTCTCCCCACCAATAAAAAGCCATACGATAAAAAACAAATTTCTCCATGGTTCCATTGATTTCAAATTGAATTATAAGAGAACCTTCCCATCGTTGATATGCATGTCCGAGCCAAATTTCATGGAAGTCAGCCAAGTAGTCAAGGAGGAGTTTGATCACAACCGAATTACACAAGTGGCTCCACTACGTCTCGCTCCGCTCAATAATATCCAATAAGATTCATTCAAAATAATATATGATGAAGAAGAAGAAGAAGAAGAAGAAGAAGAAGAAGAAGAAGAAGAAGAAGAAGAAGAAGAAGAAGAAGAAGAAGAAGAAGAGAGATACATCTGTGGAGATTTGGTATAAACGTTCAGTTTTATTTTGATTCTGAATGATATTTTTCTAAAATGTGAAGTTGAGTTTGGAAACATCAAAATTTTAAGTTGTTAATATTATTGCAGAAAAAAAGATTTCCCTGACATAAGATTGTTATATGTTTATTTGAATTTAAATTATTTACAAATTTACAATAACAATTATTGGACGAAAAGAACGGAATAGCAAAGAACGAAAAGAACGTGTCAAAATAGACTGTGTATCAGAAGAAGATTGAATAAGGCACTATAAAAAACTTTGGTTTGATGAGACGTTGCCAGAAAGAGAAATTGTGAATTGTGCTGAATGCCATGTTGATGACATCACCCTTGATGAAATGCTGCTGGCAATTAAACTGTCAAAAAACAGGAAAGCTTGTGGTCTTGATGGTGTAAATATGGAGGTTATTAAATATGGAGGCATGTTTCTCTATTTAAGGTTGTTGACATTGTACAATATGTGTTGGAAAACCCATAGAATACCTGCGGCATGGGCAAGCTCAAAAGTTGTGTCATTATACAAGAAAAACGACAGAACACAACCTGAGAATTACCGTGGAATAAGTCTTCTAAACAACATCTACAAGTTGTATGCTGATATTCTAAACAGACGTTTACGGGTAATTGCAGAGAACCTGATAGGGGAAGAACAGATGGGATTTCGCAGAGGACGCTCTTGTATGGATGCGGTATTTACCCTGAAACAGATCATAGAGAAGAATCGGGAATACAATTGTGAAACTCACATGGCCTTTATCGATTGGCAGAAAGCATTCGACAATGTTTTAAGATCAAAGTTATGGAATATAATGCTTCAAAAAGGCTATCCCAAACATCTGGTTGCTGCAATTGAGGGTGCATACACCAATACAGATATTACAATTATGTTCGGCAATAATAAGAAGACAGACAAAATTAGGATAAATAAAGGAGTACGGCAAGGCTGTCCAATGTCCCCGACTTTGTTTAATATATATACAGACGAGATTCTTCATATTTGGAATCGATATGTGGACTCAGGCATTAAGCTCAGCAATACTGTACACATAAACTCTTTACTATACGCAGACGATACTGTAATTATGTTCAACACCGAAGACCAACTTCAATATGCACTTTTCATGTTAAATAGGATTGGTATGGACTTTGGCATGATAATCGCACCACAAAAATCCAAGGTCGTGGCGTTCAAAGGAAAGTGGCCAGTTAGATCCAAGATAGTGCTTGAGAACCAAATTTTGGAACAAGTTCAGTGCTTCAATTACTTGGGATGCCGTATCTCATTTGACAGAGAAGATGACGTAAGTGAGAAATTGACAAAATTCAGTGCTGTGTGTGGTGCAATACGTAGAACAATAGGGAACAAAACAAGACAAGCCACTCAGATGAAGTTCTATAGACTAATGGCTGTACCAATAATAGCTTATGGAAGCGAAGCATGGGTGTCAATGAAAAAAACTGAGTCCCGTATTCAAGCAGCCGAAATGAGGTTCCTTCGAGCAGTCAAAGGTTATACTAGGTTGGATTACATGAGAAACGAAGTAATAAGAACCGAACTGAATGTAGAGCCTTTATTGCAAATATTGAAGAAGAGTAGAGAAGACTGGTCTAGCCATCTACTTCGTATGCCAGCAAATAGACTTCCAATTCAAGCTTGGCACTACAAACCCGATGGGAAAAGAGGCGTCGGACGACCAATGAAGAAATGGATGCCGGAACAGGCCAACAGAGCCTAATCCTTGAATGACGATGATGATGATGATGATTATTGGACGTATTATAATTTACGTATTAGTTTTCAACAGTATAACTGCAAGAGAAGACCTCAACTTGAATAACAATTTGTAATTATACAATATTTGACCATATAATGTTGAATGGTCAAAATGAGATGAGTAGGAATCAAACAAACGATTACTGTGAGTTTCAAGTACGTGCTAAAATTCCTTTACACCTTTAGTACCTAAAAATAACCAACAAATAAAATAGTTATCCAAAAATAACGATACAATTATTATGTAGGTATGATTATTTTATTAGACGATGGGAGTTGAAATTTATTTTTCAATTACTTTTTTAAATTTTTCAAAAAAGCGCAGGGTTTGACCTGTTTACCGGTTTGATCTGCTTCTACATAAACAAAATTTTACGTTACCTTAACTTCGAAATTATGTTAACGATATCAAAACATTGGTAAATTAAAGTTCGATTTCGCAGAATCTTCAAACTTGAAGGTCAACGTTCTCAATGACGTCAGGATTTCCGTGATTTTATCATAAGGAAATTGTCACCTCTCTCTCCCACCACCTATCAACAGCAGATTACCAATCAAACAGCTCCAAGTTATCGAAGATTATGAAACAAATACCGATTTCATGACAGTAATTAACTAGTGATTGCTTTCATCGACCCGAATATTAATTAATATGTCGAGAGCACGCAATGAGTTTGAAAAAAAAACATGTTCTAATTACAGATTTATAACGGATGTGATTGATATTTCATACGTGGTGTCAGAGAGAGAGAGTAGAAGAGCAATAATAAGTTAAAGAGGGTGGAAAACGTGAGAAAGGGGGAGAAAGATCAGAGTTTGTCTAGATCTTCAGTTAAACTATCTATAAAGAACAAGTTATATTTGAAATCGGGATGTAATATTCACTTCATTGGTGGGCCTACATTCAATTCAATGATTTAGTTTATTTGATATTTGATCATTTGATCATTTGATATTTACATTGGCTGTATCACACTAAGGTATGATGCTTTTTGAAATTGTCTTTCCTTTAAAAATTGACACTAACATTGTGTGTTTGAATGCTGATAAGAATGAATATAATTTGATTTAAAATTTTATATCCTTATTTGTATGAAATAGAAATATTCTCATCACGTTTTAGGCCTACACTAAAACTTATTTATTTATTTATTTCAAATTAATTTGTACACAGTTTACATAAACTATACAAATGAGTTGCATAATAAACAATGACAATTACAGCAACAATTACAATAAAAATAACAAAAACAATTACAGTAACAATTACGATAACAAGAAATCAGTCGTGGCAAGCAATAGGATAGCCTCTTCTATTCAATGAATCCACAGCATATGAATATATATCAATAATTTTTTGCCTTGTGAAATTGGAGAGTAAAACAATAATCTTATCTCTATCATTGACAATATTATGAACATAAGTAGCAATAAACCGTTCTCTAATTTCTTGATACACGGAACAATTAAACAGAAAATGTTCTAATGTTTCTTTTTCTAGACAGCAAGATGGGCACACTTTATTAACATCGATAAAATATTTTTTGTTACCAAAGTTTATTACCGTCCCTAAGACAGAGGGAATCCTGAGCTGGGTTAAACATCTTAAAATTTTCATTGGAACCTTGCACGATACAATTTCAGAAATTTCAGAATTGGGATTGAGTCTCCAGTAAGCACCACAGCTCTGTGAAGTGACTGCATGCTGCGTATCCTCACTCTTCATATGAGCTAGATAACTATCCAATATAATTTCATAGTTGTTGGAAATATCTACTCCACAGGGCCCATCCTCTCCCCAAACATGTCCAAAGTTCACCAATCTAAGCTGAGATTTCATAAAAGCAACCCAGTTCCGATCCTCAACCTCACATTCAAGTAAAACCCGATAACAGACGTAAGGGTACCTAGATTCTTGCATGTTAAGAATTTTCAAGAGCCATAATAAACTCAATTTAAATATGTAAAATTTGAGATGTGCTCTACCCATTTCCAACCTGACTGCCCACCCTGGGGTTGCCCGCCCAAGTAACAGCAATCGCCTATAAAAGAATAATTGCGCCCTCCAATGTCTCTTCCATACCTTGAGCCCAAATTTCCGCCCCGTAGAGTGTAGCAGGAATCAGAATGGATTCGTATAATTTTGTCTTCGTCTCCCAAGTATCTGATTTCAGCTTTGCCAAGGCATTCATGAGAGCAGCAGTTTCCGCTTTAGATTTATTCAACGCTCTAATACACATATTTTTGAACCCTCCTGATGATTGAAAAACCACTCCCAGGTAATTGTATTCCTTACAAAAATCTATTATACCTCCCTCACATGCAACACTCCTAGTTTTATTTAGTCGGCCTCTGTGGAATGGCAATATTTTCGTCTTATTATAATTAATTTTCAGACTCAGTGATTCACTAAATTCGTACAAACATCGAACTTTATTTCTAATATCGGGGATACTGTCCGCAAAAATTACTATATCGTCGGCGTATTGTAGTATCAAAATATCGTTATCCTTGTCAAGTCGCAGCCCGCTGTATCCTCTCTGCCTGAAAAATGATTCCATATGTGATATGTACAGAGCAAATAGAAGAGGGCTTAACGAATCTCCCTGCAACACGCCTTTGTCACCTGTATTGGTTGTGATTGAACCTTACCTTGATCCTCTTCTTGAACTTCAATACAAAATCGAGCTGAGTATAGGTCTTGGATAACTCTTATCATGATCCCACTGACTCCTAGTGATGCCAACTTATTCCATAATCCCATATGAGGGACCGAATCGAAGGCCGACTCATAATCCACGAAGATAGCGTAAGTTTTTTACCTTTTTCATTAAATAAAGCTTGATTAGAGTGTTCATTACGAATATATTATCCAAGCAGCTTCGATTTTTCTAAACCCAGACTGGCTTTCATCTAGTATCCCACAATACTCCACCCACTGAGTCAATCTCTTACATAATAGTTTAGTGAAGATTTTTAGGACACTATTTATAATAGCTATAGTTCTATAGTTTTTTGGATTCAACGAGCTACCTTTCTTGTGCAATAGAAACATTCTTACGAACGCCCAGCCTCCCGGAACCGATCCCGTGTCTAATATACGATTGAAAATGTGTGTTATAAACTCCTTCCATTCATTGGGCAAGAACTTAAAAAATTCATATGGAATCCCGTCAGGTCCCGGAGATTTACCCCTTGTTGTATTTTTCAGAATGATATCCAGCTCGTCCACAGTAACAGGTCTATCCAGGAAGGTGTCTAACATAAGCAAATACTAGCCTTGGCAAACATGAATCAGATACCAAATATTTTCTACGGAAGTATGAAACCCATTCTGCCAAACCAATAGAATTGGAAATGCTTTTACGTCTGAAAGAGCGAACCACCCGCCAAAACTCTTTACTATTTTTAACGTTTCTGAAATTTTCTTTGATTTTTTCCATATAAGAACCCTTTTTTAAGTTTATTGTTTCTTTGTACTTAAGTTTTGCCTGCAAGAAATCATTCAACTTTGCTGGGTTGAAATTATCCCTCTTATAAACTCTATATCTCGTACGTAAATCTTCTTCAAAAAATTTACATTGCACATCATACCATGGCTTATCTGATGAGATGTTTATCTTATTCGCCACCTTTATCATTTTTAATTTTTCGGCTGCATCTGTGATTGATTTTAATAGAAAATTGGATAACTGATCTATTGTGTAATCGCTGGGTATGAGAATCTCATCAGATAAGAGAGATAAAACAACCGAATATTCTGCCTGCACGTTATCTTTCCACCGAAAATTCTTATCGGTACTCTCTCTTGCTATGTCTAATGGCCTTGACTTTCTTAACTGTATATTAGACAGTACAATAATGGGAAGATGATCTGACGTCAAAACAAAATCTGAGACAATCATATCTGTTATTATGTTTAATCCTTCTGTATTCGTCCATATCAAATCTACGAGGCTACTACCGTTATTGCAATGAAAAGTAAAATTTGCTGGTGAATCATTAATAGATCTACCATTTAAAACATACAAGCCATTACTCTCCATTAATGCTACCATACTTTGTGCATACCTTGAAATAGTACTATCTAATGTGGTGCGAGCCGCCTTAAAGGGAGTTTGGTCAAACATAGCATCATCATAGCTCTGATTTAAATCGCCTATCCTGATATTAAAGTCTCCTCCAAACACAACAGGAAGAGAGAGAAACAAACTCTCATATTCAGAAAAACAATCCTGCAGAGTTACAAGAGAATCTTCCACCTTATGAGGTCTAAAATACACAAAGCAAAGGATGATTTCCATATTACTATTACTAGCTATTCTAATAATCATTAAACAGTCATTAGCTTTAATTAGAGTAGCCTGGAATTTTTTTCTAATAAAGACTGCCATCCCTCCACTGGGCCTACCCCTAGCATTTAATTTTTTTGCTGGTTGCAAAAAACAGCTATAATCTTTCAAGTCATTTATTATTAATTCCGAACTAGAAAACCATGTTTCACATAAACAAATAACAGAAAAAGTTCTTAATAAATTCAACTGCAAAGTGTCCAACTGATGTAAGTTTTTTATTCCATGAACATTCCAGAAAATGAAATTGAAATGGTTTCCCCCTACCTCCGTCTGTAATTTCGAGTCACCAGCCTCGGCTAGCTATGGCGGGTTGTCCTGCTTTCCAGCGACTCTGGCACTCTGACGCGTCAGTCGACCCGTTTCCAGCCACCCTCTCACTCCCGGTCCTGAAGATCCTCTTCCTCTTGTAGTTCTCCTTGGTGTGAAAGTCTTCTTTAACGTTGTCTTCGTTGTCTTCCCATTATCTCTCTGAGTAGTCGTTGAAGGCCCAACTCTACGCAGGGGTACTCTATTTGTATTCCAGGAGTCCACTTCCCTAGATCTCACACCTTGAGTTGAAGTCTCGGGGGTTAAATTTTCTTGAATCGCATCAGAGCTGATCCGCTTTTCATAATTTGTAACACTAACAATTTCATCGGCATCAACATGAGTTGATTGAGCCCCTAGCGCACCTTCCACCTGCTCAGAGCTGGAGTTTTCTACCATTATTTCATCAGGTCTCAAATAGCGAATGTTTCCGGGTCCACTCACCGCACTCAGATTCTCCAAAAACGTTTCATTGTTTTTCAAATCACTTAACGTGTAGGATTGTCCATTCACAAACAATTTATCGTAGCGCAGGAAAGCCCTATGACCTCTTCCCTTAGCCTCTACTAAGAAAGTTTTAAGTTCAGATCTAATTTTCCGCACTCGAAGGCTAAAGTCCTCATCAATGCCAAAATTTGTTCCTCTTAATTTTTTCGCAGATGATAAAACTTCCATTCTCTTTTTAAAATTAAGGAACTTAACGATAATTGGTCGATTGTTCATATTTCTTTTACCTAAACGGTGGGCTCTATCGATGTCTGCCGAGGATATTTCCAACTGCATAACACTACGTATAAATCCAATAACAATGAGTTCAGTTGTATCCCAGTTCTCACTATTTAGTTCTTCGATATTATAGAAAATAAGATTCGATCGACGACTGCGATTTTCTAAATCATCAATCTTTTCTTTTAAGGCTACATTTTCCGACTCTAACGAATTCACTTTTTCCGAAACATTGCTCATACCCAGCTTAACCGTTGACACTTCGTTTTTCAAAGTATCTAAAGAACTTTTCAGAGTTTGTTAAATCTAAAATGTTTTTATCCATTACCTCAAGTTAATTATACAATATTTGACCATATGGAGTTGAATGATTGAAATGAGATGAGTATGAATCAAACAAACGATTACTGTAAGTTTCAAGTACGTGCTAAAATTCCTTTACACCGTTAGTACCTAAAAATAACCAACAAATGAAACAGTTATCCAAAAATAACGATATAATTATTATGTAGGTATGATTATTATATTAGACGATAGGAATTGAAATTTATTTTTCAATTAATTTGAAATTTTTCAAAAAAGCGCAGGGTTTGACCTGTTTACCGGACAAAACAGATCTGCTTCTACATAAACGAAAATTTACGTTACCTTAACTTCGAAATTATCTTAACGATATCAAAACATTGGTAAATTAAAGTTCAATTTCGCAGAATCTTCAAACTTGAAGGTCAACGTTCTCAATGACGTCAGGATTTCCGTGATTTTATCATAAGGAAATTGTCACCTCTCTCTCCCACCACCTATCAACAGCAGATTACCAATCAAACAGCTCCAAGTTATCGAAGATTATGAAACAAATACCGATTTCATGACAGTAATTAACTAGTGATTGCTTTCATCGACCCGAATATTAATTAATATGTCGAGAGCACGCAATGAGTTTGAAAAAAACATGTTCTAATTACAGATTTATAACGGATGTGATTGATATTTCATACGTGGTGTGAGAGAGAGGGTAGAAGAGCAAGAACGAGTTGAAGAGGGTGGAAAACACGGAAAAGGGGGAGAAAGATCAGAGTTTGTCTGGAACTTCAGTTGAACGAGCTATAAAGAAAAAGTTATATTTGAAATCGGGATTTGATATTCACTTTATTGGTGGGCCTACATTCAGTTCAATAATTTAGTTCATTTAGACAGTTTATTGCTATATTCTGTTTATTCAGTTCGTTGTATTAGTTCTAAGTTGTTGGAAAAGTATTTATTAAAGAGTTCGAAATGATGTTATGCATCAAGTGGATGAGGAATAGCCGTACGATACATGAGAAAATGTATAGCTTGGAAAGGATGAATGATAATTGAATTAAGTAGGCAGAGACAACAGATCAGATAAGTTACAGAAGATCCGTGAGAATTTAGCTTCATTTTAAGGAGAGAGATTCCATCCTTTAATGAACTTTATTATCAGTGAAAACAGCCTCCAGGTGAAATACCTTCTAATTTTCACAAAGGCTAGGTCTAATCACCAAAATATGTATCATGATTGAATGTCAAAATATTCATTGTCCATCATCTCAAAGGAAATAGCCAGATCCAATAGGCCTGAGAATTAATACTATTCCTAAATTAACGTCAAACACCGTTTGTAACGATGGGTTTAAGCTAAGATTTATTTATAAATAGAATCGTCTTTGTTGTAATCTGATACACTTTTCTAAGTAATTTTGATAAATAACATCCCCTAAAATTCCTGGAGGATTGGAAAATTGTAAAGAAGTAAAATATTGTAGGTATTATAAGAATTGAAAATGAAGATTACATGAATAATTTTAAGATTTCAAGAATACAAAATTCAATTTGAATCAAGGGCTTCATGCACCAATTGCAATGCTCGGCTGAGAGCCGGTGATCACAAAAATTTAAGTGTTGAATTTATCACACATAAAAGTGAATTTTTATCCTGTTGAAGTGAGTACGATTTGCAAAGAAAATAATACTATTTCCTTGATAAAAAATTTCCCCGATCTCCATTTCTGATTAAGAAGCCTTGAGTGTACAACGAAGAAATATAAAAGTAAAGAATATTGTTGAAGTAAAATGTTATATTCTCATTGGATGTTGAATTCTATAGGGCGCTAGATGGAGATCTCACTGATAACAAAATTTCGAGAATGAATAAGAAGCTGAACTGAACAATACCGAAGTAATTGTCAGTTGACCCTGACATGGTATAACCGAAATATAACATCTAACCATAAATAATTCATCGTTTTCAAATCCCTTTCTTATCCTACGCACTTCCGAATATTCTGAGTTCCTCCTTCCATCCAACGAATGTGTGTCAAAATAAAACGAGAAAAAACAAGAATCGATGAATGTAAAACGGTACATTATCTATTCATTGTTTACCTCGGGGGGAAAACCGAGTTGAAATCTTGAAACAGCTTTCGGTTATCACAGCATTCTGCCTCGTATCTGATGGCTTTTATGGAATACAGTTCACTTAAAAGCTATATGTAGCCTACTAGATTCAAACTTTAATTTTTCCGATTTTTCACAACTGTATTGAGACCTGAGTGTTCTATAATATGACCCACTTCAAAATGGTTCAATAATGTTTTAATAGAACTACATTATTGTGGCAATTGACTCGTTATCAGGCCTTACCCTTCCCTTTTCTACAAATTATTTCGAACTCAATTGTTTATCTTCAATCCAGTATGCAGGCAGATCTCAATTTATTATCTCTGTGGTTCACATTCAACAAGCTGAAACTAAATTCTAAAAAGACAACCTACATTAACTTCTCAATTCACTCTATTCACTTTTGATTGCCACTCAGGTAACACTCTGTCAACTGTTCAAGCTTCGATGATTGCCTTTGTAGTACAATCCAGCAGTCAGATATGGTGAAATATTTGGGAGTTGTTGTGGAGAGGGATCTCTTATGGAGGGCACATATGAACCAACTCAAGAAAGGTTTGAGACAACTTCGACATAGGTTTTACCATTTGGAAAGGGTTTGTCCAAAGACAGTGTTGAGAGAAATCTACTTCTCACTGGCTCATTCTAGACTTTCTAATGTGTGACTTGCTGGGGTTGCACATATACCTGTATTACTCATATGAAACCTCTAATTAGACTACAAAAATCATTAGTTAAATGAGTTTAATTAGTAAACTGAAGATAAAATATTTATTATATTTATTTAATGAATCAAATCATTTTCTCGCATTCCATTGATGAATACAAAGTTATCATTGTGTACAATGCTATTAATTTCATCTATTAAGGAAAAAGGAATGAGATTTTGATATTTTTCAATCTGAGTAGAAAGAAACCGTTACCTTCATGATTCTTGAGCTCTCTTATAAATTTGGTATGCGAGGGCGGAAATGCAATGAATATTTGATACTAATTAATTATGTAATAAGTGACGAAAGTTTGAAAATTTTGAACATTGGTGCATCAAGCATTCAGAAGGATCTATCTTGTCATAGTTGAAGTTTCTCAAATTTGCTTGAGTTGGGGATGAATATTGAAAAATTTGGAAACAATTGGAAACAAAGTTGGATTGATCGATAGATCACAGAACTAGTATTTAAAAGACAGATAAATAAAAGTATTCAGTTAATTTGTTTCTGAGGAGATAGGATACAGCCAGAGAAAATAGAAGTAAGTTGAAGAATTCTTCTCCTATACTCTCTGGATATAGCAGAATTATTGCAAAACTCTTTCCAATAAATTTTTCTATACTCATATAAGATTCATGTTGCATTCATTTCCATCGTCTTCCAAAAATTTTGTTTTTTATAGTAATGCACATTCAATTTTCCAATCAAGCTTCCTGTAACTTATTTTACGTTACTTTGATTTTATTTTAACAAGAGCATATTTTAGTTTATTTTAAATTTTCCAATGATATGAATAGTGAGTGAAGAAGTGATGATCCATGATTATTCCCAGACATGAATAGCCTTGAACACTTTTTTAAAGTCATATCCTGCGTACTCAGAAAAGGGGAGGAAAAATACAGGAGAGTTGGATAATCAAAGTTGAAAGTAAATTCATTCTTTATGTCTTACATTTGAAGCTATTTAATCATTCTTAAATAGCTATATTCAATATCAAGTGAATCATATTTTTAATCAACCCCTCACGACACAATGATGAATACACAACGCAGTTTCAGGAGAGTTAAAAAAAATATCAATACTTTGAAAACGTTGTTGATGATTCAAAAACTCCTATTGGTTCTAGTGATAGTCAATTCAATACAGTTACCATACTCTTCTCCAAGGGCTGATATACTTTGGAGCTCTGGGGAGGGCACAAAGGAAACATTTATTACTAGAAACTAAATGAATATTCATACTTGAAAATATTAATGATAGATAATATTTAATTCAATATTATTGGTTACAGTTATGGCTATTATTGAAAAAGAATCATCTTCTCCAAAGAGCACAGGGAAGAACACAAAAGAAGAAATATTTTCTGGAAACTTGAGACACTTGATGAATACTTCCTTGATTATTCCTGAAAATTCAGTTACTTATAGAGCCAAAATTGTATTCATGATTTTTTTACAATAATTTAGTTTCTAATAGTGCCAACATAGTATTTATGAGGCCCCTGCAGAAGCACTTTATGAATTATTTTTGAAAATTCAGTTACTTATAGAGCCAACATAGTATTCATGACCCCCCTGCAGGAGCACTTGAATATTTCCTGGATTATTTTACAATAATTTAGTTTCTAATAGTGCCAACATAGTATTTGTGAAGCCCCTGCAGAAGAGGGGACTTGATGAATATTTACTTGATTATTTTCGAATCGTTTAGTTTCTAATAGAGCTAACAGTCATAGTATTCATGAACGCCCTGCACAAGCACTTGATGAATATTTTCTAGGTTAATTTACAATAATTCAGTTCCTAATAGAGCCAACATAGTATTTTATGCACCCCCTGCAGAAGGGGGTGAACATTTTCGGCTTGCCGTACCTCTAGCTTCATGGTGCAGATCCCTGTGACCAGCTTCCAGCCGCCTACTGCGTATGACCTCCTCCTCAAAGGAGTAGAAACCCTCCTTGGTAGCCTCCCCCTCTTCCCTTGCACCGTTCAATCCAGCAGGAGTCAACATGTCCCCGCGCGGCGTACAACAAACGACAAATCACGACTCAACACTCTTTCACAGACAACGCTTGACAGCTGACTAAACGACACCACCAAACTACAAAACAATGCCTGACTTCCCCCACCCCTCCACTCCACTCACTTCTTCCCAACTGTCGGCTTTACTTTTGTGTGACGCGGTTTTCCCGATACATGGAAATTAACAAAAGTATTGCCTACTTTGTTTGCAATCGAGATGATGATTGGCAAGAAATTGTCATTGTCACAAAACAGTTTTAATTGCTGTGAAGGTGAATGATATCAGTGGATCAAATTTCAAAGAAGCAAATCTCAGTTTAGTTCTTCCAGAATATTATCGTTTCAAAATGTTTATCGCTGTTAGAAGAGGTGGATTTAGGAGAAACTGATACAATAACAGAAAGAAAATTCAACATCTCAGAATTATTTCACAATATTATTACCATGAACTCTATATGAGGGGACTTTATAAATATTTCCAAGTAATATATCTATAATAATACTGTATCTATATATCAAGTAATAATATCTATATTATTACCAAGTCGCTCGGTGAGAGCGGTTACTGAGTGACCTGTGATCGTGAGGTTAAGTCACGAATACTCAAGATCGCTCTTGGATGGGTAACCGACACAAAAATAAGGCGAGGTGGAACCTACCCGTAAGGGTTTCCTCATCCATAAAAAGCCATAAAAACATGTATACCATTTGGAGATTTCCATCACTGCGAGAAGAAAACGAGTCAGTAAACGAGCGTACATCAATCAGCTGTTTTCTGACAATTTAAAATAATCCTGCTATATGAAGATTATCATTGATTGAAATGATAACTTAGAACAATGCAGCAAGATGATAAGCGGGGGAATAACTGCGAAAAGTAGGTAAAATCTTCCAATGATTTTTATTACAAATGAGTTTTCAAATGATACACTTTAGATCGCAATATTGTTGATAGCTTGAGGAAGATTCCAAAAATCAATCCCTAGCCTAAAAACTATTGCAATCTTCAAGTCTTTCCTTGGTGTCAAGCTGTGTTAACCATATTCTTTCAGGAATTTTCAGAGATATTTTGCCAATCAATCAATAAGAGTTCCTAGTATCACAATACAAAAGTTTCCATTTCATAAATATCTCTAGCATAGGCCTATATTCTTTTCGAATGATTCACATTTGAGAATTTTCATATTCTGACTGCAGCATGAAAAACAAGCAACGGTGTAAATCATGCCAAGTAAGAATAGGAACAGGAAAACGTAATATTTCCATTCTATAATCTTTTCTGTTTCTGACAATCAGAAAATGAGAATTATAGTTGAATGGGAAGGAGAGAGCCAATAGGAGAGCGGCGCGGTAGCAGGATACATTCTGAATAATAACGTGTTGAATGAATTCTTTCACTTTGCTCGGGGAAAAACTGCATCACGTCTGCCTGCTAGCAAAACTGTCACCACGCCTCACGGCATGACAATTTTCTTTAAATCACACAATCTCTTCTTTTCATCTTCTGTACGAGACTCAACGGATTTGTAAGACGAAGAAACCTTGTTTAAGAATTGAATGATTAGGCGTGTTGAAATGATCAAATTATCAAGTATTAATTCCATGAAAAAGGTTCTTGAAGAGAAAAATCAAAATGTTCTTAGGGGTGATGAAAAACACAACAATTATTGAGCCACATTGTTATGCACATAACTGAAAGTGTGGAGTCTGAAGTTTAAAGAGAAGTTGAACACAAAAGTATTAGGCTAGGCGTACATTGGTTAGTCAAGACAAGACAAGACGATATTAGTCACGTTTAGTCGGAGTACTTTACATAGTTGCTTATGAAGCAACACACACCGATTAGTCATTGCATCGGTGTGTGCTGCTTCATAAGAAACTATGTGAATTACTGTCACTAAACGTGACTAATCTTGTCTTATCTTGTCTTGACTAACCGGTGTACGCCTGGCCTTATCGAGGTATGAAGTTCATGGGTCGGTTGCGAAAAGGTGGTATTGAGTAAATCTTCGATTACTCATAAAAATTAAGACTGTTTATTCGAGGCTAGGCTTGAAAGAGCTTTGAGCACCTGAGTCTAAGGCTAGGCGTACACCGGTTAGTCAAGACAAGACAAGATTAGTCACGTTTAGTTACGGTATTTTACATAGCTGCTTATGAAGCAGCACACACCGATGCAATGACTAATCAGTGTGTGTTGCTTCATATGCAACTATGTGAAGTACTGTGACTAAACGTGACTAATCATGTCTTGTCTTGTCTTGAATAACCGGTGTACGCCTAGCCTAAGTATTGACATTGGAGTGTATTGGTTTCAAGATGTTTATTATTACAGTATTTTGAAACTCAGAGCCATAGTAGCTTTTGTCTGCTTTCGTTGCTTCTATTTCCACAGTCTCAGCTCCGGCTCTACTGTTCATAGAATATTACAAAACAATATGTCAGCCCATCTTATCGTAAACTGTTCGAAAGCATGTGAAGGCTTACATAAAATTAAATTCAAATTGGTTTTTATTTTTCATGATAACACATTACAAAACTTAAAATCATACAACAATATTACATCTTCTGCAAACATAGTTACAGAATATAAAACACTATTTTTTTAAGAAGCTTCATGAAATCTCTCCACAAAGGCAAAGCCTGTGTGTGGAAGAGGGTCTTGGCGTTAATAGGCTAACGTTGAATATTATTCTCGCACTTGCTTTGAATAAACCAGATGATAATATCGGAAAAGATTTAGAGACCAACTTGGACTATCAATACACTAAATTTGCTTCATCTATACATTGAATGAATTATCAATGTAAATTCTTCTATATTCGTTTTTCCACTCTCCTTTAACCAATCATTAACAAAAATATTAGGCTATCATGTTTCAAGACAGTGGAGTCGTTCTTTAAAGTCGGTCAACTTCTCTAATGTTCGTAGGATATTTCAGTCAATTTTATTTAAAAAAGTATTCTAATGTATGTGTAGGCATACATAAAAATATTATCATGTTTCAAGACAGTGAAGGCGTTCTTCAAAGTCGGCTGCAAAGGGCATGTGTCACAGCTGTTTTAATCAGAGTTAAAAGTGTTTTTGTGGAATTTTGGTACGCATCTCTGGACAGTAATACGCGAGATGGATGCGCGTCGCAGCGTACTGATACCCTGCCAACACTTTCAGGCATTTATTACTCACACTTCCCTGGAAAGTTGACGATGATGATGATGATGATGATGATGATGATGATGATGATGATGATGATGATGATGATGATGATGATGATGATGATGATTATCATTGTGAAACATGAAGGGTGACAAGGATTGGGACAAAGAATATGGATACCCATTTTTCTCCTTGTGTCATGTCGTTTGTTGCAGTCGAACTCTGAGAATAAGTGAATTAATATCTGAAGAATAATATGATGAAGTATAGAAATACAAAGTGCTTGGGTGGATGTGATGAGCTGTAGAGAAAGAGCAGCTAATAAGATTTGAATGGGTGTAGTCAGTACCAGAGAGTATAGAATAAGAGTATAGTATGAGTAATTACTTTTATTCTTTTTGGTCAGTACTGGTCCGACGTAATTAACGCATAGAAATAGTGTGACAAACTCAAGAGGCTCAGAGCACTGACTGAAACGGAACTGATATGCTTGAATCAACCTTTATCGGCTGCGATGCTCTATTCAGTATTGGGCTACATCACAAAGAAAATCCATTCAGTATGGGTCAATAATATTTGTTCAACCAATTGATTCTTCATTATTCAAAATTTGTCCGTTCTTTATTCAACTATTCAATTTTTGAAATTTTTTTATTAATTTATTCGATTGTACTTGTTTGCATTTACATTCAACAACATTCAACTTGCTCGTGTCCCAAAACATTTGCACAACCCAAATGCATAAAAATTATTCACCACATAATGCAATTATAGTCAACCCAATTATTAATCCAGGTTTCAAAACACTATTCTTGTACATGACGTCTTTGTCAACAATAATGGAATCAACGTTATCCAGTTGTAGATGACAAAAACCGCTAACATTCGATCAGCTGATTGAGCTGCCTGCTCACCCCTCGCCTTGTAATAACCACCAATCGCAGGATAGAGTAGTGTGTGAAGCAAAGTAGGGGGTCAAGGTTCGCATTGGTGACCTCAGAGCAACAAAACAAAGCCCGGAAGCGATCATCGCCACCACTCAATACCGAATTGAATTCCACGGCTCTTTTAAACCGGTAGCCGGTGTATAGGTAGCTGTTTCCTAACAAAACGACTTGGAGTTTTACTTTTATCTATGATCTAATCCTCTAACTAGGCTGAGGCTCATATCAAACGGAATTTGCTTAAATTAAAGGCCTACATCATATTAATTACAATTATTATTAAAGATGAAATCTATGTATGGATAAACTATTGTTATTTCTATTAGTTGTACATTGTAATTTGTTTGTAGTAAATTAAAGGCCTACATCATACTAATTACAATTATTATTGAAGATGAAATCTCTGTATGGATAATCTATTGTTATTTTTATTAGTTGTACATTGTAATTTGTTTGTTGTAAGAATTTATTGTTTGTTATATCTTAAATTATATACGGTACCTCTCAAATAGCTATTAGCTAGAGGGGTGAATAGATGCACTGAATTTATATTTTTGTAATGTGTTTGAATGAAAAAATAAATAATAATAAATAACTAGTAACGCTCCATCTTGATCCCGAGGTCTTATAACAATCCGGAAGCCCGTTTTCATATTTATTTGATCAAAAAATTCAACAAGGAAAGAAAAACAGGCTTTAGCCCAATCTCTATTCCAAAATTTACTCGAACCATGGCGCTACCATGAAGGTTGAAGCCAACCGCTTTCCTGTATTCTTATTGTGAATAATTAAATAAATTTGATGTACACTAATGTAAAAATGTTTTGTTCATGCAAAGTAGCACATAATACTTTCAACTTTATTAAAACCAGATTTGAGTGAATGAACACTGCAAATGTAATGGAAGATATTTGTAAATGTAATTTCAGTCACGTTTCCAATTCAAGGAGGACGTTAAGCCGTCGGTCCCGGCTGATGTCGTCAGTCGTCATCTTTCATCATCACCCTCCCATTACCCACGCACAAGCCCCAGAGCTCTTGCGGGCATCATCCTCACCCTCACAAAAGGCACTTCATAGCCTACGCATTCTTTTTTAGAAATTTAGGAGCAAAAGTTTGTTTTTACTATGCAAGTGATTTGAAGCGTGGTCGATAACTTCTCAGAAACATTTCAACGCCGCTGCTTGTGTCGAACGATGCCAGAATGCAAATTGGCCTAATTTACAATTGAAATTGAATGAATACAAACTTTACGGCACGACTAGCGTTCCTATGAAAACTCCTATGAAAAGCCCTATTCACTATTTCCTGAAAGTAACATGCTAGACCACAAGATTTTTTCAGATATTTTATAATTAAAATATAGTCAGTAGGCATCAGAGAATAATAATTGGTCCACAGAACTCTACGAAAGTAAGACAAATATACACCGTATTCCGATCATGGTAATTGAAGTGTTTTCACATAGATTATTGAGTTCATTTCGTCACAAAACTCAAAATTACAACAAAACATATAAGTTACCACTCAATGTTTCACACTCCAGTTTCACATGATGAGAAATAAAACTTGTATAATAATAATTATTGAAAAAATACAGTGTAGTAACATAACGAAGGATTTCAAATTTAGTTCAATTCTTGAAAATTGAAACATCAATTCATAAACAATTGAGCAACTAGATTGAACGAGAAAATACACAGTGAAAATAAATTGAAATAAAATCAATCAATTAACCGGATTCACGTTCAATACCAGAGAATCTTTGCTACTCACCTTCTAGTGGAGTGGAATAATATTTTCATTTCAAACTTTTCCATTGCCCTAGTTTAATACCCTAGTACAGTGGAACCCTAGTCGAGCGCTTCAACAAAATTCTCTTTACAATAAACAAAACAAAAAATAGTATGTTTGAAACAGTACTTTGATAGAAACTGCAGTGCAGCATAGTAATAATCATGGTCATTATAAAGTAACAATGCACTCAGAAATATTCTCAGACCAGAGTTAAGATTTCATTTGAATATTTGGCCATTAAGGTTTCAGAATGTTACATGGCTAGGTACATGTATATGAACTCATATAAGCTATACACAAACACATCCATACCCTATTCAACGTCAGTATAGGTATTATCTAGGCTTATCTGTCTTATTCGGCTCTAACAGCAGGCCCTACCTGCTTCCTGAATCCTAATTCTCCAATTTGTACACTCAAAGCTATAACATCCATCCACTCTCTCATCTTAATAGAAGTCACTGAAACGGAATTCACGCAAACCTCACACAATTTACATATCTTAGTACTACATAGAACGATATTTTCCTCTGTAATACAGTGTATAGGATTTGTACAAAATTTATATAGCCTATGATTCATACTCTTTTATATGATTCATGTGAATTGCCAGTTGGTAGGGAATAGGCTGTCATGCTCGAAATTAACCTGAATGTTAATTTATTCGTTAATTACTAACGTTATCGTTACAAAAATATCAGGCTCTTCAATACATTATGATCAAGTCACTTGTGTGAGATCCGTGGAAAAATATGTTCCATTATTTGGATATTTCCGACAAAAACCTTCAACAAAATTTCCATTTTCCACATAACTACTTGTCCTTGTATTTCTTTCACAAGATAGTGGATCAACATTACACATGAGCTTTCATTGGAAATTGGGAAACAAGAATATTGAATTTATTTAAATAGGAGGCAAAATAGAAAAGAAGAGTGAATTAACTGACTATTTTTTAGATTCCTTTTTTCCACACTTCATATTGCAATCTAGTCTAAGAAGACTAATGAGCAATTTTTTTCTAATCTACTATTCTTCAAATTGATAAGTTATTTTGGATTCCTGTTTGGAAATGGAAATTCACAGTTTAAAAATGAAAACTTTCATTACCCAGGTCAAGAACAATGTTCAAGCTGGAGTATTAATTAAATGTGTAACTCCATCTCAATTGTATTCTAATGAAGAGAAACATCATATTCGACCTTATCAAATAAAGGTATTGTTCTGAATTATAATCAAAAGAGGACCAAGTGCAACTATCCCAGAATATCACTTCTACAACAGATGGAAACTCTTCTAATGAATTTTCGAATTTGTTTGTGCTCTCCTTATTGCAACAGTAGCTGAGAAAATTAATTCAACAGAAATGTCACTGAATAAAGTAAGATTTACTCGAATTCTCTTTTCTTTTCAATCCTTCGTTATTCATTTCTTTCCTTATTATCAATTCTTTGGCCTCTGAAGAAGATAGTGATAATCTAACTGTAGCAGTCACTGTTTCAATGCATTCATTATGTTTATTGTTATTAATATTGTCCCCCAACACAAGAAAAGAGAATACTTTGAAAAGATGCAATGAAATTACAATAGAAGAAACTAATACAGTAAAACCTGTCTAAGGCGGACCATGTGTAAGACGGAAACCTGTTTTTCTGGTCCCAAGGAATTTTGTATAAAGGTAAAAGTACCTTTGTAAGCCGGAAACCTGCTAAAACGGAAAAGTTTTTTCAGTCCGGTCGCGTTCCGTCTTAGACAGGTTTTACTATCAACGTACTTCCCACATTTCTATCAAAATAATTCAATGATAATTAAACGCACCTTACTTTCCATTAAGAATCTATCAGCCTTAAATTAAAATTACATTACATCAAACACACCTTACTTTCCGTTAAGAACTTTACAGCCTTAAATAAGCGTATTGTTCATGTGAGTAAGGGAAGTATTGTTCACGAGAGAAGGGTACAAAGAATTGAAAAAAGAAACTGATATTAAAGTATCTCCCACTGTAATCCAAACTTCAATTACAGTTACAACAAAGCTTATTTTCCACTAAGTATTTATAATTCATAGTTAACAGGGACGAGAATTGCAAGAGCTTTCCTCTCATCGTACAATAAAATATTATTTCTACAACAAAGAGATGAGGCCTTCAAGATTTGAATGGGAGGCCGAAGAAAAGAAAGTCTGAATTAATTACTGTATAATATCTAGAGCAAGTTTGATTGAAACGGCACTGGACTCGAAATAATTCCTTAGACTCTTTTACATTGTATAATTCCAATAGATACGCTGAAATAATAATTCAGAGTAATGATAATAATTTTGATGATGACCCACTAAGCGCAGCACAGTAATTTCCTTTGGATGTGCAGTGGAGTAAAAATACATAAGCAGTGCAATAGTGGGCCCATAAGAAGCAGTCGAGCGTTAATCCATTGAACAATAATTTCATTGCAATAACTTCATTGTGCCAGGCTATATCGCACTTGGTTTGAATGATAGTGTCAAAGCGACTCAATCCTCTATTTCTGCAGATAGGAAGAAAGCTTTCAGATGTATGGGGAACATAGTGCAAATTATTTGAAGCTTTTCTAGTAGTAGCTTCTATTGAAATTCCAAATACAGGATTTTTAAAACGAAAATGGATAATTTGTAGAGGATCTTTCTATCCAAGCTTGATGAATTTTCCCAAATAGGAGGAGGAGGAGGAAGAGGAGGAGGAGGAGGAGGAGGGAGGGAGGAGGAGAGAAAGGAGGAGGAGAAGAGGAGGAGGTGAAGGAATAGGAGGAGGAGGAGGAGGAAGAGGAGGATGGAGGGGAAGAAGGGGAAGAGGAGGAGGAGGAGGAGGAGGAGGAATAGGAGGAGAAGGAGGAGGAGGTGGATTAGGAGAAGGAAAAAGAGAAAATGGTGAAAAAAGATGGAAACGAGGAAGAAAAAGTAGAAGAGGAAGAGGAGCAAAATATAAAGAAAGAGGGGAAGAGGGAGAGAAGTTAAAAGAGGAAGATAACGAGAGGAGAACAGGAGAAGAAAGAGGAAACGGAGTAGAAAAATAAGAATAACAGCAACATCAAGATAGTGATGAGAAAAAAATGAAAGAAATGAGAATGTTTAGAATAGTTTTGAAATATGTTTTTCCCCAAGTACCTAGCAGTGAGTTGCAGTCAAGGTAAGAATTGAGCAACAAATCAATGACGGTATGAGACACCAATCTTGTCTCCAGCATTTGATGACGTGACTAATTATCGCTTTGATAAGGCCAGACCGTGCCTCAAAATTAATTGTTAGCCTAGTCTGATCATCGTCAATGCAACAGATTGAACGCCCAAATTAAAGGACGAAACGATATGACACGAGCAGCCAGGAGTCTCATCAGTCTTACATAATTATAGCCTACTTGACAGGTTTAAGGGTAGGCTGAATGGATGGATAACCAGTGATTTTGATTTTCCAATCCACTGCCAATAGACACATCTAACTAGCCTTGCAAGTAATCAGTGCTTGATTGCCTCCTTACATCTAAATACTGGTGGGCCGATCGCAGAGTGGCTCAAAGCATCTTCCAAGATCCTGGAACATTGATCGGTGGAGTCAGATGTCTTGAAACCGCAATTGCGAAAACGATTCATGTGCAGAGGTCTTCTCTGATAAGAACAGAAATATTTTGAAGAGACTTGATTTTGTCTCGATTACATCATTCGAGTTACACCATTGTTAATCTCGAATAAACTGCAATTTAAAAAAAAAAATTTAGTTGTTTTTTATTCTTCCCTATACGTATAGGGTATATTAAGATAAGACATCAACATCATCAATGCAAGACATACACTGAACAAGAAATTACTTTTTTAAAGAATGGAATCCTCTTGTGGCCACTTGTGTAAATCGATTGTGATCAAACTCCTCCTAGACTTCCATGAAATTTGGCTCGGACATGCATATCAACGATGGGAAGGTTTTAGAATAATTATATTTCAAGTCAATGGTACCATGGAGAACGAATCAACGGAAAAAATAAGGACATAAAATCGCTAGATCCCTTTAAACGCTAGATCGAGCTGAAATTTGCACGATGATACAGAAAGATACAGTATGATACGGAAAGATGAAAGGGAGGAAGGAGGACGAGGAAGCAGAAGAGGAAGAAGATGAAGAAGAAGAAGAAAAGAAGAAGAAGAAGAAGAAGAAGAAGAAGAAGAAGAAGAAGAAGAAGAAGAAGAAGAAGAAGGAGAAGAAGAAGAAGAAGAAGAAGAAGAAGAAGAAGAAGAAGAAGAAGAAGAAGAAGAAGAAGGAAGAAGAAGAAGAAGAAGAAGACTGGTGGAATTGACGACATATAAATCGCTGCAAACAACCGCTCTGCTCAACATTTGCAATTAGCACGATGTATTGCATTCCTAGTAATATCATACCTGTTTTTAGTGGAGATGACTCTAATTTCGGCTGTGGATTTCTCAATTACTCCGACATAACCGTCATGTGGGTATGACCAGCAATAAAAGTGTCAATAAACAACATTGAACTGCCTTCAACTGAGCAGAGGACTTGGAATTCTTCGAATACATGAAATATTGCAACGAAAGTAGTAAAAAGAAATAGAATAAGTTGGAGTGGGGTGGAAGAAGGCGTGGAATATATGACCTGGAATCGAAAAGTTATTATGTGGGAAGGAAAGAGGAGAGGAGAGAGCCATCAGTACTAATGCTGAGGGACGACTAGCAGCAATTTGGAGTAATTGATATATACGGTGGGGGTGGCGATGTTTAGAATAGTAAGTACCTTGTCCCAGCTCACATACGCACAATCACAAACAAAACGCGGTGCTACGTCTTTTATTTTCGGATTTCTTGTTTAGGTGGCGACAATACAAACCGGACTGGTTCATCCCCTAAACGGTTCAAATCTTTTTAGAAAACCGGAGATTGAGATTTCTCTTTATTATGCAACTGAAAAATGATTTGATTTATTCTCACCAAGTGAATCCAAGGCTAGGCGACGGTTAGTCAAGACAAGACAAGACGAGATTAGTCTCGTACAGTCACAGTACTTCACATAGTTGCTTATGAAGCAACACACACCGATTAATTATTCATTGCATCAGTGGGTGCTGCTTCATAAGCAAATATGTGAATTACTGTGAGTAAACGTGACTAATCTTGTCTTGTCTTGACTAACCGGTGTACGCCTAGCCTAATACAAGGTGGCGCAAATGGATTGGATGGTTTTAAAATGCTTGTCAAACTGTCAATTTTGAAGTTATTGGATTGAATTAAAGTGCAAAACGTGTAGTTACAAGGGGAGTTTATGAATAAAAAATTATTAATGTTCGTTTTTAAAAATTACATCCATCAAATTCCCTCCTTCTCAAGCGACGGATTCTGCATTGTCCGCTCAAGCACATCACCAGGAATTGATGTGATTTCGTTGTGAATTGCTGCCTTCAACTCCTGAATGGTCCGGGTCTTGTTCATGTAGACCCTTGATTTAAAATAGTCCTATAAAGAAAGTCATATACTGTGAGGTCCGGTGAGCGAGGGGGCCAATGGAAATATCCATTACGGGAAATCAACAGACTGCCAGGGAACAGAGCGCTCTGCCGTTTGATTTCCCGTAATGGAGATTTCCATTGGCCTCTTCGCTCACCGGACCTCATAGTATGTGTCTTTTTCTTATAGGACTATTTAAAAGTAAGGGTCTACATGAACAAGACCCGGACCATTCAGGAGTTGAAGGCAGCAATTCACAACGAAATCACATCAATTTCTGGTGATGTGCTTGAGCGGACAATGCAGAATGCGTCGTTCGAGAAGGAGGGCATTTGATGAATGTAATTTTTAAAAACGAACATTATTATTTTTTTATTAATAAACTCCCCTTGTAACTACACGTTTTGCACTTTATTTCAATCCAATACCTTTAAAATTGACAGTTTGACAAGCATTTTTAAACCATCCAATCCATTTGCGCCACCTTGTACTATTCGACAAAAGTTGACAGTAATTTATACATTCATGTCACGTGCAGCAAAAATTTAAAAATTATGTGAGTTCTTTTATATGCCTACTAAACTATAGCAAGCCATGTAGTGAAGTAGATTACTATACATGATTACTATAGTGTGATCTATAATGTTACTATACGTGATTAATATAGTAGATTACTAGTATAGTGTATTGTTGAGACGAGATATATTGAAGAAGTTAGGCCCTATTCATCTTCTATAATCCGTAGATGAGAGCCGAGAGGAATAAAAACCTAAAATTATTTTCTCAATTTTTTAAGACCTAGACCAGCATAGAACATTGCTTGTTTTATCAACAAAAATACTTCGCGTCCCAGTCTGTTTGATATAGTGAACAATTTACCGGGTATTACTGAACGTGGACTTTACAGTCGCAAATCTCAATTATAAACTCAATCCAAATTGTAAATGTTGTAGATAGACTACGAGAATAACTACTCGAAACGTTCTTATTCAGAGAGTAAATTTGAACATTAAATTACTTTCTCTTTCAAAACATAAATATTTCGTATAAACTCTACCGTTTTGGCGTTCTCACCACTTCTATCAGTAGAGTTTCAAAACTTGTTGATTGGCAATTCAAGAATTATTAAACTGAGAATATCAGCAAATTTTGTTTTTCCTGATTGAACTAAACAAGAATCATAAAATTAGGATCAACAACACAATACGTGTATGCACAACACAACATAATTTAAATATTATCATGCGTTCTGTATGCGAATTTGTTCATGAAACCACCTTATGAAAGCTGCTCTCACAATTCCTAAGAGAATTCCCAAGAGATAGTCCAACTTCAAAGACTTGAGGTAAAGAAGAATTTCGAAAGATGATTCCAATAGCTATGAAACAGGTCCCAGGTGAATATGATCATTTTACTATATCCTCGAATGCAATTCGATCCAAATCAAAGTAGCTGTTGATCTAGAAAGCGATACTCCCAAACAAGCAGAATTTACTGTATATTTACAGTAAAATGTGGAAGGGAAACATTTTTGTTCAAAATCCTCAAGTTTATTCAAGTTCTTTCATGTCAATTTACAATTTTATTTCGTCTACTTTCTTTCTTCTCATGTAATCTTGGAACCGTTAATGCCTTGGTTTTGAAGAGATAGAACTTGTTTTTCCGTATTGAGAATGAAATTCTGGAATAGATTCACGGTTTGTATGCTCGGCACCGGGTTAGATCCCACTGAGTGTTAAGTCGGGTCGTTTGTATCTTCCTTCCCTTTTTATCTTGGCCACTGCCTTAATAGGGTAACGGGTCAACGCTTTGCAACTCTTGTTATTTTGGACGAAAACAAGTGAAAAACCATCAAATTGTGAATAAAAATGTTAAATTTTATGCAGAATTATTTGGTAGTACTTCATAGTAGGTGATCAGTTGGAGTATTCAACTTTACAGATTTTTTAGGTACAAAATTAAAGTACTAGAGAATTTGGTTAGTGCAGCAGCAACATATTCCAGTTGAGATGGATAGCTGAGAAAATGAAATTTCTCTGGATTTCAACAAATTAACAGAAGTTTGAATGATGTTATTAGCTTCTTGTGGTGTTGGTAGTGGTGTGGTGATGGTAGAAAATTCATCCAAATTTTTATTTATAAGCATCAAAAAGAAAAATACCCTTCATTTGGTAAAGTTAGAAGTTATTGTCACAGTGAGGTGCAAGATGAAAAAGAGTTAAGTTTGGAACAAGCTTGGAACCATCTCATTCAAACTAAAATCTTCAACAGCTCAGATTAAGATTTTGGAAGGAGAAATTTCATTACATCAAAATTTTATTAATGGAATGATGTTCTAATAATGCTAATCAAGCATGTTTTCATCAAGTGATTTCAGATTATTTAATCATCTTCCCATCTTCTCTGAATGAAAGTTGCATTGAAAGAAGTTCGAAGTCTTCCAATTTCAAGTTCTCTATTTGATACAATTACTTTGAAGTGAATGATACTATTGTCACTCAATACCATCAACATTGTAAGTTCATAGAGTTTCTTATGATCAAAAATATGACTAATGAAAGGTGAATTTTGAAAAAGGTCCAGAGTTCAACTCTCACTTTCAAGAGATGGTTATTCAATAAAATGATAACAACTGTTACTGTTAAGGGTACAGCCGGTTGCAGAGATATCGCTGGAAGATTAACAAGGTGATAAATTTGGACAGTAGCATCATAGTGGACGGAAAACAAATTGAACTAATTTAAAATAAAGGATTGAAGTATGATAATATTAGAAGAACGTTAGATTCTAAATATGTAACTAGTAAGATTTAAAGGCTTCAACATTTTCATATAAGTTTGATTTCAATGTGGAAAGTTCAATGTCCATGCCATTCCAAAAAACATACTTCTCGATTCGCAATCTTTTTTCAACAGCACGACCGTTTTGAAAATGAAGAAAAATGACCTTCCTCAGCAGCAATACCACGATTGCTGAATGAGAGCGTCATAAACTAGTGCCATCAGTGACTATTATTGACATTTATGACGGTTTTCCCTAGTGACGGAGCTGCAACTACAGGAGTTAGTAGCGCTGGCTGCTATTTGCCAGACAGAATCATAATACGGAACAGTGAATCCCAGCTGAAATTGCAAGCCAGGACACGTGAATAAACAGTTGTAAGAAAAGTTTTGTCTGGTCCCAACTCATTACTTAGAGCGGACACGAATAACGAAGAGCAAGGTCGTGGTTCAAAGGGTTTTAAGGAAAATATTCAGTGCAGCAATTCTGTGCCAAAACAGTGATGGTAACTGTAGTACGGTATTCTAAAATATTTTTAAGATTTCCATCCCAGATGTAATTTCCTTTATCTTATACTTCTAATGTACGAGTATTCCTTCTCTATTCTGTATTCTTCTCCTTCTGTATTCTCGTATTTCCTTTATCTACGACCGTGTTATAACGCAATCATTACAGTTCCATAATTGAAATCGAAACAGTAGCTTTTTCGAAATGGAATTTGAAACTTGTATCACAATGAAGACTTTGTGAAACGGATGCTATATTATGAAACGTTCCTTGTTCAGTCTGATCATTTTTAAAAACATTTTTTCTGATCATTTTTAACAGAAAATTTCCTAACTATACGGCAAAACATTGAAATAGAACATGGTCGTTTGAACCAAGGTTAGCTTAGATTGACAATGTAGATATTATAGGTTTTTGTTGGTCGTAGAAAAAATGGTGTATGCAATGGTTGTATTTTAGCCTTTAAACGACTCTTGAGATACCTTAAAATAACTCGCGGCCTTGCCGTTCGTATTTTAACCTCAGTATCTCACTCGTCGTTTAAAGGCTCTCATAATACAACCATTGCGTAAACTATTATTACATCCTGTTATAAGGTAGTGATAATAACTAAAGTAAGCTAAAAATTTGTGATTTCAAATTCCATTTAAGAGAACGTTCATGAAGTTCCCCTTCATAAAGTAAAATTGTAGATAATGGCAATAATACGCTAAACAAACAGATCAACAGCAGTAAACAATAGTTCATAGATTGTGAATCAGATTGAGTGATTTGAATTTGTGAAAAAAAATTTGCGGAGAAAGCTGAAAGTAACACCAATCACTGATAAAACTGGGAGTGGCAATGCTGATGACGTAGAACGCCTACAAAACTAATTATAGAGGAGTTTGATTGGCCAATAAGCTGAGCTGACGCCATTTTACGACTTCCACCAATCAGAAGCTAGCAGCTCGAAACGGTCAGATGGATGAATGGTGCCATGTGACGTTTTCGTACAACTGGCTCCTGATTGGTAAGAATCGTAAAATGGCTGTTCAACCCATTGGCCAATCATACGGCTCGTTGAATTTCAGCTTTCTCTGCATTTCTTATAATACATAATGATATTACGCGTATTTATTCATTTCATATTACTCTGTTCAACTTTGTTTGAGTATGTATAGAATTTAATAACCTTATTCTCATCAAAATTTAATATTCAATGTAAATAGTATTTTGATAAGAAAAAAAATTGAATGCTAATTAATTTTCAATGATTGATTAATTAGGCCTAACAAAAAGGTATTCAATTTTATGTATCTAAGTTCAATTTTCGCCAAGTAATGAAAAAAATACAATATCACTTCCATAAAAATGGAGAGGAAATTAGTTATTAGGAAGAGTTGCTTAGAATTCTTCTAGAAGTAGGAGTAGTATACTATAGGAATTCTATTCAATTCAACTTGAAGATTGCCGGAAAATTCGCTTGCTTGTGAATTATTTACCGTGATGAGCCTCTTTTGTGTATTCAATGACTGAACTAAACTTTGAACTGCTTTGGAATACTTCCTTGACGCTCTTTTAATAAGAGAGCAGCTATTTTTTTTTTTTTTTTTTGAAATGCCGATATTATTTGTGACCCGAGCTTAGATCCCGATGATAATAGATTACTTATATGATTCGAAACCCCACAGGGTGGGCGGTACGTAGATCCGGCCCTAATAACCATAATATTAATAATATCTACTGGTTGCTTCAAGCCAGGCAACAATATCAACCATGAGTGAATGTGAGCTCAAAATGCACCACAGAATCATAATAATGAACCGCATAATTATACTAGTAACAATTGTGATACATGTAGGATGTACTCAATCAAGGTGATACGATACTCAACTGGCAGGAATCACATATCACAGTAGCATTGGTTGTCGTTTATAAGGCTTGAGCGCTTCAATAATTTCAATATCTGCTATATAGTTACAAAGATGACTGTCAAATAGATATAGATAACTGCAATATAGTTATGAAGATGATTGTAAGGTAGATATAGATAGCTGCAATATAGTAATAAAGTTGATTGTGAAATACATTTAGACATCTGCAATATAAGATGACTATCAAGTAGATATAGATGGATGGAATATAGTTATGGCAGACGATTATCAACAAAGAGGATACCATAGGAGTTTACCATGAGTGCAGATGGAATACTTGATGTGAGCTTCAAGTGAATCTGAGCTTACGCTGTTACCATATGGTTCAAAGGCTTCAAGATCGGAGGCATCCCGATGGATAGATATTATTGAGTGAGTGATCAAGATGCCAGATCAGTGCATGGCAACATGAATTGTCGCTTTGAACTTGAATAATCTAGTGAATTGGAATAATGGATAGGATTTGGAGAACGCTGACTGTAACAAGGAGCAACAAGCAGGAAGACAGGATAATTCAGATACAATATCATCATCTATGAAATCAGCATATGATGAACATTTAAGGAGACAGTATAATTGAGATACCATAATTATCGTCTATGACATCAGCCTAGGAATCTGTAGGAAGAACTGATTAATTAGTGCAAGAAAACAATACAAACCAGCCTTCGGGTTCAATTCCCGGTCAAATTTGGCATTATTCGGGTCGTCAATGCTCTTTATAACCCACGCAATTTACAGATACTGCCAACATGCCAAGAAGCAATAAGTTTCAAATGATCTTCTGAATAGATTCAATTCTCGAAAGGTATATCGAATTTTAGTTCCCTTAGAAAGTTGTCTATTATAGAGAGATTTCTGAATTTAATATTACAAACTATTTTTACATAATTTTTCAGTGTTTTTAAAGTTCTTCAGGGACAAATAATAATACTCTTCTTTTTCAATTGCGAATTTCTTTGAAATACTCTTATTGACTGCTATGTCGTTTAAAATTGTATTCAAGTAAGTAATTCAACTTACGTTTCTGAGATGAGTAATACCGCCTATCCTGAACTTGATAACACACAAAACTAGAACAACGTAGAACTTTCGAACAAAACACACTACGAGATGATATTGAATCGAAATTATTCCGTGCAATCAAATTTCGTAAACTGAAACACTTTTTATTGATATAACGTTCACTAGAAAAACTGCCATCTCTGAAACGTCTTGACAAGAGTGGCTGTAACCGGGCGTTTAATCTCAACATTTTCAACACACAATCAAATACTAAATAAATCTAAAACTGATTCATCACATAACACAGATATTTAGAAAATCACAATCATTAATACTGATAACTGGTTCAAAATGTTACACTTCTCATAGTATCGACCTCATTCTCAATGCATTCCCACGGCAATACTGAGACATTTGTGACCCCTATTAACTCCAAATGATAAAAACTTTACTATTTGGTGAAATTCGCTGAAATTCCGTAATAGTTCACAAGATAAATGTTGACTAGCCACTGTCAAACTGATAATAAGTTATGACAGACTGATTGCATTGTACGAAAATCAACATAACAAGACTTGGATGATTTTTGTTAGTAGCCTGAGGCCCACGTAAATTTAGAATACGAAGGTCGCCCTGTTTTCTAAATTAAAGTAGTAACCGACAATTGATGTTTCCTGCACGCTATATTTTTAAAGTAATTTTACCAAGGTAATGAAATGGGAGTTTAATTGGTTGAGAACACGAATATTCCAATAAAAAGTTCTCGAAATGCTGGAGCAATGATAATGCACCTGTCTGATTAGTTTATATTATTACAAGCTGTCCCGGCGAACTTCGTATCGCACTCTTCTCCCCACACATGTCCCCCCTTCATGCCACCCCCAAAAAATGTCATCCCACAAATGCCCCCCTCCATTCCCCCCCAAATGTCACCCCCACATATCCCTCTCCATGTCACCCCCCTCTTCCCACCAATTATTTTTTTTCATATTTATTTATTTATTTCTTTTTAATTTTTTTATTTCAATTTATTTTATTTTATTTCCGTTCTTCAATTTTTTATCAGTCCTATTCTAATTAAAAGATTTTTTTTCATATTTATTTATTAATTTCTTTTTAATTTTTTTTTATTTTAATTTATTTCATTTTTTTTTAAAATTTTATTTCCGTTCTTCAATTTTTTATCAGTCCTATTCTAATTAAAAGAATTTTTTTCATATTTATTTCTTTTTAATTTTTTTTCAATTTTATTTCCGTTCTTCAATTTTATTATTAGAAACAATAAAACATGTATGATACTCGAACGATAACTCATTCATATTGATGATTCTAGCGTAAAAAAAATAATTAGAGTAGAAAACCTATTACAAAAAGAAATAGTCCGGAGCGGGAATTGAACTCCCAACATCTTGGTCGAGAGACAGTCGCGCTGACCACTGAGCCACTGAGGCCTGAGATTATATTGCTAATTTCTCTGGTCTTGAATCACGATCGTCTTTCCGTTCTTCGGTAGCCGGCAAGCTCAAATGTTTGAATGTCTGTAAAATGTTTGATAGGTTAGGTCATTAATGTACTAACTATTTATTAATTATAAATGGATTTTCTTATATTTTAATACATATTATGTTAACCAGTGCTGTAACAATTCAAACTAATCCAAAATCATCTAAATCGGTTCAGCCGTTCTCGAGTTATAAGCGAGCGTACAGACACCAACTCTCTTTTATTAATATAGAAGAAAGATATTTATACAGTATATCTATATTTATCATATTATTATATTAGTTTATATTATTAGTTTCATTCGTTGGACAGGAGTGTAGAGCCTGATCAAGGAAGGCCGATATTTCATTCTTCATGGACATAATAGATGCATTTATTAAGCATTTTTCCTGATTTCCAGAAAAAAATTGTTCAAAACAGAAGAATGAGATTTTTTGAGTAGATAGTTCGAAGAACAGGAATTCGTTGAAATAAACCTTGAAAGGAATTGAAAATCAATCTACAAGAAACTCAATCTATAAAAATTTCTCAATAAATCTACTCATTACGGAGAATCTTCTTGCGTTTTTGGTAACAATCACCAAAATTTCACATCGTAATGAAGATGAAAAAAATATTTCAACATGACATGTTAAATAATTTTCAATATGTACTGCTAAATTCAATAAGTCAATTAATTTTCAATTTCTCAATTTATTGAGCGATAATCGAAAATTCTAACAATGATAAATAACCTTCAATTTCAAAAAATTAGTACTGAGCACATCCTTTTTCAGATTGTGTGAGTTTCGGTATAAGAAACGGATACAAATCATACCTGAAACGTTGATACACATGTTTTTCTAATTCAAATTCAGCGCAATCTTTGTAAGATATGGGGTGGGAATTGGAGTCAAGGGCTGCGTCGCTACAATGTGAAGAGCATGTATATCGGCTTGTATACCTTGTATTGACAAGGGAAATAAGGGACCCCAAAGTAATAAACAAACCCTTATTTGAATTCAGAATGCAGTCATACGGATACGTCATACTTCTCTATAAAATTGTCCCTTCTCTACTTCATTTTCTTATCGTTCGATAAGTTATTTTTAAACGAAAATAGGACATTCTCCAAATAACATTGAAAAATTCTTACAATGAAACAATACAATAAAAATATAGAATTCAAAAGTTCATTAATTGTGAAGGGAGAATGGAAATCAAACAGTTCTAATGCATGTGGATAGAATTTCAATTTCGATGCGATGGGAATCATTATTAGCATATTTTAGCAGATTCCTACACTTAAACAAGTTTTCTAAATACGAAATGTTTCACGAAAAGTTCCATTTTATTTTTCATTTCAAGAGATAAATCTTCAAAGTTGTTGATATCTCACTTTGAATAGTTAGTTTGTGTATTTATTATGGCTTACAATTTAGGATTTCATACAATATTTTTCACGTTTTTAATAGCATTGTATCACTTGTTTTTTTATCTTATCTTTTCTTATCGTATCTCGTCTTAATTCAAAAATTTTAGCACGTTATTACTGGACCGGAAAATTATGTGTTGAAGAGTTGTGAAAACATAACCTTATTAATTTGGACTGCAACATTCATCAAAATTCGAGAGGGAATTACTAGAGTAGTAAGGGCTGAGCCTCCCAAATCATGTTATGATTTTTGTGTTAGTGTCTATAAACGAGATTGTGAATTAATCTAAAAATAACTAAATTTCAACTAAAATAAAACTATTTTCTTCTGAGGGTGATGCCATATAAGTCTAAGACTTGGGCATCGGTAATGGAATGGTTGATGATGAGAGAAGGAGGGGCTAATCACTCCTCTCCATTTAGTCTATTTCTAACATTACAGGCATACAGCCAGTTGTACGAAATTCAAATTGAATTTAATCACCGTAGAATGACAACATCGCAACAACGTCGTCAGATCCGTTTATATTGGTTCACGCTATTGGTTCCTTTACATGACGTCATTTTACTGCTGTTAAACTCAATTGGATTTTCGTGCAACTGGCCGTGCGTGTAGATATGTGGGAGTCAGAACCCAATCTAAACATCATCAAAAGGCTTCTAACAACATTTTTATGAATCTGACCATACATGAAATACTCGAACAGATTTTCAGTAGTATTCTCTGGAGAATTGGCATATTACAGTGCAAGTTTCCCGGTTCCAGTTTCAAGCACAAAGCAGAAGCCTCGAAAAAGAAGACAATATTTATAGAGAAGCACTACAACAACTCTCTGATAAATTTGCTCAGAGATAGAATTTCATCACCTTGTTAGTTCCGGGAACTCTCATATTTCCTTCACATTTGTCAAAAGAGAGTCTGTTGGGTTTTCTTAATCTTTTCTTTCATTAGACTTCTCTCTTTCTTGATTCCTTCTGCTAGAAATTAAACCAGTCCTTTTGTTCGGATGGTAACGGGTTCGCTCGAAACCCCTTCAAACATTGATTTTATGAACATCACTCGAGTAATATTTTTCTTTGAGTTAAAAATTATGGAACTAAACATTGATTTCATGGGCTTTATTCACCCACTGAGAAATACGTTTCTTTGAGTTAAAAGTTATGTAACTAAACATCGATTCACCCACTCATCGATGTTTAGTTACATAATTTTCAACTCAAAGAAAAGTATTTATCAGTGTGTGAATGTAGCTTTATTCACCCATTGAGTAGCATTTTTCTTTGAGTTAAAAATGATGGAACTCTCATAGTTCCTCAACATTTGTCAAAAGAGAGTCTGTGGGTTCTCTTTATCTTTTCTTCCATTAGACTTCTCTTTCTTATTCCTTATGCTCGAAATTAAACCGGTTCTTTTGTTCGTAGAAAACATCAGGTTCACTTGAAAGGGGTTTCAAACATTGATTTTATGAGCTTCATTCACCCATTGAGTAATATTTTTCTTCGAGTTGAAAATAATGGAACTTCCATATTTCCTTCAGATTTGTCAAAAGAGAGTTTGTTGGGTTTTCTAAATATTTTCTTTCATTCGTCTTCTTTATTTATTATTCCTTCTGCTCAAAATCAAACCAGTCTTATTATTTGTAGAAAACATTGGGTTCGCTCTAAAGGGATTTCAAACATTGATTTTATGAGCTTCATTCACCCATTGAGTGATATTTTTCTTTGAGATATGCAAAAATGATGGAAGTGTACAAGATTTATTTTTAGAAAATTAAGATGACGAACCGCTGTCGTTTCCATGTGAGATATCTGTAATCAACATGTTTAAATTAAATTTGAAAGATTCTCGGTAGTTAATTGCGTGAAAGAAGTATCGGAAAGAGTATGCGATTGTTGGAAATATAGTCATGGATTCCTCAACCATGAATGAGTTTTTCTCTAGAGAAAAATTGGCATGAAATAAACATAATGTAAATCCCCAAATAAACAGTCTTGGAGCTGTCTGGTTTTCTGGAGGCCTCATTCGAAAATATCCTCCACTCTAACCGTAATCCAAGATCTCTCCACCCGCACTTATGGAATGACTCCACTTATCATCAGTATCTGTTGCTGTGAGGAGAAATAAGGTATCGACATCGATAATTAAAAATCCTCATAGTTCAAAATAACAGAAGACAAAGAAGAGGGGGTTTGTTTATTCAACGGAAACGTCAAAAATTTAATACTTGAAATAAGTTGAAACAGCCTCTTTGTTAATAAATAAAAATTGAAATCAATAATTACTGTGATCATTGAAAAATCGAGATGCATGAAATGTTATCACTGAGAATTCTTCATTGCATTCTTCTGAAGGTTAGGCATTTGAAAAGTCGTTAAGGCATTACTGGAGAAAGGTTTTGAAAATTCAATAAAGGAATTCATTCACTTATTTTGAGAAACAGTAAAAGGTCAAGTTTAGGTCCCTTATCAGGAAGGAAAAAAGTATTTCAAACTGGAAATTATTTAGAACCGTTTTAAATAGCCACTCTATTGCAATGTTATTCATAGATGTCAAACTGTGAGCTACTTTTACAAAACTTTGAGTCGAATAATGAGAATCGAGTATAATTATGCACAGAACAATGAATATTTAATCTATGTACGTCAACAACTGATTGCCTAGTCACTTCTCACGGCAGGGAATCGACAATTTACTCATATCATTCATTGAAAAATACATACTAAAGTAATATAGAAGTATAGGAAATCAGTGAAAATATCTTACAAGATATTACAATCTATTTTTAATTTAAATTTTTTGATTTGAATTTGAAATTTGAGTTCAATTAACAATGATGTGCTTCAGCCATTTTCCAAGATGTGATATCTTTCACATCACAAAGTAATGCAACATATTATAAATCGAGGAAAGTCTTACTAGAAAATAAACTCTTCAAAGGTTAGGTTTGAAGTGATGAAAATTGTGATGACAAATGATGAAAATTCATCAAGGATTTTCACAAGTCATTCTGTTACGAAATAGGCTACAGAATATTAGATACAGTACGAAATGATACAAATTTGTGTGGTGGTAAAACTTTAGGTGGTGTCCGCTCCAGCGGCTGAAGGTAATCATTAATAAATATATTTATTTATGAATAATATTAATAAACCTTTATTTATAATGATTATAAATAATTATTTATACAACTACAAAGCGATCGATTAGCGTGAACAGTACTAAGCTATACCATTCTATTCAAAACGTTAGTCACTCCGTATGAGAGAGATGAAATTACAAATGGGGTTTGGATTGAATTGAATAAGAATTTCAACTACTAGACCAAGCCCTTGAGAGGCTCACGTGAAAAGAAGAGTGGAACAGCATATAAATAGGTTTTGATTTTTCCTCTACGTTGTTTCGCTTCTATCTAGGTTTCAGAAATGCCGATTTTACCGATACTTTTCTTTTTTTCTGTTCGCAACAGCCTGAATTATAATTTGCCGAGCATCCGGGGTGGTGACCTTTTCGATGAAAGCACAATTAGCATTTTTCACAGCCTGAGATCATTGTCAGGCTACTTTTTCAATACCAGTAATAAAAACGAAAAAAGGACGTTGACCGTAAAGATGGACTGTTTATTATCAATTTTTCAATTTTTATTGAAGTTTAATCTGGGTTTTTTTCAATAAATATAAATTTTTTCCTGAAAATGCACTTTTCCATTTCTCATTATAGAGTTTCTCATAAGAAAATTACGTAAAGTTGATTTTTGCACTTGAAAATTATGTAAGTAATTACGTTACGTACGATATTAGATCGAACGAACTCTCTCTATTTATTGCTTATCAGTATTTGATGAGAAAATGAACTCAAAGCCAGCAAACTAAGTCCTGATGATATCACACATTATTATAATGCAAAGCAAAGATATCAATGTATCTATCATACATTGTAGACAACGTACTCTCATCTAACAAAAGTGATCTATTATTTTACACTAGTATTTGTGGCCTATTTGCAATAAATACATCAACTCTGCTTAATTATTCCTCATCAAACTGAATTTACAAAAATAGTAAGAGTTGATACCAGAAATATTTCAATTGTGATCTTATTGCTGAGCAATTGATAGCTATCTATCATCATTGGGCATTATCAAACCTGAAAATATGGGCTACAGTATTAATGAGAAAACCAATGACTAAAGGAGGAGTGACCAAAAATCACTATAACTCCTGGAAGTATCGTGCTGTACACTGATTAGAGATGAAGACGTGTGAAAACACAGTTAAGACGAGTGTGTCAAGACAAAAACAGAAGGAGGTAAGGGCTTGAATTCGAGTGAGCGGCGAACTGAAGAAAAAAAAGAAAGAGGATTCGTTCATTTTCATTAAGTTAATCACTATTTGGTTATTGGAGTGTTGTTACTAAACTTTTTCAACAATGATTTATTCAACTATTGAATGCTTTCGAAGGGTTGACTGTTCAACTATCAACTTTTTTTGACAGTTATTCAACTATACCTTTTTTTGAACAATTGACCATTCAACTATGAACTATTTTCGAAAAATCAAGCACGGTTATTGCAATGTTGTTGCTAAACTTTTTCAACAATCAAATATTTACTATTTTCGAACAGTTGACTACTCAACTGTCAACAATTCTTATAGTTATTCAACTATACTTTTTTTGAACAATTAACCATTCAACTATCAAACATTTTCAAAAAATTAAGCACTGTCAACTGGCATTTGCCATGTTAACATAATGTTATGGAGACGGTATCAAGGTGCCAGACGAAAAGTTTGCACCAGAATTATTTATTATAGTCTCCTTAAAAGGAGATTTTAGGCCAATTACACAAAAATCCGTTTAAATTTAAGCGCCGTAAAATTATGTCATCTAACAGAAGAAATGCAACGAAAACCACAATATCTGTCATAAATTCATTGACGTCATTCTACGGTTAAAATTGGATTCTCGTGCAAATGGCATTTCAATACAAACTACTCAACTATAAACTTTTACCTTACACTACAAGGTTATTTCAGTTATTGTTAAAGTTTTAGAACATTAAACTTTCAACTTTTTCCGAACAGTCAATCATTCAACTATACAACCATAAAATATTAAAGAACAATTAACAATTCAACCATCATCTATTTTCAAACAATCAACTACTCAAAATTCCTCAAAAATGTGCAATCTTCACAAGTTTGTAGTGGGTGGCAAGTTTGCGTGGAAGGGTTTGGTGCGCGTGCCTAAGGGGGGAAGGAGGAGATCCACCCCCCAGCCAAAAACACCCCTCAGGAGCGTCCTACACCCCTACCTGTTGCTACATGGCGTCAAGGGGTATATAGCGCCGCAGGTTCTTGAATACAGTCACATCGTTGCTGACAGATCAACGCTTAACAACTATCGTAAGTAGACCCTTATCAAGAATTATATTTAATCTACAACATAGCAAAATGTTGCATGCAATAAAAGTAATATTGACGCTGAATTACATACCGTGTATACAACTGTTTTTTAAATGAAAAAAAATATATTCAAAAACTCAAGAGAAGTAAATATAATAATATGAAATATGAATAGACTCGCCGCTTGGATGACTTGAGGATGATTTGAAACTCAATAGTTTAAAAAAACTAACTCAAGTTCCAGTGGAAACATAATAAGTCAGACGTAGCCTAATAAACAATATTGATAGAATTCAATTGAAGTTTCAATGGTTTTCATAAATTTGAAACCTCTATGAAAGCCCACTCAGTAAGAAAAGATCAAGTGTAGGCCGGGGTTTTCCATGAAAATCCAAACTTTGTTTGGGATTTTGTATAGGATTGAACATTATGTAAAAACTAAACCTGACGCATACATAAGGTTTATGATATGACCAATCATCATATTTTGTTTTGAAAGTTGAGGATTCAATAAAGGCACCGATAATAATTCAACGAACTCAATTCTAAATTTATAAGAGGATCATGAGATATGTTAGACTGATTTTCATCTTCCGAAAAACCAAATTAGTTTCATAGAAACTCCAATATCTGTAGCAACCAATGAAACTGTTGACTATGGTCTATGAAGAAAATTATTCAAGAAGAACTGGAATTTTGAAATACATTGTGATTTTTCAATAAGAAGTTCTCTTCAAGGTAATTTTATTAATTATTATATTCAAAATTAAGAACTCACAAGCATTTTCACACCCCCATGTCAAGAATCATCCGATAAAGTGCACTGTTGCACTATTCTAGGTCTACTCAATGCAAAATTAAATCCCCTTGAAATATTTAAGAATTCACTCTGAGATCGATTGAAACATTCTTGCTATATTAAAGTGATAAATAAAGTATTGCATACAACGCCAAGGCTATTTCAAAATCCATTTCGATTCCCAGAAATGCAGTTTCAAGATTTATCAGAATAAAGTTGCACATTTGAAAACACTGCAAATATACAGTGACAAAGTTGATTTGAAATTGAATATAGCAACGGAACCAACTACTGTAGGAAAGCAACAACTTGACGAGGAGAAACGGGATATCCAAAAGAAACTTTTCTCAAGTTCAATCGTTTCCAATCCAGAAATACATGTTTTCTACACATAGGAGATATGTGAAATCGTTGAAAACATTGCAATAGTGTTATACCGATGAGATGACAGTAGCATTGAGAACTACATCTCTCAATATTCAAAACGAATTTCGAGTCATGATGGAAATTTCTGATGAAAGTTTCGTTCGATTCATAGTGACTGAAACAAATGTTATTCCGATCCAGGATGGTTGAAAATTGAATGTTATTCATAAGTTGTAAAAATAAAAAGTCTAATAACTGAAATAGGTACTTACAAACTGGCGCCAAGCTTCGCTAGAACGAGAATACTGCTCCCTTTAGTTTCTCATTCCAACGCTGAATAGAGATAATTAATACAGCGTCTGAAGAAACGTTCTTCTACAAAATCGATCTCTTGCAACTTTCCTCGTCTGAAACATGAAAATTATAGTTTCATTTTAGACTCGTCGTACCGCGGTAACTAATATTCCCACAAAATAAAGAATGATATTTGTGTAAATAATTTCAAGAGTTGATAGTGACGACCAACTAATGCAATACAGTATCAAAGCACAGTAAATTTAAAACAGTTTAATGATTATTATTACATATTAAAAGCCCCAATCCCCTTGATTTTTGTACGTTCTCCCTGATTCAACAAAAAATAAAGAAATCAACATTTGATTCTTTATTTGTTTCTTAGCTTAATTTGAATTTTTAGTGTAAATGCTGAAGATGACAAAATCTGTAAAAAATAGATTGATTTTGGTTTGTTAGTGATGGTTTTCAAGAAACAAAATTCTTTTTTTTTTTAATGACAAGAGAAAAGGTTGCATTATAGGGCCATCAAGACTACTCATTTCATAGTTTACAACTTCATATCTGATTACAATAATGTTGTGCGATGGCAAAAATATTGGAGGAGAACTATTTAAAAGACATTGTTCCGAATATTACTAGATAGTTCAATATAATCATTTTGAACAGTAAGAAAGTAGAACTGCATAACGTTTATAACACGCCTATCCTCCAAACAAAAGTTATAAAGAACTTTATCAATGAAATACTACGTTCACAAAAAGGGAAACATTTATGAAACAAACTAGAATAGAAATACGAGTTCTGAAAGGTGGAATAACACTTGAGGCCTTTGTATTCTTTGAAGCTTGTACCCGACCCTGAATCAATATGATTGGAGAAGAGAATATTTTCACAATCTTTTAGAAACTATATTTCCATGTCTATCGTATTTCTATTATAATTTCTATCGGTATTTTTTTCTCAATTTTAATACGACCATAATCAGCTTATTTGAAAATATTTTCAGTCGATATCAGAATCAGGCAGAAACTACTTTGTGTAACCACAATATGACAAGAGCTAAATACATTAAACGCCGTGTCTTGGCGGCGAAGGAAAATTCCATTTACAATTTTATGTTTCCCATTTTCGCTCAATAAATTAGAACGATGTTACTTTTCACGTACGTTCGGTATTAAAGAAAAGGTGAAAAGTGTCTAAAAGAGAAAAAGAAGTAGCTGGAATGTATCGTACGTTTGGGAATAGAAAATTGAGCCTCTCTTCGCATCACGAACCAATAGCGTTGCAAGTCTTTTTTTAGAGATGAGAAGAAAGCAGCTACCTTCTCTAGTCAGCTTTCTTTTTAAGTGATCAGAAAGTTTGTGAAGCATCTGAGCGCTATTCGTGAGAGAATTGACTTATTCACAAAGTGATCTGAAATCGGCAACCCGTTCCACCTTATATTTTCAGAGGAATTGGAAGAGACTATCTAGCAAGGCACTTTGCTCAGTTTTCTAACCTATTTGATTCCAATACCGACAATTATTCTATTAATAATTTTGTTTATACTAGATTCTCTAAATATCCTCAAGGGTGATTTAGTGGGCAATATGTTCTTGAATTCATGAACAACACTTTTTTAGTTTTTTGGCTCCCTTCCTACTTTTTTCGAGTTGTCCCTTGAAATATTCAATTCACAACAAAACTACTAACTCTAGATGGATGAAGTGAAACCACAGAACTAGAAATATATTACAAATTTCTAATCAGGCGACTAAGTAGATTTTTTTCAACTGAGTACTCTCTACTTTTAAACTTTGACCAGGTTAGGCTAGGCGTACACCGGTTAGTCAAGACAAGACAAGACGAGATTAGTCACGTTTAGTCACAGTACTTCACATAGTTGCTTATGAAGCAACACACACCGATTAGTCATTGCATCGGTGTGTGCTGCTTCATAAGCAGCTATGTGAATTACTGTGACTAAACGTGACTAATCTCGTCTTGTCTTGTCTTGACTAACCGGTGTACGCCCAGCCTTACATTAGAAACAAATCCACCCACACATGAGAACTACAGACAGCCTCAACATAAGTTGAGAAGAGCAGTTGAGTCGAGAAAGTTCAACCGGACTCCAAACACTACCTACTGGAATAGGCTACTTACACTCGATCAGTTCTATCCATTCAGTCATGGCACATGCAGATCTTTCCATTCACAAACCGATGAGGAAAAGCAGCTTCCAACAAAACATTGATTATTGGAGCGTTAAGGCTGTTGCAAAGACTGATTGAAAACTTCATTGTATCGAACAGAAAGCTAAACTCGCAAAGCAACAACTGTCTGCCTTCCTCATCATGCGTCCAAACACCTATGCTTAAACTTAAATTGAACAATCGGAGTTGTGAAACAATAACTTCACGGCTTCGAAAGCTGTTGATTGAAATTGTTATTTATCGATTCTAGGCGAGCGAAAACAAATAATTCAGTGGTCAGAGCTCTGTCACTCGCAAAGTACATTGACAAGGTAAGAACTTTTGTGTTGCAAAGTACATCCGAACAAAATTTTGTTTGTACAAAACATTCCATGGAAAAGACTACAACTTTGTTATTGATGAAACAGAGTGCTTGGACTTGAATTTCCAATCACAAATGGAGTAAAACTTTTAGTTTAGTTTGTCACAAAGTGAATAGATTTTAAATAGATTTCGTTATTACTCGAATAAAAAAGAATTGAAAATCGTTTCAACACTTTTCTCTTGTAAAACAGTGAGTAAATAACAGAGGCATAAGTTTAAACGAGAAAACTTCTCAATACTTCCTCAGCAACAACTATAAATGAAACTCGCTACCAGTATAGAATAAAAGTATAAAATTCACTTCCCATATTTGAATTACACGAAACTCTTGTGAATTAGATTAAAATTTAGTCAATTTAGTATAATGCAATTTTCAAGCACAGTTCACTACATTGTGGTCAATTTTACTCCCAGCATAATGGCAGCCTATGATATCACCCAAGGATACTAAAATATACGGTAGGGCCATGAGTAGGTTGTGCACTTGACTGCAGCGAAAATCACGTATCTCTGAGCCCACTTCCTGCGGGAACTTCAAATAACAGTCACTCTTGTATACTAGGTTCCGGCAAAGACAATTCAATCTAAGTAGTAGGGTTGTCTTTGGTTCCAGGTTATGTCACGTCTCTCGAAATTTAGACAAGAATCGCTACCGTGTATTCCAGTATCCGTGATATCACCATAGAATCAATCAACTTAAATTGAATTTCGGTGTTGATAATCAAATTCTTCTAACTCTGTTTATAATTATTCAATAACTGCTCTAGTATGGGTGACCGACAAAAAAATGAGGCGAGCTGGAATCTACCCGTAAGGATCTCCCCATCGACGAAAAGCTATACGAATATCTTAATATGTTATTCAATAATTTTCCAAAAATTGAAAATTATGTGGAATTTGTCAATTTACTAAAACGAATATGAAGTAAACTATTCAATAATAACTGTATTGAAAAAGGGTAACTATCAGTAAGGGTAAGGGTATCAGGTAAGGGTCAATCTATAGCGTACCGTAATTGATTTGCTGGATGTTAGTACATGATATAGTCGTTTGTAACAAGTTATCGGGATTAGTCAAGATCAAGTAACAACATTATCGATACAGGCTAAGTGGGAACTGGATACACGATATTCATAACATAGGAATTCATTAAAAATGAATCACGAAAAAAATGTGATTAAAATCATGTTTCTCACAAGTAATTTTTGAATTTCCACTCGGACCAAGTCCCCAAACTTCTTGACTGGCTCTACTCTTGTTGATTTTATGGCAAGAATATTCAACTCCGGTCAATAACAATGAGGGAAGTGTTGAACAATAGAGTCTACCTAGAGTAATATTCAGAAGACGTCTGAAAGATGGTGCCGTTGACAGATGCCAGAAAATATGAGGGATTAAAAATTTCTCTGCAAGAGAAAAAGAGACGGGAAGTGTTGGTTTACAAAGAGAGGCCCACGTGAAATCGAATAGCCTTTGTTCAAGCGTATAGCAGTCTGAAATTTCTTTCCTATTCATATTATATGCATGAATGAACATAAATATGGAATTTCTTTATTCGCAGGGTTTGAATTTTATCGAGGCAAGCAATAAATATATGGAGGATATAAGTGATTGAAACAAACATTTTTTAATGTGAAAAACTGGAATTTACTTAATGAAATCAAGCATTATCAAATTATCTACATTATCTATTATATCAAATTGTCTACAGCTACACCTTTCCCATCCACATCAATTTGTCCGGGAGTTATAAGGTGGGAGTAAAATCCTTTCATGAAATTAACAATAATTTTAGAATAAGCTATGAATGAATACTGAATAGCCTTTGAGAGGAAAAGTGGACTGTGCACGCTTAAATTCTAAATAATCAGCTTTGGCGAAATCTTCCGCATGACTGGTTCCAGTATGTAAGCATAGGCTTGAACAACAATTGAAAGCGAAATTCTCCCCTTTGAAACCGTTAAGAGCTACAGGGCGGATGAAACTTGAATACTTTGGCCCAAAAGACTAAGTCTATCGCCTAACAGTCAAAACAGAAGAGCCTGAACAGAAAAAATGAAACTCAATTCAACACAGTGTTCTGAGAATATTATCATGTAGTCGCATTCAGATCAATTCACACAAAAAGCAGATTCATGATTCTGAAGTTCACTCGAAATTTTGGGTAATCTAGTATTGTAAAATGAGTTATTTCGTAGAAACTATGATGGAATTTCTTCATTCGTAGGGTTTTGAATGATATCAGGACAAACCATAAACGGTTTCGAGATAAATGCTGACCTATTTTTATAAAGTTTTCCTTCAAGATAGCCCCACATAACATACTGGAGGAATAAAATCGGGAAACCGTAGAGGCTCTTGGGAAAAAACATTTTCACCTTATCGTAATCTAAACAATACTGCAGACTTAACATACAATGTATTATTCAGTGCACTGCAGACTCTAAACAATACTGTTGTTTATAATACTAGTGATGCTATTTTCCGCACCAGAACTAACCATCCTATTTACAGAGTCGTTCATTTGGATGTGCGCGGATACACTAACACTAGTACTAGTGAATAGTGTTGGTGAATCTACTAGTCCATTTTTTTTGTGTTAGTGAAACCCTCATAAGCTCTTGTGCGCTTATGTGCCCACGCTTGTGCGTGGGCGATGATTGGAGATGAAGGGATTTAAGTGGATTCTGAACCACCGGGGATCGTTTTTTAGTTGTAATTAATTATATTTAGCTGAGAAGGCCTCAATCTTACAACACTATCACACTTACAGAAACAGTCAGAGTCTTTCATCTAATGTACAGTAGGCCTACATAATTTAGCACATTTTCTATTTGGAAATGCAGATAATTGAGTCCTAAAATAACCCACAATTTACACAAACTCCATTCCTATTCCGAAATTGAGGGAGACGAGAACTTATTATATTTATGACAACTCACGTACCTCTGGTGTATTCCAAATTACGATTTCTTCAATATTTTCTTTGAATCTCTCAATCTCCGTCCACCGAATTTCAGATTCCAACTTGTTCCTCATCTCTCCATATCCTGGAGGCAAAATACTGTTTTCTCTTATGATGAAGATCTCCTGAGTTCTACAACCAAATTAATCGTTGGAAAATATAAAATGAAAACAGAAAATACCAAATTCAAGTTTGTTGGCTTAACCTGAGATAATCCAAATTGGATTTATTTTATTATTGATATATTTGGTTAGTCTTTCATTTTTAAAAATTGAAAAAATACATTACACACAACACAACAACATTGAAAGCTGTTTCGAAAATTAATCAATGAATCAATAGAACACAATCATAATACTCAAATGTCTTGAAAATGATAATGAAAAACTATTATCAGCATTTATCTCAGGTTCCACTACGATGTTGGAACTACATAATGGAGCCTTTTTCAAGAGCATTACAACAAGGAATCACAAGTTGCTTCACACCTAATACTGAACGTGACCACTTGAAAGTAGTTTCTGAGTTAATAGCATAAACTGGATTCAAGTTGATACTAATATATATCTCAATTATAGAACCAGAGTGGAAACAACGCAAGATGCGTATAGATAGAAAGATGAGCAATATTGTTGCTAATCTCCTCCCTCTCTTTGAGTAAACTTTCGAAATACATTTGCACTTCAAATTCGATTCTATTCTCAATCCATTACAAAGATGCATACGCATATTAACTAATCTAACAAACGTAAGCATGATATTACAATTGAAAGGAGATAACACAAATCCAATGGAAAGAGACCCACAACAATACCGTCTGAGCGTGGGCATGAGTTGTGGACCTTAATTTCATGATCAATTATGCGAAAAAAGTACAAAATTAATGAGAAGATAGAGAAAATACAAATGTGAATTAGTAAATTCTTGAACAAATTTGTAAGCATGGTGTCAATGAATTTTACTTATTTGTAAAATTATTTCAATGTGTATTTGAATACTCTGAATGGTTACTTGGGGACTGTGGAAAAAATCGACATTAAACAAGAATAAGAATAAGCCTTATCTTCCTTCATCCAGTTATTCCAATTTGCTCTGTCTTCCCTACCATTTTTTGAACTCCCTGTATCTCAACCCAACTCTTCAAGATGACCCCTCTTACTCCACTCATCACAGTATACAGTTCCTTCCCTGACAAACATTTCTTGGTAATCGGGAGACATTCTGATCAACAATAATATTAAATTTCAATATTGCTGCTGGGTTTCTCATTGCACAACAACAGTGACATTTGAAGCTATTCAACTCGGGGAGAATGAAGTGTTGCACAAATGTCAAACAGAGCCTTATTTACTCGCTAAAATTACCATTGTTTGTCTGGCATGCGTTGTGTTTTCCAAAGAAATTTCAATAGAAATAACCATACACAATTAGTAATTTGACATTCCGAATACCATATTCATACAGCTCTGTCGGCTAGTGAAAGCTTAAAAAAGATTGTAAAGTCATTGCATTACTTTCTGAGTAAATATTATTTTCATTATTTAAGTTTGAATTAATATTAGTACGCACGCTACATGCTATTATATTGCTATATCATTTTCATAATCTAAGTTTAAATTTATACTAGTATGCTTCATGCTAGATGCTACATGTAAAGAGAACTACATGAAATGGACGACAAACTAAAAAGATGCTACATGTTAAAAAGAAACTCGAACAAAGTTTTTTGAGAAGTACACTATTATGAATGAAAGAACGATTTCAGGAGACTACAATTTCCGAAATCCAAACATCGATGAACTTTTTCATCTTCAACGGAAACTTTGAATAATTCAAACCTATCCGGGACCTAGCAGGAACCTATCCACACTAATGCACGCCCAGCTACTTTTGATAATGTCTGTTAAGTCATGAAACAGTTATCCTCATGCATTTGAGTACCGTGTACATTGCGCCTCCCCAGTAAAGTTGAACATTCACTCTTGGATCATGACACCCGCACGTCTCGTCCCGCCCCGGGCTAATGATCCTAAGTAGTCCATTAGCCCGGTTGAGACCCCCCGTTGAGATGCCCCAGCATCGTTCATGAATAATAAATACCTTCCATCGGCAAAGAAAATGTCGAATCCAACTTTCAATTTCATGTTTTGCACCTTTACAATGTAGCGGGAGTGGAGATCTTCACTTCGCAGAAGCGGAGTGGCTTCACTTACTGAAAAGAGAATGTTCAATTTTCGTTCCTCTACACTCTACAGCATTGGACGATTGGAGCTAATGCTATCATGTTTTCTACATTATTGTTTTAGTAAAAAAATCATTAATATATAACGAGAGACAAGATTATTTGATGCGCCTTTTTAAAGTATCGAGATAAATCAGAGGATAGTTGAGTTACTTGATATTTTCATAACAATTTAGAAAACTTAAACTGGAATTGTTAAATCACATTAAAATTCAATGTTCAGAATAGATTCTATTATTGAATCTCTTTTCATATTGACAAAACCTACAATTCACAATACTAAGCTTGAGAAATAATTAGGTTAAATCTATAGAAATAATTTTCTTAAAAATTTCCAACTCTATCTTTCTATGTTTTTCATTTTTAATTATATGTAAGTAGGCCCATGACAACTGTGACGCGCTCTTTTACACGATTTATCGTGGCAAGCTAGTCATCTAAGGCTAGGCGTACACCGGTTAGTCAAGACAAGACAAGACGAGATTAATCACGTTTAGTCACAGTAATTCACATAGCTGCTTATGAAGCAACACACACCGATTAGTCATTGCATCGGTGTGTGCTGCTTCATACCTCTAGTCATTGCATCGGTGTGTGACAAGACGGCATTAGTCACGTTTAGTCACAGTAATTCACATAGCTGCTTATAAAGCAACACACACCGATTAGTCATTGCATCGGTGTGTGCTGCTTCATAAGCAGCTATGTGAATTACTGTGACTAATCGTTACTAATACCGTCTTGTCTTGTCTTGACTAACCGGTGTACGCCTAGCATAATACTCCAATACTAGGATCTAATAATCTTACATCTCATATGTCATTCAACTAGATTGCTCTACCCTCTACAGAACGGTGTTAGAAGATGGAGTAGGTACTGAGATGATTTGAATAATATCAATAAATTATTCATTCATTCACTCGATTAGCCAAGAATGATACTGGAACTGGGAATAAGCCTCCAGTCACAGTCGAGTTAGAGAACTTGAAGTTAGACACAAGTTGGTGGCTGCATCTCAGTCTTCCATGCTCTGGTGGAGTAAATACTTTGGTCAGTGAACAGTGCTCATTCTAAACCAACATCTCTGCAAACTACCAAAATTCCAGAATATCAACTCCTCTTTGGGAATAAAACAAAGAGGTACTGATCTGTCTTGAAGATATTCAATGTGTTTATGTCTTAACCAACACGTTGAAATCTGATAAATAACAAAAAGACAAGAACAAAACGTCAGTACAGTTTCAAGATTTTACTCATATATGATAGTTTTTTGTCAATAAATTTAATTCAATTCAATCATGGGAAAAAGATGTAATACACGTGGAACATTATGGCTTGTGCTCAGAATCATCGTTTGTCACAATTTTCATCCCCTGGCAACTTTGAAACAATTAAATGAAGTAGTGAGAAATTTTATTAGTTTGGATGGAACAAAGTTTCCTCTTTCTCAGGGCAAAATGTTATGTTCGACGACTAAGTGCACCACAAACAATGCTCTAAACCAGTAATTTACAGAGTGCTGGACTGGAAGATATCACATCTTCATCATAAACGAATCAACAACGTAATTTACTGAGCTTCATACTTCTTACACAGCAAACTTGATGAAACATTGAAGAATATATTTTACTTGAAAGGCAACACATCAACATAACTGATTCCAGCTTCGTTGAGTAAGATTCAATGTTATACATCACTGTACAAATTATTTTTAATTCAATTGGATTTTGAACTCAAAAAAGGATTATCGCTTGCTTGCTCAATCGATTGGGAAAACAGTATATTGCAACAGACTTGTATCAGTGTGAGTTTCCTCTAGATTCCACATCAAATCTCGCAGTGGTGGAAGCACAGTACAAGGGAATGCGCCAAGTTTTTTAATATAATAGATGATTTGGGAAAGAAAAACAGGCACAGCCCAAAATCCGTGGCGAAGCGTGGTATACTTAACCGGTCATCGCCGGGTATATGTCCTATAGGAAATATACCCGGCGATGACCGGGCTACCACGCTTCGCCACGGCCCAAAATATTATGTAATAAGAATGAATAGCTGTATTTTCGAGTAATATTTTGAAATCTCTTGGGAAATTTTAAATCAATGATGCCTATATAAAATCCTATGAAACGATCATACAAGTGAAATACATTGAAACTCTACAATGTAATAACAAAATGGTTTTCCAATTTCATTGAAAATGAGTAATAATTTCAAATAAATCTATGTCAAGTGTAAGATCATAAGTTTCCGAAACCATTGAATGAACCCATACCAAGAAACTTCTCCTTGCTACTCCACACAGAGTAGGCTACACAAACTTGGTTAGACAGGCATAAAAAGCTTTGTCTTACTGTGCAAGTTGTATATGTTTATAAGTATATTATTCCAACACACATGTCAAATAATACATACTCTCACCCACAATCGGCAACCTATCTCTGTAGAAATTGATTGTCACACATATAATTATACGGGTTCACACGTCCTTGGATATGCCACAGCCTGAGAAGCTATTACAGTCGCATTCATGCCAAATTCAAGTTCGCTTAATGTGAAACAAACTTAGGTCTCGAGTTCGTCAGTCACCGCTTCTGATATCAAAGGAACACTTCATTCGTCATTTGGATTCAGCTCGGCGAAATATTGTTCATTAGTTGAGTTGGGAGCCAATTATCTTGATAAAACGGCGAATTCAAAGGGAAATTCAAGATTAGAACCGAAGCTTTTGATAGGCTACCGAGTGAGAATACTGATACGCCTGAATCAATTCTCCAAAGTACAAATGAATAAAATTATTTTTTCATTCACAATCCCGATTCTTCCCAATTGAGAACAACAAATTGCCAGATAAATATAAAATCTTTCGGAATTTATAGAAGTATTTGGTGAATTATTCACTACTAGAAAAATGGGTTACTTTTACTTTTAGAAAACTATTACTCTAATTTGGATTCCCAAGACCTGAATGAACGTTTAAACCAATTTCAACAAGAACGCAGTGTTATATTTTTAGTTTAATCAGAGTTCATGCAATGGGTTTGAAGTTGAAATCAAGTTAAAACTATGTTTTGTTGGACTAGTTTGAACTAAGATGATGCATATGGATTATGGGGGCCTAAAAAAAGTTTCTAGAAATATTTCAGGACGAGAATACACTTTTAACCCCCAAGAGAACGAAACAAATTATACTTCACATTCACTGAGTATACAATAGAAATAGAACAGAAATTCGGGACCAAATATGACAACGATTATGATTGCAGGACTAATATTGATATACAAATTTGAGAGAGACATTTCTTACATATGAGTGAAACAGGGTAATGTTTTTTGAACTGTTCGTATAACTCATTGAATAGACAATTTAATGAAACTAATTACACTCAATATTGATGAGAGTCATGTAGCATTACAAGAAATTAGGGCATTCCTATAGGTATGAGTTTTTAACCTTAACATCAAACTTGAAAATTTCAACTTTTCAATAGAAATGCAATAGGAGTCTCGTATTTTTCCATACCAGCATATCACAACTCACAGGCTATAGATCACTGTTAAATCATTTTTTGATTCATTTTAAACCTCTTAGATGCAAATGTGATACATGCGTCAAAACGCATCACTCCTGCAACTATCATAGTAACTGTCTGAACAAATCACGATTCACCCAAGCTAACGATGAAATTATCATTCAATTTTTCAAACTGGAGCACGTTCACCAATCAACATATGGAAAAATTCACGTGCATAAATTATTTCCACACGCACGTAAAATGGGAATCTCCCGTGTAGCGATAATGTTTCGAGCTGTACATACGAATACTGTACACTGAAACCACACTACATAATGACACGAGAGTTTACCATAATAATTCATGACATCACTGGAACCGCTCGTTGAAAGTCCCATGCTTTTTCAAGTAGATATGTGTACAGTGTGAAACCGACTCATGAATACTGAGACTCAGTTTACGTTCTCCTTGACAAAATTCAACAATTCTAAGCTCAGTTCAATCCTATCTGAATATTAGAGAAGGAAACTCTCAAACTGATTTATTTCTGCATCTTGCACACAAAAAAGAAAGATCAAGAAAGATATGCAGTTATCTATTTCTTCCAAATACTACCGTAGTAGTACTAAGAGTAGTATATACTACTCCAAAACTTCAAATGATCTGAGAAGCAATGATTAACTATGTGCCGAGTTTCAATTCCTATACCAAACCTCAACTTTCTCATGAGTTATGATTGGAATTTCTAAGACAACATCTACTATTACTGAATAGAATGAGTGAATAGAATGGAGGAAGGCAGGCTACCAAAATTGATCCTCAACTACTACCCAGAAGGCAAGAGAGACTGAGGGCGTCCAAGGAAACGATGGATGGATATGAGGTTCGGAACAGGCAGAGATGCCTAAACCCTGAAAGGAAGAAGAAGACATCTACTATTACTACTTATTTCTACTACTGCTACTACTACATTATATCAACTCCAGAAACTGATTGAAACAGGCAGATACCCATTAACCGAAACACAATAACATAACCATTATAAACTTAGTATTTGTAATCTTCGAGTTTTATTGGAATTTCATGTGTCATGTTGATTGGTACTTGGAATAATTGAACTCCAAGTGGCCATCAATAATCCTTTATCCGGTATTATTCATCCTTTATTAGAATCCATTTGAGACCAACACATAATATTAACTAACAATATAATACACGTACAGGCTAGCCAACCAAACAACATGCACATCATGAAAAATACATGAAATATGCCGGTTTTCCTTTCAAAAAAATATTATTTGCTCCCTTATCTACAAAAGTTTTCATCAATGCGGGAAAATAATTTATATCAACAACAATTTCCCTTCAAGAAAAATTATTCCTTGTATAAACACCAAACTGTATTATGCAGAATTAATAATGAGGAAAGCTTTTTCAAGACATGTTTGTGAAGAAAAGGTTCCTTCAAGTGAAAAATGATCCCTCTCACCAACGATGTTTTTACATGAATATCTTGCCATTCAAGCCCTATTACTTAAAAGTTTACGTATTCAGACAGTGATTACTCCCAAGAGCACTATCAAAATCGAGCTTTATTTCTGCTCCTTTTTTTACGTATGGCTTTTCATCGGCATGGCTATTTCTGCTGCTATATATACGTATACGCCAGCTCCGAACCCTTTATGATGAGATACTTCACTATGCTCTCCAATAATATTCCCAAATTTAGGACAAAAAGCGAAAACTAGAGGCATTTAGCTGGTCGACGAAGTGGAAAAATGTTGTTGAAAGCACTTTTAGCCAAGAATAGTTACGATCAAGTATCGCTACTACACATACGTTATAATGTATGGTTGATACATGAACACGTAAAACGTTACAAACCAATAAATGGAGAAAGGTAACAGAAATTTTCCAGCGAAAGAAGAACGTATCACCTTCAGGTGCGAACAGGCGCGTCGCGAACATGAATTTGGCATTGTTCCGGTGTTCCGCACGCACCGTACAAACTACGCGAATTCATGTTCGCGAGCGGCGCAGCATGCAAGTCGGTACGCACCTTACTTAGACACCAATTACGATACAAGAAATAGTTTCTTCGTTTTTCAAGATTGCTTTATTCATGGTTAGCTGCTGACTAGGTGCGTTTTCAATTCAAATATTTGTCACGTTGTTCTTCAAATACTCATTTGAAACAAACCAATGAAACCAATATTCAGTTGAGACTCAAGACACTTGAATTTCGTGGCCTAGGCTAGGCGTACACTGGTTAGTCAAGACAAGACAAGACGAGATTAGTCACGTTTAGTCACAGTACTTCACATAGTTGCTTATGAAGCAACACACACCGATTAGTCATTGCATCGGTGTGTGCTGCTTCATAAGCAACTATGTGAATTATTGTGACTAAAAGTGACTAATCTCGTCTTGTCTTGTCTTGACTAACCGGTGTACGCCTAGTCTAACAGCAAGATTAGATAGGAGACTTGCACCTGTTATTCTCAGTAAGGGTGACCACTTCTGGCCTTTTTCCGCTGAATGTAATTCATTCAAAATCGCTTCCCGGTGGTTCGGAACCCACCTCAAGCTGTAGGTCCACTCATCACTCATCATCATCATCATAATCATCATCATCATCATCATCATCATCATCATCATCATCATCCCATCATCATCCTCCCCATTACCCACGCACTTATGAGCCTTCCCACGAGCTTATGTGGGCCTCACCACAGCAAAAAACGCTACTCAATTTAAAACATGAAACTCAACAGCTGTGTAACACCGCTTGTAACATAAAACCATCATAAAACACAAACAAGCGACACAAAATAACATCAATTTTTCATCAAAAACCTACTAGAACTAGATGAACATTTTCCATTTAAATTATCTATTTTCTGCAATGTATTTGCACTCTCCTGCACTATTCACAGATGAATATTGCGTCCGACATTTGGAAAGCCATCAAGCGAAAATCTATTGTTGATTTATAGATCAGCAATCGATTCGAAATCAAGCTTCTAGCTTTGAATAGTTTTTGTTACATTTGGGGAGCAAAATGCGATGTACTGGAACAATTTGGAGCAGTTACGACTGAATTGCAATCGCCAATCACACACTCTCTCTCTCTCACACACGCTCTCTCTCTTCTTCCAACTTTAATCCTTTCTCGCACCATCATTTACACCAGTCACCAGTCAAAGTCAATGTATGATAACGCATTGTAAGCCGCCACTATCACAGCGAATGCCAAATGATTAAAATCAGGTTGTCGCCAGCGGCGATTTAACGGACCAGTTTAACGTTACTTATACACTCTCTCTCCCTCTTATTCTCTCTCTCATTCTCTTTCTCTCTCTGTGTGAAGTCATCCTACGGTTGACTGATTATTCAACCAGTTGAGCCGCGCCAATACAAATCCGCCTCTCGACCACTAAACCGCCGACGAAATTTAATTTCCTGCCTCATTATATCTCAGCCCATCTCATTATGATCCTTCTATACAAAGCCGCTTGGTGGGTTTTGGGGGTTCTTACTAATATCAAAGACGATATGAACTATTAGTATTAAATAAGTATTCCAATTGTCTCTGCTAATATCTATTTTTCTTGTTGAAAAGAAAAACTAGTATTCTACAGATGTTCGAAAACCAAAAACGTTCGGTTTGGTTCAATCATCTCTCATCAGAATCATCCCTCTCATTACCCTCAGACAAGTCTGAAACACATTATCTGAAGCATTATCCTTTAGGAAGAAGTACTATTTTAGACAAATACAGTTCACAAACAGCTTATTGAGTCAATCAAACAGCAAAAAGTATCTCGAAAACTTTCAATTTGTTCTGGAATAAACGTCTGGTTGATGGTATCCTTTGCGAATAATGCTATTCTTCACATTTCAAGTTGAAAATGGCCTATTCCAACTAGGCCTGAATACAACAGTATAATACAGATTTACAGCAGAGAAATAGAAGAGTAGTCAGATCGAGTGGCACATATTTCTAGTAGGATGAAAATAGGAAACATATTGGTCGAATTTTGGAAAGAGCAACATACAACATTTCGAAAGAGCAACATTTTTTTATTGTTTCCCAAACTTATTTCTTCAAAAAAGCGTCTTCTTCTTTCTCTTCTCCTTCAATAACTTATTTCATTGCATGAAAGTGGTAGTGATGCATAGGATTGTTGTAGGATATCAGCTGTTCAAGGATTACAGAATAATCTTCGATAATAATAACCTCCCTAAGGCAGCTTATAGACGAGGAAAGTAGAGACGAAAAGTTACTGGCGTGCGGTACTGGTTACCTGCTACTTTCCGTGAAGTGGCCAGTAAAAACAAACAGGTTTGTTTTTACTGGCCGCCAGTGATTACTTCCCGCTGGAGTGGAGAGTACCCCTTTAGACAGTAGACAGGGAAAGTGAGCGGTAAGTTGAAGAGGCAAGTACTGGCCGCCAGTAACTTTCCGTCTCTACTTTCCACGTCTATTAGCCGCTTTAGAATTGATTTGATAACCTTTGAGCGTAATACACACCGTTACCATAACCTTCAGAATGGTACGAAACCACAAAAGCATGAGATAATAAATGCGTATCGAGAATAATTACGAAATGAAAAAGCATTGTGAAGTTTATGATGACTGAAAATCAAGAATGTTTGATATGGGAAAAGGACACGTAACGTCACAAGAGAGGGCCGACCATATTTTTTCGGTCATGCTTTTTGCCGTTCTTTTTCGGGTACGCCCGATTCGTTTGTCAAGTAAATATTCAGCATAGAACAAGTGAAGGAGAGAGCAAACAATTTGAGTCGGTTTCAATTTTCTCTGAACTCTCAACTTGCGTTCTGACGACGGCAACTTTATCAATTGAGGTTGCATGGTTGGGAGGAGTTCCCAAGTTAAATTCTCAAGCTGGAAGCAAAGAAGAATTAGAATGGCTTTTCCAAAATGTCCTGGACATTGCCATTGTAGTGCGAAACATGTGAAAACTTTCCCTTTTTCACCGTACTAAAGGAAAAATTGGTTGCATGAGATACATTTCTTCATGAATGAAGTTTCTAGCAGATTTCCAAATTCGACAAAACTAGATTGTTTAAAGTAGGCTAATCGATAAATTTGTAGGTTCCTTCAACTCTACGCGTGTACAGAGTGAGAATAATTTATGTTTATGAAATAATTATTCAAAGTGGTTAGAAGATATTGTAGTGACTTTTCTAAGAATTATTTTCACAAGTAAATTTTCTAACGAACATTTTCTAAATCGATAAAATTGAGGATGCTTTGAACTTGATAAAAAAAATAAGATAGAGTCAACGTTTAAAGAATTACTTGGCTACAATAACAAAACAAGTACAGTATTGTGAATAATAAAAGGTCACCCATACAATGGGAGTAACAGGTGCGAGTCTCTTATCTGATCTTGTGATTACTGTACAACTATAATCTTGTCAGCTGATTGTCAAGGGCAAACTATTATGGAGGAATAATAATATACTGTAGATTTGAATTAAACAATTAAAAATATCATTAAAAGCACAGATAAAAAACTGTATTATTTATCTGTGTTATTATCTATTCTTACATTACCTAACGGATAATTATAACTGTATACTGTATAACTGGTAGTGTTCGGGTACTTTATATAATCAGAGACAATTAGAATACTTAGGGCCGGTTCATGAGCTCGGGATTTAGCTAAGTCCTAGACCAAAACGGGTCGCCACAGTAGCATCGACAAACGTTAGCCTCGACATTATGTACTAAGGGCTCTCTATGCTGCTAACCCACTAACCAGTCGAGACAAACGTTTGTCGATGTTACGATAGCCACCCGTTTTAGTCTAGGACTTGGCTAAATCCCGAGCTCATGAACCGGCCCTTAATGATAGTTTCCTATCGTCTTTGATATAATGTAATGTAAATAGGTATCAAACTGAGCAATCTGTTGCTCCATCACAGTACAGTATGTTAGAAGGAGTTGCCTATACTGCGCCAAGATGCCAAGATCTAAAGAGAGTATTGGTATCCAGTGAAAGCTGAGAGCCGCTCTTCCACTCGAATACTGAAAAACCGCGTGTGCGGTACCCAGCAAAATAATGAAAATACTATTTTGTTATTGTTTTTGGAGACACAATATTATTGCATCAAATAAATCAAGCTATTGGCACAAGACTTTTCATCAATAACTTAATTCATGAATTGTAATTGACAGATGATTCCAAAAGAAGAACAGTTTCTATCTGAACTAACTTTTTGGCAATTTTTAAAATCATACCCCAATCATGAAATTGTAAAATATGCTTATATATGAGCAAATTAACTTCAAATTGACATAAAACCTGTCAGTTTCCAAATACAGTAGCTACATAAAAGGTTCAATAAAATATTTCAAGTTTATGACAATAAATCTAGGCCTACTGAGCGAATAAACCCAAGTACAAATAACATAAATTACAATAATTACTTGGAAAATATAATAAATTCATCATCCAGTTCATCATAATATAAGTAAAATCTGCCTTTATAGAAACGGTTCAATCACCATTATTGAAGTTTAGCAAGCACTACAGAAAACCGTACTCAAATAACCCTATCACTATAAAATCAATCTCTCAAGTACTCAAAATATCTCGTTACATTTTGTTAAGTGCTTGTAAATCGACGATCGATACACATTTCAATTCAGCTTCAAAAACGATGAGCTGTTCGTGAATTACGTGGAAGCACTTGAATTTTCCAATCACGACCGATTAAACACATCATAATAATAAGCCTATCTTCAACCACAGATATGAAGTTCTATTTCATTTCTGATCAAACACCCTACTAGACCTGTCAAAAGTGACACAATTTAATTAGGAACTCTTCAAGAGGATATTGCAAATCAACTTTCATGTTTTACTATTGATCACAACTCTACTAGAATGGAAAGGTTGATGAATTACGGGAAAATGCCTTTTAGTACATAAGAGGGTGAGACAGAAAGAGCAGATTCGCAGTTCACATGTTGAGATATAGGTGTGAAAGATGATAAAAATTAATGAAAGTGGAAACAATTCGGTGGGGAGTTCCGATAACGTTGACTGTGATAAGGTTTCTAGTAGCGTTTAAAATAGTTCGATAGATCACCTGTGTCCCTTCATGTTGCTGCACAATTTTTACAGGTATGCATAAACAACTTACGTAACATTAATAAATTTTTCTCACGATTAATACAGAGATATTTAAATTTTTCATTTAATCTAACCTCCTACAGCATTGTAGGCGATACATGAGTGTTGAGCCGATAAAAACTTGTTAAAAAATTATAATACTGCTTTAGGTATTTTTGTAGATTTTGTTTTTTTATAGTATTTGTGAGTAGTGAAGATTTTCTAGGTTGGTCTCTATGTCAGAATTTGAATGATTTGTTGGAATAATGTGTTTAGCAAATGTGGAATTTGAGTTGGGTGTGTGATGACTGATATGTTCCTTAGGCTAGGCGTACACCGGTTAGTCAAGACAAGACAAGACAAGATTAGTCACGTTTAGTCACAGTAATTCACATTGCTGCTTATGAAGCAACACACACCGATTAGTCATTGCATCAGTGTGTGCTGCTTCATAAGCAACTATGTGAATTACTGTGACTAAACGTGACTAATCTTGTCTTGTCTTGACTAACCGGTGTACGCCTAGCCTTATAGCTGATTAAAATTTATCTGGCAGTCATTCCAATACAGAATTCATGATCATAATAGTACAATAGATATTAAAATATACAGACTTCCTCCATTAAAGATTTATTATCACACACACGATAAGGCAATTGTGCAATAGATACCTGAAATACCATAATCATGTGGCCATCACATGGTCTAAACCTGAACTGGAGGTTTGTGCGTTCTCCAAACAGGAAACTTGGAATATCTTCGCGATGTTTCCGTCGGGAAGCAAGTTGAGATCTAGCTGAACTAGTTACTTATTGTTCAAGCATGGTTCGCATACCAAATCACCGCACTGTCTGTCAAATTTCATTGTTGATTTCAGTAACCCTGACTAATAAACTCATCCTTGATAGTATACCTACTTATTCTTATCATTATTACAATTATATGATTCTTATTTCGTGTATTTATGCTGATTGGCATCATTATTTAGCCTTATGCCCGGTTTCTGAGTCGTTCAATAAACAATTCATGGATCTATAGCAGTATTAAATCAATAAACATGTGTTTTCAAATGAAAAAATTATTGATTCAATAGTTTATTGAACAACTGAGAAACCGTGCATTATTAGGATAATTATTATTCAATAACTACTGGCATCCTCATAATTAAATCATAGTCATAATTATTCCTTCAGTACAGAGCGTGCCATCCAAATTGGCCTCTCACTGGAGCATGCGCATTGATCGCTTTCTCCCACTTCAGTGCCTGCTGACTCGCGGTACAGTAAATTTCAATAGTTCATTCAGCTGGCAAACTCAGCTTTATAAAAAAATTCATATTCGCTTCGGTTACCCAGCAGCTGTAGTATGATGTTATTTGCTTCACTGATGTTATCTTTCAATGAGAATTTTGGAGGTGACTGTACTAACCTTAGCGGCTGGAGGGGAAGCGTGGTGGGAGAGATTATCCATCTCTCTCGCACACCCTCCCCTAGACGCCAATTTGGATGGCACGCTCTGTACACTATTTTATTCATAATTCATCTACAATATTACTTCTTTGGGGAAAATACACTAGCCTTTGGCCCAAATATGTTCTTCTTCCCATTTGATTAGTGTACAATATTTTATTCAGTTCATCAAGCTTGATATGGGAATTCGAGCTAGATATTTCATCTATCTGTAAGAATCACCTAAGCTTTCAAACACATTCTTGATCTGTTTTCCTTCCATAAGCAAGATTTCAATGCTTATAATGAAAAACATTAGAATGAAGCGTCCATTCCCTTTTGAAACTAGAACAGGTTATTCATAGACTAATCCGCGCATTGCTTTTAAACAGATAAATGAATTAGTTCCATTCTTAAATCCCTTCCTTCCCCACATCCAAGATCACAACGTTTCAAAATACATTAGGTTAAACTGTTCCTTGGCTTTGGAGGTGAAACATCAACAGGTTATCGACAAATTCTTGCAATGCTCTCAACTGGGAAAGGAAGTCATATCTTCACAGAAGTTCGGTGAAAGCTGTCGACATTTTCTGAGTTCAACTGCCAATTCGCATTTGTCTTCCATCTTCCCTTTTACAATGCTCGGTTCTGCTAGACTAGCTTGACATCCGACCAAGTTAACACAATACAGAGCAGGTATAATGTGCAAATTCAACTTGAGTTGACGATATCTTCACACACTACTTACTGTGGAAATAAGCGTAAGTAGGATGGCGGTGTGGGAATACCAAGTGGTATTATGAAAAGTAAATGCTTTTATACAGCGCAAAACTTCCCATGTATTGAGTGGGTAAGGTTAGAGACAGTTCGTTAATGGAGGATGAAAACATTAAACTGAAAATTCAATTCAGATTATTCAAACTGTTATAAAGGCTCTCAAAAACTATATGAGTCAGTCATTCTCAGTGCGTGAAAAATATTTGAGAACCACGAGTAAATCTTGAACAATCGCTTAACAACCACTGAATAGTTTTATTTAGAAACTTTACGGTACCTACTTATTTCACTTGAAATATTTTGGAATGCTCTAAGAAGAAGCTTTATAAAGCTCAAAGCATGGAGCGTTTCTAAGAATAATTTTATTTGAAAAACTTTATGGTACTTATTTCACTTGAAATATTTTGGAATGCTCTAAGAAGAAGCTTCATTAAGCTCAAAGCATGAAGCGTTTCCAAGAATACTGTTTGTAATGATATATTGTTTGAACTCTCAGAATTCAAAATATTCAATAGACTTTAATAAACAATAGACTTTTCAATAGAATAGGTGTCTTTCACATTCTAGAGTTTGAAAAAAATTGTTTTATAAAGTTTCCCTATTTTTTAATAATTAACTTATATACTCTAGTTGCATGGATTTGAAAGAGTTTTCGTTATCCATAAGGCTTCTGTAGTTTTCTTTGAAAAACTTTATGATACTTATTTCACTTGAAATATTTTGGAATGCTCTAAGAAGAAGCTTCATTAAGCTCAGAGCATGAAGCGTTTCCAAGAATACTGTTTGTAATGATATATTGTTTAAACTCTCAGAATTCAAAATATTCAATATACTTCATAGAGTCTTTCACATTCTAGAGTTTGAAAAACATTGTTTCAGAAAGTTTCCCTATTTTTTACTAATTTACTTATACTGTATACTCTAGTTGCATGGATTTGAAGGGGTTTCTGTTATCCTTAAGGCTTCTTCCCCACAAGTGTGGGCTGACCGGGCTCAGTCGGGATGAACTGAAGAATCTTATGAATCCATAACATTCATCAGTCAAAAATTGTTCAATACGGGCCCGGACAGCACTGAAGTGGAAGAGGCCTAATGAATGCCGTTGCATGAGTTACTGTTCTTCCCTAATGCGGCCCACAGTTTCATCAAATTCAAACTACACATCTGTAGCGTAGGTATGCAATTCTGACTCACTAATGGGTTTGTAACTAGTTAGTTAGTAACTAGTTACAACTGCTTACAAGTTAATTTCCAAATCTGTTTGTTGAGAGAGTAAGTAATAATTAGTTTACAACTGAGAATTACTTCTGTGAAACTACAGCACAAACAATATAGTTCCTTTATATTTTCTGAGCTACAATTCATCCTTCATCATGCTGTTAGTTTGGAAGTTCATTTTACTGAAACCAGTGATGAGTGATGGTGAAGAGGAGATGCATATCATTGAAAAACCTCGAAGAAGATGCAAAAATAGGCCAGAATGTACTGTTCGAATGATATTATTCATTCAATAAACGTGGAAATAGTATCAAATTGTTCAGAAACATCTGAAAAAGATTATCCTCCAATTCCGATTTCTTAACTTTATACAGACACTCACAGTAATCTTTGATATGAGTTTCAATAAGAAAGATCCAAGGCAGGAGATTGCTCAGGAGTGACTATTCGATAATATTGGTGTGATCCTGAATTTATTGGTTATTCTAAATTAAAGTTATAGATTATAGTTCCTAATTGACTAACTACATTCATCAATTGAACAAATTAAATGACAGGTTCAACATTACAAAAATGATGGATAATTACATTTCCATATATCTGTAGGCTATCAAATTCCAAATTGGACTTTCTATTCAGTTGTAATTGGTGTAGAGTAGATTAAAATTCCTGATTAGCAACAATTTATCATCAATTGGAAAAAAAATTAATGACGTAAACAATATCACAAAAATGGCCGATATTTTCATCGTAATTTCAAATTCAGATTTCTAGTAAGCTGTAGTATAGATGTGCAATTCATGAATGTAATAGTACCTAATTATTTACAAGATGTAAAGTCAAATGAGTACAATAAGACAGTTGTATCATGAAGATGAAGAGAATGAGAATCCAACTTGGAACAAAAAAGTCTGGTTTGCCCCTATGCTCCGCCTACTCTCTCCTGCTCGGTCAACAGTTATCAACGCAGCTGGTTCTGAATCTATCCAGTAGATTGCAGTAGCTGCTGGGTCAAGAACACGTTACTAAGCTACTCCCACTGACATACCAGCAAGCTCCGCCTTCTCTCACCTGATTGGTCGACAGCTTGAAACGTAGTTAACTCTGGATCTGGCCAGTAGCTGCTGGGTCATGTACTTTTCCGTTTAGAATATATCAATTCTTAATCAATACTTTATCTGGCATGTTGTAATTTACATTAGTTATGGTAATGATATTATTAAAGATAACTTTCTTTAAAGTTGTTTGATTGAGATGGAGGAAGAGAAAGGGAGTACATAGATCCAAATGAGAAGTTTACAAAGATATTCTTGCTAGTATTCATCCATTTTATCTAGATTCTAGTAATAGACAAATATGAATGAGAGAATGGAATAATTATCACGAGTTTATCAAATTAGTTTTGAACAGAATTCACAAGTTATTTACGAGTTGTTCAGGTCGCACTTTGGTTAGTGATTAGTTTGCACACCGATTTATTACGAGTTGCATCCTGTCAGCAAGATGGAAGTTCTGGCTAGGATTCTCTCACTAAAATCGCGTGCGAGTAACAACTCGCTATTTATGAGTAATTCCAGTTGCAAATTGACAGGGGCTCATCCCGTAGGATGTCATGTGGTCTTAACTTGTCACTTCATCTTGTTTGTAGAGTTTGCCTCCCTAATGACCGATTTATTGAACCGCATCCTAGAACTTTGCCTACATCTGTATGGTCGACTGGTAACTAAATGTAGGAATTTGATGGTTGCTTTTAACTTGAAGGAGACTGCTCACTTGAAAGTGAACACTTTCATGGCTTTCGATTGGAATCGAATGAGTTTGATGTCACCGATATTATTTATTATTCTAACCGGGCTGGCAATAAAACATGCCAGAATGCTGGGATACGGCATATCACTGATGTATATTATTGATGGATATTGAATATCAAATTCAATATTAATTAATATTGAAATTTTCAATTGAGAAATAACCAGATTCGATCTCCTAGAGAACAATTAAAAGTCCCAATTTTCACAAAACATGGATAATTTTCAACGCATTGGACAAAATTGCCATGATAAAGAGATTAAGAATACCAATTCAAAAAAATTAATAGTTTCTAAATGATTGGACATTGAAAAATAATACTAGAATAACAGAAAATTACTCCATGTACTACTTAAGAAGGTTGTAAGCTTGGAGCAATACGACCCAATTTACCTCAAATGAGAAAAATTAATATTCAAGTGATTTAAAATCTTTTTTTAGGGTTCCAAAACCTGGATGAACTTAAATTCGATCATTGTCTTATATTTATCCAATCCGTTACCATTAGCACAGAAAAAATTAAAGTTGTCGACAAAAAGAGCACGATTTCAAAATTAACGTTTCAAGTCCCATTTTGGCATACGTCCTACAAGAAAATGTAAATGTCTATTCAATTTAAAAAGTGACCCAAATATTTAATTCAAGATTGTGAAGTTAAATGTTGAGAAATCACGAAAGGTTAAATTTCTAATGGGAAATAATATCAATTCAAAAATATGAATAGATTTCTACATGGTTGGGCACATTGAAGTGAGCTTAGATTCCCTTTCAGCTTGTAGGCCTATTTCAAACGTCCCTTTGTAACAAAATTCATCGAATTCCACTTCCGGGTGATAGACAGTAAACAGTCGTAAATTAGCGAAACAATACAAGATCAGGAATGATAAGATGGTTAGAGGATGCTCCAAAACTATAAGACAGTGATATCACGTTCTAGATAGTGGGGAGAGCCGTGGGAAAACCCAACGGATCACTGTGTGCACAGCATTATCATAAATTTAAGGGTCACTGCTTGCGTAAGAGCGCTTTATGTTTTCCTCCATTGCTTGTCAACAGGATCCCAACTAAGAGATTCTCCCTCGGATGGTAGGCTGCCCCAGGCTGTGCTTATTCAAGAGCCCGCCGTGATTTTACGATGCCAAAGCCGAGCGCTGAATGCCTCCTTAATCAAGAGTTTGTTACGAAATTGAAGACGATCCCTGTCGAGTCTCTAGTCTGGGAGGTGCTTATTAAATAGCCACCCTAGGATCGTATTATGTCATGGTTGTAACAATAATTCCAATAATTATTATAAAGATGGAATTATTTGCGACATTAAATTGCTCATAAATTTTATGATGAAGAGGGAAAGTAAACATTTTTCCCGAGAGTTCTGACTACTGAGACTACGAAAGTATGAGGCTAGGCGTTAGTAAAGACAAGACAAGATGAAATTAGTCACGTTTAGTCACAGTAATTCACATAGTTGCTTATGAAGCAGCACTGACTGATGCAATGACTAATCGGTGTGTGTTGCTTCATAAGCAACTATGTGAAGTAATGTGACTAAACGTGACTAATCTCGTCTTTTCTTGTCTTGACTAACCGGTGTACGCTTAGCCTGAAAGTACCATAAGACACAAAGGCGTAACTAGGTTCAAGTAAAGGGGGGAGTTACGGAGGAGTCATGGGGGAAATCGAGGAGACTGTTTCATGGAAATCTACAAGTACTGTAATACTGGGAATAGAGGACGCACAATTCGCAGTCTTCAAGTTGATCTCTCATCATCACCCTTCCCATTACCCACGCACAAACCTGAAATTCATGAGGCCATCACCCTCGGAAAAACTCATCTCGGCAAAATACACGGTTTTATTCATGTCCGGTGTGTACGCAGGTTCTTTACAGGACAATAGTTAGCAACCTATATATACGGTTATTTGGAGTACATTTTCATATACGACTATCCATAATATTATTAATATTTTAATTAAATGAATATCAATATTAGTAATTAACTAATAAATTGAAAAAATTGATTTAATAGTTAATAAAATAGGTAAATTAATATTATTGAGGGCCGCTTTCCCCAACGCTGCTTAAGCTATACATCTAGCTTAAGCCTCATTCGGAGAATAGGAAAAGTATAGAAAAAAATATTGAGCATCAGCTGTTGCGCTTAAGCAGCGTTGGGGAAAGCGGCCCTAAGGAATATTATCAAATATTTTATTAGAAATCTATTTAAGGAATAAATATCGGTTTTACTTCTACTCCTCATGAGGGAATTGAATAATTCATGTCAAGTATTCTCTAGTTGTTTAGACTATTGACAGCATTTCCACTCAACACTTGGTTAGAATTGAATGGTATGCTTCTATGTAGGTGGATTGTTAATGCCATGAAGATTTGTCACACAAGAGACTTCTAAAAGAATACTTTCTGACAAATTGCTCTCTGCCACATCATTGTTTCTTGGATCTTCCAGTAGCGAAAAGAAATGAGAAATATTTCCACGTTGTCGTGTTTGGATCAGATGTGTAGTCCATTTGAGAGCAGACCCCGAGCAATAGGTCACTGAGGGCAAACAAACAAACCCCGGATAATCAAATTGGTGTAGCTCCAAAGTTATGATTCTTGTGAGTCGGATTTTCCGAAAAGCTCCAGCGAATTGGTGCGTGATTGCTCTGGGAAAAGCATTCGAAAAAGACTTTCCTTTTGAGATTTTCTTGTCAGAAAATGACATTAATGGTTCGTTATTACTCCTTTGTTTGTTAGACTCCCACTACAATAAAATGGCCTATAAAAGAGATATTTCAAGCCCAGTTTCAGAATTTGAATCAACGCAGATCAATTAGATTGATTGATATCAAGAGATTCATCATTGATTTATCATTTGGAGTGGTCCATAGCCGAGGGCGATAAGCGCCTGTCTGATAATCCAAAGGTTCCCAGATCGAATACAGTTGATGAAATGGAATTGGAAATCTATCTATAGGGAGGACATGAACTCAAGCTTCATAAGCATCATTAATAATATAATTTAAAATAGTAACAATGATAGATTTTTTATCGTACAAAATTGTGATTAAATAGAATAATTACTGTTAAAAAAATTTAAGAACTTCCTAGAGTTTAGTAAGAGCGTTTAAGAGTTCAGTAGATTTTAAGGTGGGAATATAATGGACATTGAATAGCGAGTTATTATTATTATCATCATACAAGTAAGAATCATTTGATCAATAATAAGTAAGAAGATCTTATCAATATTATAGAATACGTTCTTGGTTCTCAAAAATTATACAGCGCAGTACACCATGTATTGAAATTTCCTTCAATGACGAACAAAAACGTAAATGTATTATTGAAATTTTTCAGAGGCTTCTCATTTTTACCACGAAATTCTAATCGAATGCGAGATATTATTAAATAAGTTCAATAACATCGAACATTTTTTCAAGATTTCAATTTCCGTCACGTTTGATGAAGTCATAGTTAGATGTTTCTGATGAAGGTACTATTATAGGCGTACTGTAATATCACAGTGTAAATGAGACGAACTTTTCTCGAACTTTGGGTTAAACACTGATTCGCGATGTTGGAAACATTAGAAATTCCATCCACGATGTGCTCTGTTGATAAGGTTTGAACTTGGAGCGAAACTTATCTTCGCAAAACATTAGGCTATTTCATGTGTAAAACCATGCATTCAGCTGCTGCTGAAGCTACATTCACTGAATATCAATGCATTTCATCCACCTCACAAAAAATCAGTGCTATCTTATTCAGTTTTTTCTTAATTTTCCCGTCTACATTTCGCACTATACTTACTTTCTTGCAAGTTTGGATTGAAGTTTTTTGTATTTATCTGAGATGTATTTTCCTTTATTATTCCGTCTACATTTTGTACTCAATTTCTTGCAAGTTTAGATTCAAGGTTTTTGGTATTTATTCGAACTGGAGTTGATTCAACTTTTCAGACAAATAACTGAGCTTCTACTCTGGGGATCTCATTCAACGTATGAAAATGAATGAATATTCACTAAACACTAGACCTAGATGATCGAAGATAGTCTCATCTAGTAGATGAAGAGTCTTCTACTTCTCAAATTTTATCTGATAAGTATGTACAATGTAGATTCTGATGTAATATACTTTCATCATCTTTCGTAGTTGAAATTCCAAAATGCTATCTAAAAATCAGCTAATCAATATCAGCCTATTCGTATCCTATTGGCAACATCCTATAATCTGAAGTAGGATACAGAATTGATGTCGATTTGAGGACAAGATAAGACATAAAATTCAACTTTCATGTGATAAGAAACAGGTTGGAAACAATTACTTCCAACTTCTAACATGTCTGCCAATGTAATAAACAATTTCAGATCGACTGTTACACATTATTCATGAGTTATGTATCACTTTAATCAATTTGAGCCAGCACATAGAGGATAAATCACCATCAATTTATAGAAAGGGAACACATTTTTCAGATCACTCCTCTTACATATTTCACTATTTTTCAAATCACTGCACATGTTATACCTTTCACTACTGTTATGGGATCACATATTGCTAAGATTGCCATAGCAACCACATAAACAAACACTGAATATTATACCATTAATTGATTCACTAGTTATCTTGCATTGTACATCGTTTCAAATAAAAAGATGTTATTTATAATTCAAAGTCAGAATTTATTATAATTGATACAACATCAAAACATGGTGTCAGGTGGTACAAATAACATTATGAAGTGAATCATGGATGAAAAATATATCAAGAACAAAACTTGGAAACAGAAGAAAGAAGACGTACAAAAATGACGAGGTACGCACCAACGCCCAGCCCACTTGAAATGGAGGGTATTATGAGAGAAAATATAGGCAAATTTTTTCACACGGATGTGGAAGAATTACGTTTTTAGCAAGCGGACTCACAGTGGAAGATGAAAACAAAAGTCGCACAAATGATGACTATAATCGGCGATGGAGCTTGTAAATCATATACAAGATTATGGATAATCCAGAATCAAACCCAGTGGACGAGATACTAACTACCTGAGAAGAAACTTGCTCGAACTGAATGTATGTAAGTGAAAAGATACATTTTAATAATTTAGAACAGTCGAATGATGAATCATTTCAACAATACCTGATGAAATTGAAACACAAATCAAACTATGTGCACATATAAAGACAAGGAAGATGTGAACTATTGGTAGACAAAATAATATCTTCAGTCAAAGATATAAAATTGAGAGAAAAATTATGGTTAGAAAGGGATTTGAAATTGGAAAAGGCAATTGAAATTTGTAAATCAAGTGAAGAAACAAAAAAAAGCAGTTAGAAATTATAGAAAGTCAGAGAATGAAATTAGAAAGGTAGAGTTTAAAAATAGTAAGAACCAATCTAAAGAATCCAGACTTTGTTCTTATTGTGGACAAAAATGGCATCAGAAATTCAAATAAATGTCCGTTAGGTTAGCTACATGTCATAAATGTAAAATTAAAGGACATTTTGCATCTGTATAGTGGAGGAAGAAAATGAAAGAAATACAGGACAATGACAACAGTATAACTGATGAAAATCCAATTGACGTTATAAAACATAATCAATTTAAAATTAATAATAAAGTTATGAGTGAAAAGGGTGTTTTTGTAACACTTAAAGTAATTTTGAAAGATGATAGTGAAAAAAATGTACATTTCCAACTCGATACAGGCGCCTGTTGCAATGTTATGGGTGAAAAAGCTCTGAATAAAATATTTAATAGAAAAAATATAGAGTTATCACCATGTACATCGATATTAACAGCAATTAACGGAACCAGACTAGGTGTCAAAGGAAAATGCTAAGCATAAAAGTGAAGAAAAGATGAGAAAATATGATATTTGTTTTATCATAGTTGATTATGATCATATGCCTATTCTGTCCTATGAGGAATGTACAAAGCAATTTGAAACTTATCACATATAGTAAGGATGTTACAACTATAAAGAAAGTAGATGCATTGAAAATGAAAAGAAATCACTCGAAAAATTGAGAAACGTTCCAAATTCAACAAAACAAATAATTGAGAAATACAATGATGTTTTCCAAGGATTAGGAAGAATGAGAGGTTTAGCAGAAATTGAAATAATTAATGATAGGCCTCCAGTAAAGCAAAGTCCAAGGAGAATTCCTATAGCATTAAAGGAAGATTTAAAAAAAGAAATCGAAGACATGATTCAACAAAATATCATAACAGAAGAACCTGGTTATACAGACTGGATCAGCAACGTCACAATCGTTAAGAAAATAATAAACTAAGAGTGTGTTTAGACCCAACATTTCTAAACCAAGCAATAAAAGACACAAAACAACAACTTCAACACTTGATGAAATTATTCCTGAACTAAATAAAAAGCAAAAATATTTTCTACTATAGACGCAAAAAGGATTTTAAGGCAAGTGGAACTAACTGAAAGAAGCAGCAAACTAACAGCATTCTGGACACCATTTGGAAAATTCAGATATCTGAGGCTTCCTTTGGACTGTCTACAGCAATGGAGATTTTCCAAAAAAATGCTGGAAATTACTAACGGATTGAAAGGAGTACATGTTCTGCTGATGACACATACTAGTAGTTGGATATGGTGATAATGAAGACGATGCACAGAAAAAATCATGATGAAAATTCTATAGAAAAATTACTTGATAGACTAAGAAAAGAAAATGTGAAACTGAATGAAGAAAAACAAATTTATGCAAAAAAGAAATAAATTTTATGGCCATGTATTAACATCAGAAGGAGTCAAACCAGACAAAGTAAAATAACAGCTATAATAAATATGCCTGTTCCTGTGATAAAGAAGAAGTACAACGTTTCTAGGAATGGTTACATTATTTATAAAGATATATTCCTAACCTATCTAATGTCACAGAACCACTGAGGAAGTTAGTGAGAAAAGAAGAGTCATTTATTTGGACAAAACTCAAGAAGATGCATACAATGAAATAAAGAAAATTGTATCTGAAGCAACACTTCTAAGATTTTGACAAAAACCGGTTGTAATACAAACTGACTCATCATCTTTTGTTGCTGGATGTGCTCTGATGCAAGAAGGATTCCCTGTTGCCCTATGCATCAAAAACACTTACAACCACTCAAAGGAATTATGCACAAATAGAAAAGAAATGCTAGCTATATTATTTGCATGTCAACGCTTGATCAATATATTTGTGGGAAATCAGATGTCATAATTGAAACTGACCACAAGCCCTTTGGTGTCCATATTCAAGAAACCACTATTGAAAACACCAAAAGATTACAAAATATGATCCTATCACTCCAGCGGTACAACATTATGATAAAATATAGACAAGGAAAAAGTATGTATTTGGCAGATACGATACATTATCAAGAGCTCCAGAGAGTATCCAAAACAACGAAAGCAATGGACATTTACAAAGTAATGAGTGAGAACATTGAAGAATATGACGAAATAAGTACAATAGAACAATAATTTAAAACTGGTATTGAGTATGATTCTATATAATATAGAGTAGATTTTGCAGATAAGTCTATTCAAAAAATTGCTGAAGAAACAATAAATGACGACCAATTACAACTACTTAAAAGACAAATTCTTGACGGCTGGCCACAATCAAGAACACGAGTACCTGATGATCTAAAATGCTTTTGGAATTACCGTTGTGAATTAACAATAGAAGAAGACATTATTCTAAAACAAAATCAAATACTTATTCTAAAATCACTGGAGAAAGGAGTATTTAAAAAACTTCATATGGGCCATCAGGTATGTATTAGAATTGACACAAAGACTAGCAAGACAATCTGTATTTTGGGCCAAATATAACCACAGAAATCAGGGAGCTAATTGGATCATGCGATACATGTGCAAAGTTTTCTAGTGAAACAAAAGAAATTGGAAAATGAAATCTCATGAAACCCTAAATGCACCTTTTCGAAACAATCAGTATGGATGTATTTGAAATAAATATGCATGGACAAAAAAAGAAAATTCTTATAACAGTAGATCATTTTTCAGATTTTATTGAGATTGATGAACTGAAGGACATGACATCAAGAAACTTGATTTTAATATGTAAAAGGCATTTTAGCAGATATGGAATTCCGAAAAACAGTGATATCGGATAATGGTTCAAATTTTGCATCAAAAAGAATTTAAAGAATTCAGTAAAAATTGGTACTTCAATCCATATAACAAGCAGTCCACACTATCCTCAAAGCAATGGAAAAGCAGAAGCATCTGTCAAAATAATGAAGAAGATGATAAAAAATGTATGGAAGAAGGTGAAGATTTTACAAAATGCTACTGGTTTACAGAAATACACCAACAAAATTGGGTCTAGTCCTTCAAAAAGGATGATGGGACGGTGGTTGAGATGTGACCCACCAAACACGGAAAATACAAAATTATAGAACCAGAAGAAATAAAAAAAAGGATTGATGATACCAAAAATAGAAGAAAAATCAATCATGACAAAGGCGCTGCAAAAAGAAATGAACTTCAAATAGGACAAGAATTTGGTACAGAAAGCTTCCCAAAGTGATGAATGGTCAAAAGGTAAATAATAGCGGACACAGGGATCAGATCATTCAATATTGAAACAGCAGAAGGAGCTCCACTACGAAGAAATTAAGTATTTCTAAGACCACAGAGAATGGCAGAAAAAATTCCTACCAGATTAAATGATTATCATTTATATTAATAAAAAGAAGGGGATGTTATGGGATCACATATTGCTAAGATTGCCATAGCAACCACATAAACAAACACTGAATGTTATGTTACCAATTGATTCACTAGTTATCTTGCATTGTACACGTTTCAAATAAAAAGATGTTATTTATAATTCAAAGTCAGAATTTATTATAATTGATACAACATCTTAAAACAACTACCTTTTATTATATACATTGTCCATTTTCAAAAGTTCCTAATTGAAAAAAAATTTAGTTATCAGTTGCATATTGTTGGCAAGTGGTTTTACAAAAGTCTCTAAATCGTATTATAAACGTATTTTACATAATAATGTTCTACAATTCTACATAATCATTCCTCTTATAATATTATATTTCATATCCTCATAGATCTCAATCAACTTTTCTAAACCTGACCATGAAATGACCATGACCATGTTTACAGTAACCTTGTTCAAAATTTCATGGGTGCAAATATGTGAAAATGTCGTGGGGTGTTGGCAACTGCTTGTTTACACACAAGGTAGTTGCCATGTGTGCATCAGAGGCGCCCCCCTCTCGTTCTGACCACAACTAAGTGACTGATTTCCCTCGGGAACTCACTTTCTTTCTCTTCTCCACCTTCTCCCCATCAAAAACGTCTTGCATTCTTTCTCTTTCATCTTCTACAAACAAGTACAGCCATATTTAGTGGCAGAACAGATTAAAAATATATTAATAATTATAAAAATTATAATAATTGTTGAGATGGATTCGGCCTACGTAAGGCCTAGAACTTCAAGCTTGGTGCAATATAATAAAGAACATCGCAGGGTGAGCATCGGGATTGTCTTTCATTTCACAGGAAATAGGAAAGGTCTAACATTTTAGATTTTTTGTACACCAAAATTATTTTGATTGGGCAGTACAACTTATTGTAAAAGATAACGATTCCATTCAAGGTCTTTATCCTTTCTTTACATATTCATTCGAATAATAAATGATTATACAGTAGAGTGTCTGTAATCCGGCCATTCAATACACCGGCACGTCCAGTAATCCAGCACTTAGTTTCCGCCGATGAGTCAGTCAATTTCATGTCAGTTATTTCAAAGTCGGCTAATTTTCATGTCTATACTGTAGTTTGCTGTTCCATATCACTGTTTCTTTTTCGTAATAATACAGTAAACAAAATTGCATTAGGCCTATACTGTACAGAAGAAATTCAAACGATTGTTATCATAGTTTTCTTGAGCAATAAAAATGTTGTTTATTGTAAATCTACTCCATTTTCTGATGCATTTCCACTAATCTGGCATTTTCGTTAATCCGGCCCCACTAATCCTCATATAGGGCCGGATTACCGGATTAACGAGTTCCCACTGTGTATTGACTTTATTACCATTTTATTACCATGGCGAAGTTTAGACATCACTAATGACTACTCATCCACTCAAACGCAATGCTTCATATAAACTATTAACTAGCTTCTCAAGTTGGATAAATGCTTCAAGTAGAGATACCTCGAAAAGAGATAGCAAAAAGAAAATGGATATTATAATAAGAATAACATCGATCTATAACTGCAATCTGGGAAGATCTTGTTATAAAGAACAGACTATTGCAGCAAATGAACCTATTGAGTGAGGTCAAAAATATTTGAATATTCGAGACCTTGAGTTCCTATTATCTACTTTCAATGCTGATTTTATGGAAGTAATCAAAGGACTTTAGCACAATCTTATCAAGAATCAATCCTCTCTACATAATTCATAGTTTTTCAAGTTACAATCAATCTTTACATCGCAATTATGTAACGGTCTTGATTTTGATTAATTACAGAACAATACACACACGAATTTGGAAGCCAATTTGAGACAGATTGCAGTATAATTCATCAGAAGTAGGCCTCGCATGCAAATACATCCCAATTTGTGATGCGTTTACCTTGCTTCAGGCCTAATGCGTATTCAAATATGACCCCTATAGCATAAGTAAATCTGAATCAAATTTAGAAAGTGAAAATCAATAATTTTGAGTGAAAGCATTTAATTTTTACTTCAGCCAACTTGAATTTAGTACTGATCGTCAAATTAAATTTTTTGTAGATATACTAATAACTCAAAATACTTTCAATATTCGTGAACTATGGTATTCTACTACCGTAATGAAAAAGGACTATTGAAAATACATCCCAATCCACTTATTTATACTGGCATGTTGTTAACAGAATACAGAAGTCAAATATTTGAATTGAAAGCACACTTGAATGAGCATAGATTGAGTTAAGTGAAGGAGGTGGGATGATTTTAATTCCGTGACAGCAAATTAATTTATTGCATTAGCTTGTGGCATTTGCAATGGTTTTATAGCAGTGCTCTGTCAAATAAATGGAAAGACCATAATGGAATTGTAATTTAGTGAGTGTCAACTCAGTTAATGAGAACAGATGGGTGGCCTACTGAATGGTAATTCAATGAAGCATTGCGTCTGATCGAAGGAATCAATTAGTTGCGGTTCTCAGGTGAATTGAAAAGCTCAAGATGCTCCAGAGTGGATAAGATAGGCTTAGGCTTACTATTTGCCGATCTTGTCTCTAGAAATAACCAAGGAGCCACGTGCCGTGAGATAAAAGAAAGAAAGCAACTAAAAATATCAAACTACTAAAAATATTTCAACTGTTAATATCAACGCACAAAGTAAGCGAGTATACAACTCATACATGGATTCTGTTTGTGAATTTCGAATGTGGATTTTCAAGAGAAAGTTTTTAGTGAATGGAAATGAAATTCATCATTCCTATTTATTGCTGAAAGATGGTTTGTGATGTAAGTGGAATGTGTTCTTAATGTTTGGATTAATCATGAGGGATGCAGACCATTCAAGACAATTCGAGATTGTTTCTCACACACGACAATGTTGAATATTGAAAATAAACCCCCAATAAATGAGAGATAAGGTTGGAGGCCAAAGATAGAAATAAATGGAATAAGATAAGGAATTGGATATAATCTAATAGTTAAGATCAATACTTCAAATGGTTTCTAATGTTTACTCAGCTATGATAATATTGTATCAGAGTTTCTACTGTAGAAGATGCAAATCTCATCTATAACCTAAGTTCAAGATTTTTTACTACCCAAAAACTTCATCACATTTATCAAGCACGTGCAAAAAAACTGAAAACAGTTTTCATCTCCACACATAATATGATTCAGCATTCAACTATTCCCTTCTCTCATTCCTTCTCGAGTTAAAAACTCGGGTTAAAAAATAAAGGCAGTCATTCAATTCAATTCATTCGAGTTGCATTCCATAATTTGGGTAACTGTTTTTGTGATTAGTTTTTCTTTGCAATAAAAAATGTCATGTAGTGATAGTGATCCAAATCGAGTCTTCTAATCAAAAACTTCTTGTCTTTCTATTTGATTCCCTTATTGAACCTCAAAGATGTAATTCATTCCTTACGTTTCTCAGCAGTTTCATGTAGACCTAGACACTAGACACTGAGAAGGAATAATCAGTTTCTTCAATGGTTTCCCAAAAGAAGATGCACAAAATCTCAGAACCCATTTCGGCCGACTTCAAAACAAACTCAAAATCCATTTGAAATGCCACAGAATCATGCTGAAAATCCAGAAAGAGTAAAGGTGACAGCGCAAATACAAACATTCTTGTCGCGTGTCGTTTAATTAAATTTCGCGGACCGTTTGTCAGCCAAGGACGAAGGACGAAGGAAATGAGGACCAAAGACAAAGATAGATCAACGTCTCCGGAGTCGAACAAAATGGCGACTGCTGGGTGGGCGCACAGCTGACGATTAATTGCGCTAAACGTGCTTTATCCCTAGACCGGCTCCAAAAGCACCCATTCACTAGAAGAGGTCTTCACGGCAGTAAATGAAAAGAACCACAAACATGGATTCTGGGTAGAAGAATACGTAATGCTCAGTGACTTACCATCGAAGGAAATGTAGATGATGAGTAATGTAACTATAATAATACTATGATAACTATGATGATAAATGTAATGTAACAAAGATTCTTTTTCTACGAAGTATCTAAAACTTATTCTAACATAAATTGATTTGTTCGTGCAAATCAATGTTTATTAAATCGGAAGAAAGTTATTTTATGCGTTCCATTGCAGGATTTGGTACACCCAGCCTCCAGGAAAAATTCAAAGAAAATCTAGTCAAAGTAATCTTCCTATTGCACAGTAACTGAGTTGATTATTCCTTCCATATTAGCTAATCTATTTCATTCAAGACAAATACGCACATTCAATACATCATTATACATATACATTAACCTGACAGTGATCAATAATCTGGACAAGACTACTATCAAGATAAAAAGGATACTCACCATTATAATTTGAGCGGATTTGAAGGGCGCGTCAAAAGCCACTCACACTCATACAGGAGGTAATGATACAAGTGAAAGAAAGATGCAGAGAATTTGGAAATTGAGTACTGAGTTTCCATGCCGCCTTGTCGATGTCACCTTGCCGATCAAACTGAAATTAAAAGAAATATTTCTCAATATTAATCCATTCAAATTTCATCCACTAATTTTATTTCAGATTTTACACAATAATTACTAAAGTAACAAGTAACTAGTACAAGTAACTAAAGTACATTACTTAACAAGTTTGGGAAAACAGTGATTTCATACGAGTAGGTTGTTTATTCACAAGGCTGTGAAGCCAAGTGAAGAATTATCTACGAGTATGTATGCCTAATCACTTTCCCAGACGAGTTATGTACGATATTTTCCGTCATAAAAGAATATAGGAACAGAAAAGTTTGAATAAGAAACAATAAATCATTGTTGTACCGACATAAACTCAAATCTCGAGATAGAACTTTAATGATATCGACAGTTTACATTACAGTAGGCATCCACAGCTGTCCTCTGTTCAAATTCTCTTTGTATTGTGAGAAAACTTGGCGTCCGGTAACGCCACTACTGTTTTTCAAAACTCTATACCTTTTTGAATGTATATGTCTGCAAAAATATTTTCTTTCTTAAAACAAGCTGGGCTTGAGAATACGCCACTGGAAACTCATAATAGCCGTAAGCAAATCTTCGTTCAACCAAAAAGTAGTTTCAACTTGTTTCAAACCATAAATTCGTTGTTTAAACTTGAAAATCCACAGTTAAAACCAAGTTGAAACTACGTTTTGTGAGGCCTAGTACGTAAGCACATCTTCGTTCAACGAAAACGCAGTTTTAACTTGTTTCAAACCATAAATTCGTTGTTTAAACTTGAAAATCCACAGTTAAAACCAAGTTGAAACTACGTTTTGTTAGGCCTAGTTACAAACGGGCCTATGACACCTAAATGATGTGCGTGGGCAGTTGATGTTATTTGACCAGAAGCCGGTGTTGACAACACGGTTGGTGCGAAACCGCCGTTCAATTTGGCCCCCAATTATTATTGCGGTTGGAAATTCGTACACAATGGGCAATTTCTAGCGAGCAAACGACCACCTGTTGGCCTCAGTGGATAATCTGCCAGCCTTTTAAAAGCATTGCCATCAGCAATGGCTTTCTTTCGGATTCCATCCAGGGGGGAGAACGTGAAAAAAGCGAAAGCGCACAAAAGAAGGTTAATGGACAACGCGTCGTAAATCTGTACGTCGATCGTAAAAAGTCATTTTATGAATGTACCTGGGCCCTCAAGAGCACAAGCCAAACCACTATGCTGTTGTTCCCTCAGGAACTCTCTTGATCACGTGCTGGATTCACATTCACCAACGCAATATGTACTTATTTCCAAACATGTTTTGTCTCTTTATCAATTTCCATTGCTGCTTCAATGTGAGATACAACGATTAGGTGTTGATGGAAATGGGTTGCGCTTCAGGAATCTTCTCATAAAACGTAGGTGAAGATTGAAACTGGGATTAGGTGCTTTTCAAACCATACTGAATCCTAAGGAAGACTGTCAATTCCTGAATGACACTTCAGTTGATGAAATTAGTGAAGCTTCCAAAAGTGAAGCAGTCTCGAACACTACACCTTTTCCAGTTGTATTTGAGAAAGTATTAATTGTAATTGAGAATGATCATTTGTAATTGAGAAAACAACAGTTGTAAATAAGAACGGTCAATTGTATTTGAGAAGATATCACATGTAATTGAGAATGGTGAATTTTAAATGAGAAAGTATCATTTGAAATTGAGAAGATGTCAGTTGTAATTGAGAAATCAAATTAAAGAACCAGCTGACCTTTTTCACGTTTTTAACTTCTCATTTACATGTGACGATTTCTCATTTACAATTCACCATTCTCAATTACAATCATGTGATATCTTCTCAAATACAATTGTTCGTTCTCATTTACAACTGATGTTTTCTCAATTAGAAATCACTATTCTCAATTACAACGGATACTTTCTCAAATTGAATTGACACTTTCTCAAATACAATTGGAAAAGGTGTAGTCAGCCAGTTCACGTGTTGAGCATGGTATACGTTGTAATTCAATTCTATTAATAAAATTGAAATTTCTCTACTAATATTCATATAGGCTAAGCTACCAATGAGCTACTACAGTATAATCTAAGAATAATCTAATAACCTGTCATTCTGTGATGAAATTAACAGATTGTATCACTAGAAAAGTAATGTTGAAAGCTCCAAGAACTTTTAAAATGCAAAACTCAATTCAAGCACTCAGAAGTCTCTGATGAACGATACGAATTTGCTTTTGATTCACTATTGGAATAAGGTCATACATGTTGCCTATCTCCTTACTCATTGAATTAGTAGACTGCACTCTAAATACAGATTCAATAAATTCAAAGCTAATCTATAAAAGAAGCCGTATATTTTATGAGAGACATAGCCAAGCCACCGCGGTTGCATCTTATACGAGCAATTGAATTTCAATGTCAGCCTGTCAGCTATCGTTCTATTTTGCTTGTGGTGCGCAGAAGATAATCCGATAACAGGTGTAGCGTGACTGTCACCCGCAGCCACTCTCATTCGATAAAACGCGAGACAGCGAATGGTGCCTTGATAAAATGACGTCACATGTAAGAAATTAAAATTCACCGCGCGCATATTCTATCAGAAATGGAGAAATTCAATTATCCGATCTCCAATCTGACGAAGATCGCAGATGCTGTTGTACTACTCTCCAAGGAAACGAATTGGAGCAAGAGTGAGGAAAGATAAAGTGGAAAATATGAAAGAAAGTTTAGAAAGAAAAGGATGTAATTTGATTGAGTGGAATGACTGCCTTTATTTTTACCTGGGAGGGCGAAGTTAGGGCGCAGTCGGTCCTCTCTTACACTCTCTTAGATGAGGAGTAGAAGTAGAGGAAAAAATAGGAGAAGAAAAAGTGAAATTTGTAGAAAAAATGTAAGACAAAGATGACGAAGAAGAAGGTGTAAAAGAAGGGTAAATAAATCAGGAATTGGAAAGGAGCGATTGAGGATGAGGGAAAACATTAGAAGGAGGATAGAAAAGAGAAGGAGGGAGAGGAGAAGGAGGAGGTGGGGGAGGAGAAGGAGAAGAAGAAGGCGGAGGAGGAGGAGTTGGAGAGGAGGATGACGGGAAGCAGGATGAAATGGATGAAAAATCAACTAAAAACATGGAGGGCGAAAAGAAGAAGAGATGAATGAAATAAGTATGATAGAAGGAAAAGAGGGAGATGCTAAGGAAAAATAAGAAGGAACAAAGAGGAGCAAAAAACGTAGAAGAAATAGAAGATAATAAAGAAAAATGATAATGTGGAGAAGGAATAGAGAGAGAGAAAAAAAAGCGGAGAAAAAGAATAAGAGAGCAAAATTGATGGAGCAGGACAAGAATAAAGAAAGAAGGAATAAGAATATACAGTGACATTCATTTGATTTGACGCTAGGCATTAGATAGACAGATAGATAGAGAGATATTACTTCGTTGCCATCGTACTCTACGGTCATCAGCAACGTCGAGAAATGATATCTCTCCATCTACCGATCTATCAAATTAAATGAATGTCACTGTAGTTGTACAACTTGAATTTTTGGTAGGAATTAAGAGTATTCATTGATTAATCCATCCATTTAATCCATTTACTTTTGATATATTGAATCACGAAATTCTATAGTTGAAAACTTATTAAAAAAATTTAAAGAAAAAGGAATAAAATTTATTTATTTTAAGAGGAAAGTATTGATTAATTTCAATCATTGACACGCCATTTCCAAATAATACAGAATATAACACAATAGAATTGGAAAAAGTGGTTAGGTTATCTCATAGCTCAAGAAGTGAAAAAATGATTGGATCAAAGAGAAAGTGGTGAGTGAGAATAGTCGAAGAAAAGATTAGAAAAGAGAAAAATGTGGCGAAAATGTAGAGGTCGTTGACAGTGACATCGGTCCAATTTGCGTGAAAGAGCAACTGTGAATGGAGTGTGTTTTTCGATGTCTTGACAGACGAGGTGATGGAACGGGGGAAATATTGAAGGAAAACCAGCTAATGCGAAAGATGGAGAATCGAAGGAAGTCAAGTGCCCTGAGGGATCGACCTCAAAGGGCTCTCCTCTCACTGAAGAAGGCTTTCAAATAGACCGCCGCCGCTCCCACCCACACACACACTTTGATTTTAGCCGCCCTTTGGCCCTTATCACTTCTGCCGCCACGCTGATCAAACTAGTCCTAGTTACACTTGATTAATCCGTCAAACTTGGCTATTTATCTTACTAATGCAATCATCATCACCGTTGTCCTCAGCAACACCTAGCTAATCTTCAGCCAAGATTTCGGCTTCAGGGGCTTTTTTAATAAAACTTTCAAGTTCTGAAGATTTTCGAAGAAGTCCTTTCAAGAGATTGTCGAACACATACTACACATGATGGAGACACAAGAAGGAGAAGAAGATGGAAAAGAAGGAGAAGAAGATGTAAAAGAAGAAGATGGAAAAGAAGGAGAAGAATGAGAAAAAGATTAAAAGAAGGAGAAGGCGAATAAGGTGGAGGAGAAGAAGGAGAAGGAGGAGGAGAAGGAGAAGAAAGAGATGAAGGAGAGATAGAAGCATAAGAAAAAGATTGAAATAAATAAGGAGAAGGAGGAGAGGGATGTCCTAGTAAATGTACTGACTTTAATAAAGATTATTGACAAATAGCACTGTAAAAAGGAAGCTCAAATTCCTATGATAAAAATATGAAATTTACACTGGAATCGAGAAACAAGTAGTTGTAAAACATTTTACCAAGTGCATTACAAATCCCAAGAGATTTAAAAAGTGACTCGATACAAACTGAGAAATAGAATTCGAATCGCATTCAACCTACAAGGACAGAGAATCGAGCAAATGCTGTTTACAATTTGTTTGCTTGTTACTAGTAGATCGCTACCAAGAACATTTCAAGTACTTACTTATCCATGCAAAGACATTTAAGATGTCCGAGAGTACCCAGAGTACAAAGAGATTATCGTATATTAGTAAAATGCATTGACTGGAGATGTTTCTGCTGATTTATTATGTACTAAAATTTGAGTGACTTTAGTCGTATTACCAATGAGCTCATAGTAATAGATCAGATTCAGGTTGAAAAATTCAAAAGACGTTATACTGAAGCCCACACATTCAAATTATTTTGAGCGGGTAGATACTGTGATATGACCAAGAAGCCATCAGCTCCCTCGAGATCAAGTTTAACAGTACGTATGTTAACTAATAAACAATTGAGCACATAAATTCAATTTAAATTTAACATTACTACAAGTCAATAAGAAAATTAGTTTTTCTGTTATCATAAAAATTACTTTATCTACGAGATGGTCACGAAATAGTTTTGAATCAAATGAGCATGAATTGGAAAAGTTGTTTTTTTTCTCAAAAAAAAAACTCCATCAGCGAAATAGTCCATGAAATGATTTTGAATGAAATGAATTAGCTATTTGATTAATGGGTTTTGGTGTGAGGTCTGGACTTGAGGTCTAAATAAACTATTACAGTTCACTGGAAAACGGTCACTGTAATAGGCTTGTTAGATTGGTTCAAATTCGAACAGAATCGCGTTCATTATTATCATTACAAACAACTATTATTATTCCAGTAATACATAATAGGTTCAGCCCCAACATTAGCAATACATGGTACGCCTGAGTCCACCGGCATTAGGCTACATAAATTTATGTACAGTCTGAAAATTAATTAGTTTGTATGTTAACTACTAACCAATTGAGCGTACTATTCAATTTAACCAGCCAACCAAATCAGCATACATATAAGTATGTTTGTTCATGTCGATTGCCATGACTGTAGCGATAAATATTTGCTCTCAAAAACCACAAATTCACCCATTATTTCCACCAACGTTGAAACCGAAACGCTATTCGTGTAAACAGTTTCCATCGATCATTCAGCAATTTGTAGATTCCGATCATTCAGCCTAGATACTCAGGATTGAACGCTTCAATTATTTTGAGAACTTTATTATAAACTGTAAAACCCATTCAACAAGCCTAATCAATCAGAAACTGACATTAATTGAAACTGAAAATATAACTTGAAGTACCACACACTAATATTATATTAATAACTAGGTGTAACCGATTGAATCTGGAAAAATCTTCAACATGATTTTGCCTGATGTTAATTCAGAACTAACAGTTAGAACGATATTGTAGTATAACTTCAAATAAAGAGGGGTTCAAATGACAGCAAATGTAGATACCGTATACAGTTCAAATTAAATAAATTCATTTCATCAAAAATAAAAATCTAAAAATACATTCATAAAATATTGACTAAAAAATTTTTAAAAATACACAGACATCAAGAAAAATAATTATTGAGAATTTACCTACTCAATATTGGAGATCTATGGTAATATCCAAGTTAGTAGGCAAACAGTTTGAACGCAGAAGTAAGTAAGTGTATTGTTCAAGTACAGTATAACACTTTTAAGGTTTAATTTCTGTTTCTTAACACTCTTAAAATAGATTCTAAAACTTCAGGTTTCGTTGTTTTTCTATAAAGTGTTTCATTTCTGTATAAAAACTTTTGCATACAATTTAATTTGAACTGAAAAACAATTAAGTATTTGAAATAAAAAATTTGAATATGAGAAATATGAGCTTTTCTTCAGTCTTCAGCAATCGATAATACCTATATATAATATGTTAAACAATCTGAACAATTGTTTAATAGTGATTTGGGATGTATACATAAAAATAAAAATATTGAGATTTTTTATAGTAGCATACGTGGAATAATACCATGAAAAAATTCAGCAGCTACAAAAACCAGTTGATTTGTTTTTCATGAAGAATAACATGAATAAAAAAATGCTCCAATAATGGTTATTCTAGGCCTACTGGAGTTCTTAGTAATATAAAACTCTTGTTTTTGCTTATACAGTACAAAGCACACAAAAGAAAATAATAAGAATGGAGCTAAAGTTATTATTGCACTGTGATAACAAGGAAGTTGGAAAGTAAGTACAGTACAAAAATAAATGCAACCAGTTATTTGTAATTCAGAGTCTACTAGGCCTAGAAAGTGTGTGTCTATGTCCAGCTCCTTATGAATTTCAAGGTTATTTTCACCCTAGTTCAAAGGTCATTGCAGTCTAGATAACAGTAACGGATCTTAACTACTTACGGGATAAAAAAAGCTTTCCAAAGTTACAACAGAACGATTGCTGACCATATATAGACCATGTTTAAGCGTGCATTATTGTTGTAAATAATAATTCATAGCAACAAGAGCCATTATTAACAAACTTTATTGTTGTAAAAGTAGAATAAACTTTACTTTCGCACAAACAATATTGTTGTAAAAGTAAAATATAACAGAAAAATGTAACACAATTTAGAAATCTGCATCTAGTACAGAACCAACCATATTTAGAAGGATATTAAGGTACCTAGCAAATTAATTTTTTCTCATTATTATTGCATTATTCAGAAACTCAACATGAGGGCTCAAGTAGCTTCAGTTATTGGTTTTATTCAGAGTCCAAAGTGATGGAAAAAACTGAATAAATAACAACTAACACTCCAATGTTATTTGAACTAATCAAATGAATTGCACATAATCATGATAATTTTGACAAATATTTTTTAATTTTATCATTAATTTAGGCATTCAAAATTTTGAAATTTTATCTATGATATTTTGTCTTTAATCTTTTATTTTTGACATTTTGTCCAGTAATCGACTCAGATATCAATCAGGAAGAGAAATTCAAGTATTTAATTTCTTCATCCATTGGGAGGTTGAAATTAACGTTCATCACTTGAGTTCACAGAAATAGGGAGCTTGTTCCTACTCGTACTATTGATACAGTACATGCCAATTAGAACCACACAGACAAAAAATCACTTAAAAAGACAAAGTTTCAAGGATAGACTGTCACCTCTGCCATGGTTTTTGATCGGTAATTGAGATTGAAAGCGAACGCACCAATAAAAAATTCTTTCCAGGAGGAAAGAAATATGATTATTGCGAAGCGTGGGTTCAGTCGAGTGTCGACAGGACCAACTAAACATAGTTAGTCCCACACCTAAAAATGTCCAAATAACGTAATATATTAGCCGACTGACTGTCCTCTAATTCCCGTATGTCCGGAAAAAGTGCTGTAATTAAGTTAGTTCAGTTGTTGGCGATGTCATCCTGGCAATTGTTGTGTCGACGAGTAATAAATTACCTCCGAAATGCACTTGAAATGAAAAAAAGGTAAAAGCAAGGAAGCTCCGTAAAATGTACGTTCAACGTTTTTCCCCTTCAACTGTCGGACCCGTGTTGTAATTATTATTATGAGAAGACCCATAGCTTTTCTTCTTTCGTTTTCTATTTCCGCTCTCACAAGTTTCTTCCACTGTTTTCATTTATCATTTCTTGTGCATCTTCAAGTCTAATTCCGAATAAGGTTAGGATCTGAAGTTCACAAGTCACGAGAACAACACAGTTTCAATCCATTTCCAATTCTTTCTCTTAAATCTCTTAAGATCAGTTTACTATCAAATCATGTCATCAAGTTAAATTGATTCACTTTTTTCACAAGAAAATAATCAATGAGCCTGCACATATTTGCAATTTGCAAATCAGTAGAAACGTTTGTTGAAACTATACAAAGGATTTCCATTTTATTCCATCTGAATTATTATTTATTTGAATATTGTTTCATGCCCAGCTGAATATAATGTATTCCTTTACAATACACAATTTTTGAAGAAATCTATATTTGTGAAGTTTCCACTGATAGTGTATTTTCTACAACAGTACCAAGTGTATTTTCTACAATAGTACCAAGTGGCTTTTCTACAACAGTACCTAAAGGTTTTCAATCAAATTCCTTCCAAATCGACTCACAATTCCGTAAGATTTGGCAGCTTCCAATGCCTTACTACACATGAATACATATTTTTCCGTGGCGAAGCGTGGTATACTTATTTGTATATATTCTATAGGAAATATACCACATTTGGCGATGACCAAATAACTATACCACGCTCCGCCACTAATATTTTTATTAGAAACATTTTTCCGTCAATTTTTTAATCAAATACCTTTCAACTCAACTCATAATTCTGTGAGATTTGGCAGTCTCTGTTGCCCTACTACACATGCAAACAACTTTCGACTAGCAAAACTTTTCTAAACGATTTCCTTTCAACTCAACTCACAATTCAGTGAGATTTGGTAGTTCCAATGCGTCCTACATATACCGTACTGCACATGCATACATCAGAACCAAACAGGAATCGCATACCCCCTGGGGCCAGTTCCGAACACCAAACAGCATGACAGTACCTACATGACTCCCCCGGGGTAGCCTAAGCGCCGACAATTTCTTCCATCCAGGTTTTAGCCGGCCGGACCAGACAAGCTGCAATTAGCAACCGAACACGACTCATTGATTTGTATGTAAATTGAGTTTGTGGCATGAGTACACACGTTACTCTTATGGTGGCTCGTTCAGCATTCGATTGGACCGTAGCCTATGCTTCGATTTTTTCAACCTTTAACACGAATCCAAAATGAGATTCCAGCTTCAAAAAGCAATTCGAGACAAAAAAAAACACTCATCGGACAAGACTTTAGTGTAAAAAAAAAACAAATAGTACAATGAGCCAAATTGTGGATTCAGCTTTTTCAGTCGACTGGTGAGTTTGAATAGAATTGCCCACTGTTACTAAATGAAAGTATTTGGACTATAGCCTTTGTATTTCCTTAAAAAATTTTTTTGACTGTACAACTTTTCATTCCCTTTAAAAGATTGCATTATTCTTCTTGACATATAACTTGTAGATGGATACGGTATGTTTCAAGACTAGTGGCGAAGCGTGGTATACTTATTTGGTCTTCGCCGGGTATATTTCCTATAGCAAATTATTTCGATGACCAAATAAGTATACCACGCTTCGCCACGGTCAAGACGTATTCACCATATTATTCACTTGATTTTTTACAATTTAAATTAGAATCATCCAATAATATCAAATCATCATATTTGGATCAGTTCCTATTTGAATTAGAATTATCATACCCCATTATATGCATACCATACTTTATCAATTCATTTAAGAGCACCCAAATTTCTAGAAATCTTGAAGAGAAAATACTGGAAAATTATCCGCCAACCACCACTTTCATGATTAGAAAAAAACGGCCATCATATTTCTAAAGCTGATGAAGGAAGTAAGCTTATCTAAAGACTTTCCGAAAAAATGATCTCATTTCACAGTTAGTTAGCTCACGGTTCAAAACCAATATATCAATGAAATGTTAGGTTTGAAGGTAAAATTAGCGGTATTATGGATCCAAGGCATAATTTGAGCAATGAAGCAACAAAGTTGAAGTCTCATGATAAATTCAATTCTATTATTTCAAATCTGGAATCAAAGACTCATTTGGAGGAGACGTTAAGCCGTCGGTCCCGGCTGCCTAAAAAGTAATAATCATCATATCTCATCATCACCTTCTTATAATCCAAGCACAAGCCTAGAGCTAATGTGGACATCATCCTCGCAAAATAAGAAGTGACACAGATAAACGTTTTGGAACGCAAAAATTGAGTCAGATACTCTAAATTTACAAATAAGATTTACATAAATTAAATTTTGAAACCGACAACTTGAGTTTTCTCATGTTTTAAATAACCACAACTAAATTCTTACAGAAATACAGTCATATAAGCTACAACGTTTTTCATCAGTGTTTTACGACAAGAATAAAGAGCGGTGGCTAGTGTTGTTCAAGTACGGTACCTACCTTATCAGCTTGAGCATGCAAACACAATTCTTTCCTAGCTGCTAACTAGGCAGTATATTATTTTAAAGTGGACCTCATGAGTTATTCATGGTCATATTTCAGACCGTATGCTGATGGATGTTTACTTTACGTCAGATGAGCAAATCAAATCTGCATATTATTTCCAAGCGAGGAGACTACAAAAGCACATCCCATTTTTTGTTCCATATTTACACAAATTTCCTGTTCCCTACATCGTTCCATTTACGCCTATATAAATTCAGAATATATACATATTGCTTCTACGTGTTTCATCTCTTTCGCTTCCATTTTTTAATATTCAATATGTCTCTGACCGGAAGCAGTTGCAAACAGAGTTCCGTATATGTTGAAAGCTTTTAAATGCGTGGTCAATTTGGCCCATTGACACATTTCCAGCCTTGAATGTGGAATAACCAGAACCATGTGAATAACCAGATTTTCCCATGGTGTTACCATAGCACGTTACATGGTATATCATCAGTTACCGCTACCGGGGTTCGGGGTAGCCTAAACCTGGGAAAATTGTATTTCCAAATAAATAAATAAAATGTGTTTAAAATATGCCAGATACTTTTGACCCTATAAATTTTGTCCACTTGATATCATTTTCACATTGAGAGGAAATCCATTGCACTCGTGAGTAATGATGTTTTCACGAAATGAAATTATTATGAACTAATGTGCGTCGTGCACATTAACTTATAAACTGAGTGCTTCTATTTTATGAAGATATAGGTGCTATATCTTTTGCTGTTCTTTTCACCCCTTTGGATTACAAACCAACTTTGAATTAGTACAGAAACAAATCTAGCACGCATGAAGACTATCAATTCCAGTTTCAAACTACAATAATATCATGCTATGTCTGACTAAAACATATCAGAAAGGCCAACCACGTAGTTTAGATTATTCAAATCACGTTTTCGGAGGCGGCGATGGATTAAAATGCTCGATCTAATGGCTGATGAGACTTTAGCCGAGGCAGAAGAATTTATTTTCAGCATCCATGAATAACTTTTCATAAGCGCGAATAATCCCCTACCTTTGTAGAGCGGTACAGTCCAGTCACCGTAGCTATTCCCTTCTTTGACTAACTTGGCCGCTTTAATCGGCAGTGTACTCACTTTTTAAACTCCCTCGGATCATTAGTGTGTTTTTTTGGATTTTTATTCAACAGGGACTGCTAACGAGGCTATCCGAAACGATAGTGATGATGTCGATGATGATGATAATGATGAGGTTGCTGGCTGAGTTGCAATGAATATGTGTGGATTTATTAATGAGGCGGGCACACCTTTCCTTATTACCGCATTAGTTCAACAGACAATGTCCATACAGTACAAGTATTAGGTAGCCTACACTAAATCCAGGAATTGAAGAAGTTCTGAGGGAATGCCTGTTTCTCTTTCAAGTCACACGGCTACACAATTTCCCAATACAAGTGAGTCTATTGGAATAAAACGAATTGTATTTCTTCAACTGGTGTAACAAAGATGAAGATGAAAATAAAGTAAGTACCACTTGCCATGAACATAGCGATCATGATCAGCATCAGCAGTTCAGTTCCTAAAGCTGTTCTGTTTCAGAAATTCCTTCAAGTACTGTATCTGTATTGCTATATTTTCCTGTTGATACTAACTTGTTAGCTTTATTCTCAAATAAATATAGTTTCAGTTTTCCAAAATTTTCCACGTAATTAATTTTCCAATCTCTATAGAAAATTACAAAATACTGTATACCTAAGGAACAGGATTAAATATGTTTTTATTACTATATTTACTACTATTTTATTACTAATTTCAAACTATATTAGTAACGATTTGTGAGTGACAGATATATTTCATCGAAAGAAAATACCTTGTTGCAATGTCACAATGGAATAGAATACCTCTACCAATAATAATCCTATCATTAGGCAATCTACAATCCAATGCAAAATTCTGCAATAATATTTCATTTAAATTGTTTTTCAAAAACAGACTATTTACTTCGATTTATTGAAATGAATTTGAAACTATCAACATATATACTACAGAATAAAATCTTCTACAGCACTTGAAAATTCCACTTAGTTGGTACTAAGTGGGAGGTAGTTACACGGCTACACAATTTCCCGATACAAGTGAGTCAATTGTAATACGTAAAACGAATTGGACCGTTTCTTGGGCGCGGCAGAAAGTTTTGCCATTGTGACACACGAAAACACGTTTATCACGACGTCAAGTTGATTTCAACAACAATGAAAAGCCGTTCTACGTCACCGGTCACCCGAAACCGGCCAAGTGGACTTGCAGTTAAAAGCTTCGAGCCTTTTTCACAGTGGACCCAATCGATATGTCTAGAATAAATAAACCGGCAATGAGTGCAAGCGAAAGAGATTGAGTGTGAGATGCGTCGAGTTTATAGCGGCCATATTTCTTTCTGCAAATGTTGGTGTGTTGATTGAGCGCAACAGTGGTAGGCTAACTTTTTTGATCGCGGGAAGAGTGATGTCACTAATCAATCATTCTCGATCTCCCGTTCCGTACAGTCAGCGACGATTGATTTGGCGCATGAGAGTGGTCAAGCCTTTTCTGGTGGCCAAGTCTCGTTCACTCGTTGAATGGTTGAATCAATCTACAACTTCAACGATGCGTTTCATCCAGTTTACGCTTTTTCAAGTTATGCTAAGTATGTCCAGTTTATGTTATACTAGGTGTCCCGGTGAACTTCGTATCACCCTCTTCCCCCCCCCCCCACAAATGTCCCCCATCTGCTCCCTACAAATGTCCCCCTCTCATGACACCCCCTAAAAAATGTCATCCCCCAAATGCCCCCCTTTATTCCCCCACAAAATGTCAACCCCCAAAAATCCCCCTTCATTTCACCCCTTTCTTTCCCCTAAATGTCCCCCTTCATGTCACCCCTCCCCCACAAAAAATGTCACGAAGTAAAAAGAGATTTAATATAATCAATGTATTTTTTATTTTATATAATCAATAATTTTTTTGTTTTAATTTATTTTATATATTTTTTTTCAATTTTATTATTAGAAACAATAAAACATGCATGATACGAACGATAACTCATTTTTATTATTGATGATTCTAGCGTAAAAAAATAATTAGAGTAGAAAACCTAGAGCAAAAAAAATTTGACCGTAGCGGGATTCGATCCCGCGACCTCTAGCATCAGACGCAGAGTTTTTTCCACTGAGCTACCGAGGCATTGAATGAGAGTGCTGTGTTTTCTGATCTTGAATCACGATCATCTTTCGGTAGCCGCTTGGCCGGCAATTTCAAAACATCCGTCTGTAAATGTTTGATAGGTTAGGTCATTAGTTTACTAATTATTTATTAATTATAAAGGGATTTTCTCATATTTTAATACATATTATGTTAACCAGTGCTGTAAAAATTCAAACGAATCCAAAATCATCTAAATCGGTTCAGCCGTTCTCGAGTTATAAGCGAGCGTACGGACACCAACCCTCTTTTATTAATATAGATTACTCGTTTACCATACTTCAATAGATAAAACTTCCGTATCGGCGTAGCACGTATAAGCCCTAGCGCCCACTGAGGTGGAGTGGCGATGGCGTGGCAACACGCTAAATTAATTTCAACATAATATGTAACTAAATGAAACAGCGCACATCACCTCGATGTACGCTTTTTTATTTAGTTTCATATGTTTATATTTAGCGTGTTGCCACGCCATCGCCACTCCATCTCCACTCCACCTCAGTGGGCGCTAGGGCTAAGGTAGTGAACAAAGTATTCCGATACGGAAGTTTCATCTATTCATGTATAGTTCCTAGTTTACGTTATTATGAGTTATGTTAAGTATGTCCCGTTTATGTTATGTTACTCAACTTTTGTTTTCCCAAAATGGATATAGAAAAAGTTTGTTATTCATTGGAATAGATTCATTTTTATGTGACCAATGATACTTTTTCAGAGTGATGATGAGGGTGAAGATAAGAGATGAAATTAACGACTACTTTTTGGGCACCCAGGAACGACGGCCAATTCAAAACAGCATTTTTCAACTTTGAATTCTCATCAATCATTGCAATAGTGTAATAGCTTCGATCCAGTTTTTGTGCAATGAGAATGCGATAGATCACATCGACATCAAGCAAAATAATTGACAAACAGTTCGCGAATTTGAGATTGAATATTATCATACACTAATCCAGAGAATGGATTATCTTAGTTATTATACAAGTTATGAGACAACCGCATCTATTGGGAAGCAAGATAAGGACTAATTTTGCAACTGGATATCCTCAACAATCAATATATTTTCCTAATCAGAAGTTCAAGGAAGTAGGTACTGTGCATAAAATTCCTGGGGTGGTTTTACGACTTTATGGGGAGAGGGATCTCGACAAAAAAATATAAAATTTTATGAGAGGAAATTCACAGCATGCATCAAGAATCAAGTGGGCCAATTTGAAACGTGTCTAGCCTAGGAAAAGCGAGCATAAAATCCTTGATAGTTTTCAAGCAATGAAACTTTTTGTATCAATTTCACTAATTTCGCAAAATGTTCTTGCTAGGAATGGCTCAGACTACTCATTAACTCTCTTTCTACAAATATTGCGTTCTCTGATTCTTTCTAATATTCTTTCTCTCATTCGCTTCTCTATCGTTCTTTCTCATTCTAACTATAAACTCTCACTATAACTTCATCTCCTTCTATTAATACTTTTTCTGTTTCATCCCTTTCTCTCTCTTTTTTATTTTAACAATACGTAGGACTTCATCTCTCACTTACTCTTTCAAGCTTCTATCTATAACAAACTACTGTACTAATTAACGTAGTAAAACTCAAGAAATGCCTCTCCTCATTAGAAAATCCTGAAGTTTTACACGAATGTTTACACCATCTGCATCAACACAGATCTTTACCGATTCAACTCTTATATGAGTCATGTATTGAAAGAGTCATTTGTTAATCATTAGTATTGACTGAGGATGAAAAATTACAAGTATTTTACATGGAAAATTACTAAGTCCCTAAAGCTAAGATTGATGAGTAAGAAAATTCTAAGACAAAACACTAATAAGATCATGAAAAGGACTTCGAATAGAAAGAGAAGACGATTAAACAACATGTGAATGGGCAAAAAAATTACCAGCTTCAACAAGCACACTGAAATTTAATACAAAAATGAACAGGCAGACGGAGAATATAGTATTTGGTAATGAATGTCATTAGCAACAAATAGCCATTTTAAAATAATACTCAATATCACTTTTCTGCGACAGACAACAGAAAACTAAACATCTTTCACGGAAAACTTGTGGACCTACATAAATTTATCAAATTTTGGGAGATAAACAGTTTTGGCTGAGCATGTTGTTTCACTCACAAATTATATCATGATTTGTGTACGTTTTAATAAATCAATTGTGTTGAACTGGAATTCGGGGACAAACAAAGCAACTGAACAATATAAAAATACAAGCAAAAGTAATCGACTAAACTAAAAATTTGAATTGTTATGATTGGAATACAAGATATAATAGTAGAATAGTAGATATAATAATTTATTCAATTAATTCATTGAAACATCAGCCTAAAACATGTTGTTTTTTTCAGCACCTGTATAGCCTACGATAAGGTTTGCTGTAGAATCATTAATGCCTATGCTTGATATTATCTAATCTGCGTGTACATATCTTTAATTATTATTCAAGACTTCGATCAGGTAATGGTAGAAAACGTCTAAGCAACTTGATAAATAAAAACCTACATTTTTCAATCATATACCTAGTCCGTAATCAAATTCCTCTCACTCGATTATTTGCTTCAGAAATTCATCCCGATTTTCCCAACAGTTTCAATGTGATTTGAGTGGAAAATTGCTGCTCACGCAAATTCAGCTCCAGGTCGAGCTAGGCGTTGACTTAGTTCAGACGTTGTTCATACACATCGAAAATCAGCCTTTTGTTATTTGACACTACGTGACACAGTACAAGCCTGCAGCGTTTTCGCGCCCCAATATTCATCAACGAGGTTATAATACAGAAGGCCGTGCAAATCACCGCCTCTCAATGTGAATTTCATGCTTTGTTTTGTTATGATAGAAGCCTGCCATAGAAGCCGCGGTGGCCCCTTATGCATTTAAATGAAGCCCAGATTTCATTCACGGAAAAACTGTGTCAAAATATGTTGCGTCTCTTGCAGCAGAGTATTATGACATTATTATTTTTTATGACATCGTGTCGAATGTGCGTAGGCTATGGTAGCCTATAGAAAATGAAGCAGAATCATGCGAGCTCAGAAATGGTGGATTTTGATGGCATACAACGCCATATCCCACACATTGAGCAGAATATCATTCAACAGATTGGACATTTCGTAGAAGTATAATTTATAGGAAATATTATATAATTTATAATGATATAATTTATAGTAGAATTTATAGGAAAATTGAACACTCAGTACATAACACAGATTTTAAACAACATTCAAGTAGAAAACAACTTGACTTGGGCCTAAATCATTAGTGACAATCGTTTCGTCCTAGTGTTGAACTTCTTCAGACTGAAAAAAGAATGGATATACAACACAATTCAGGACGTGTACAGTATAATGGTTTGAGCTATTTCACATACATCGGTCAAATTTAGACACATGACTTCAAATACTGCATTGCAATGAGATTGAACTTGAATTCTCAGTTTCAATTATTTAGGTAGAGAGCATTTTTATATCTGCTTGATAAATGTCTATTCGTTCAAACAAAATTAATATAAATTCGTTTACTTTATTGAGAGATAGGCACACAAATACTGTTATTCACAATTTTACAGAAAACTAGTGAGCTACTACAACTGTAGTACAGTACAGTTCTTATGAAGTCAGTTTTCATTATTTATTTCAATTTCAAAATTAATTTTACTGAGAAAGTGCACTACTTCTACATGGAAAGTTACAGAAGATAAATAATGTTATTGAGATTATAGATTACTTAAGCTATTACTAATAAGATATTCTTAAGAGTATCAAAAGTAGTATTAAATATTTGTGTTATTCAATTAGCATTCAATATTTATGTTATTTATGGGAGTGGGAGAAGTATGTATTTATTATTGCTGATTTGGAAGTGAATTGTTAAGCTAAATAATTGGTGAGGTGGAGAGGGTAGGCATTGAATATATACTGTATAGGGTTTTTCCCTATATTTTCTATAGGTTTTATATTCAATGGGGTAGGTGACGATTGAAGAGGTAGATAGTTTATAATGGAAACATCGGAAAGCCAAAAGTAGAGTGGTTTTATGAATTAGTTTTAATTATGAATAAGCTTTAAGGACTTAGCATTTGAGAAATAACAAACATCTTAAAAGATCTATATGAATATTCATATCAATGTGAAACATCCAACTTCTAAAGATAAAGCAGTTTTGAACAAGAGTGCTTTCACAGGCAGTATTTGGGTAATATTTACAAAAAAAAATCATGAACAGTGTAGTTGAAAAAAGTAGGCCTAACTTTCGAAATAAACACTTATTTATTAAGTAGTATCACACTCATTTAGTAAGTACCGTATCATTGATTTTGAAATTTAAGTAGGTAACAGAGTGTGGAAACTGGGAGAGAAAAATATCATCACCAAGGAATAGAGCGGAAAACAAGAGAAAATTATGGTGATGGCCAGGATAATAAGTTGTCATGAGTAGGAAGGGACAAATCAATACCATTGTTTTTAATGGCTTCTTTGTGTTGAATTGATCCATCAGTGACTATGAAAAGATTCCGATCACTAACAATTACAAACAAGTTACTGCCAACTTCTAGGGGAAAATTCTAAATGAGACTCCCATTCCAGGAAGACCAAATCCCTTTCTAAAAGGAGATAAAACTGTTCAAAACAAACCTGTAACTCACTAAGAATACGTATTTGATCGCGAAATAAGCAAGGAACGTACAATAAAAAAGAATAGACCTACTCGAAACTCAGTTGTCAGTGTTGTCAACGATCCAAACTGGCTTGGATCAGAAAATTCAGTTCTAGCAAGTTGCAACTGCTCCATCTTACAGATTGAGTTTCAGTTTGCGTCGTCAGTGTGTAGTCAGACAAACTCCTGGACTAGTAAGAAAACCCGGCACGTGACAAAGTTAGCACTAACAGATAGATTACATTCAATTGCTGCATCATCCACATTCCTCAGGAACCAATTATACGACAAACGACGAGTGTTTACTGAAAGGATTTGTTTGGGAGTATTTTTATCAAACAGTTAATTATCTAATATTTGTATCTATTGTAGGTATTGAATAATTTTTTTCAGTGATCGTTTATTTTTCACTTAAAAATTCTTTGGAACATTTTTACCCTAGCATTATTTGTAAAAAAGGAAACTATTTATAAAGGCAATAAGCTATCACCAAAACGTATTTGTAAAATGGTTACAATTACTTTAATCAATTGTGTATTCAAGTGCTCTTAGCTATCTCTACAGCAACTTCAATGAATAAAAAAAAGTAGAAAGGACTAGAAATAGAATAGAAGAGGAATAGAGATTTAAAGGAATCTGAAAAAATTGAGCTTCTCAACACAATGTCAAAAAATCAGGCTGAAAGGTTGAAAAAATCCAACTTTTTTGACATGGAAGAGAAACAATATGTTCGCCACTATTGGCAGTTACCTTCTATAATACCCGTTTCATTTAATGTTTCATCGTTGTGTTTGAACAAATATGAAAAATGTCGCATGATTGATTATAAATTTCTTGGTTGAAATATAATTATGCATTTTTCAGTCATTTACCAAGTAGGTCCACCCCTACAGTAAGTTTGCTTATTGTTATCCAAAATAATCGAGTTTTTTTTTAATTTATTAAAATTAGCATATATCATATACAATTAATTTTTTTATGTACTACTTATCATAAGTATTTTTATTGTAGGCCTTTACTCCAGATTATTTATTTATGCACATCTGAGAAAATTTTATTAATATTTGATTATATTATTCATTTATTATCGCATCAAATAAACTTGTTAAATTTTAAAGGTTGAGTGTTTTACAAGCATATTGGTATCATTGTAGAGAATTTAATTATTTTTGAATAGTTGTTGCGTTATTTTCCCATTAAATGTAGTAGGCTAGTATTACCTAATATGGAAATACATTTATTGTATACAGTAATTTATTCATCACCAATATAAGATGATTTCTAAGTCCCAACACCGCCTCATCAAGAACATTATTCAGTCAATGGTACACATTATTCTCTTTACTACAACAATTTTGGTTGTAAGAGTGAACCACTAGACCACAGTTTAGTGAACCACACTTTATCAGAACTTCTTCAAAATTCGCAATCATTCTGGAAATGGATAAAACTTCAACCTGAGTGGAATTAGGTTATACACGGCGAGGTGGAACAACCTTAGGGTCTCCCCACCGACAAAAGCCACACGCTAAATAATAATATTAGAGTTGTATTTGACCTATTATGGATTACAAGTTCATAAATTCAGTAATATGGACTCATACAGTGGCGGATCCAGGGTGAGCCCAGATTAGTGAAAATTGCACTAGACATAATGGATTTTGAAGACCTATTATTTGACGTTTGGAAGACTTTTACTTTGAATTGTAAAAATGATTTATTGATTAATAAACTTCGTTTATTCTATTATTCTATTCTATTATTATTGTTTTATTAGTGTCGAGTTTGATCTAATATAGATGTTATTGAGTGCATTTGATTTTGTATTCAATCTCTATAAATTCAGTTTTCAAGTGCACATATTATTTTTTGGACAGGTAATTTTTGTGTTCAACTGAAGTGGAGAGTTAACCTTATTTTATAATACAGTACTTTATTCATGAAAATTAGGGAGAGAAACAGTTTTGGTCTGAGCCTGTTGTTTCTACTAGTCCAACAGTCAGAAACTGGGAGAGAAACAAAAGGCTCAGCCCAAAACTGTTTCTCTCCCCACCATATTTTAATGTTTTGTGCTTGTATCAATTGATGAATTAATTGTATAAATTTATTAATTTTGTAGCAGGAGAGGCCAAGTAAAGCAGAAGACAGACTAGCGTGATGAGATTCCAGGCGTGTAGTGGCAGCAGTGTGGCCGCATGGTGGATGGTGTTGGCAGCCCTGCTTCTGGCGCTGTTGAGTCCAGCCTCCTGCCTGCCACCCCCACCCCAGTGCACCCCCGGCATTGTCGAGGAAATCCCACTGCGCATGCGCAAAGTGTGCGCCGCTCTATCCACCATCTACGAGCTGTCCAATGCCATGGAAAACTATCTAGATGATAAGGGTGCTGCTTACCAGAGTAAGTTAAAATATACTATAATTATAGTACAGTACTTCAAATATCAACTTTTATTTTTAACTTACTAGACTAACCAACTATACTCCGTATAGTTCAGTACTGAGGTGCGGACATAGTTCCTCTAAATGCCGAGAGATGGCGCTAGTTTATTTTCAATTTTTTACACTTAAAAACGATTTTTTTAAATACATATAAAACTTGTTCATTTCGGACAAATAACCTTTCTTTTGGCGTAAACCGCATCTAAATTGTCCCAATATTAACGGATAGATTGGTGACATGAAGTTTGGAAAAAGCCTTTTAATTATATAAGGATTACTATTTGATATCATGTATCGAATATAGTAACAATGATAATGTGTCACTTCTAATTATTCATTTTATTTGAGAATAAATTACAAAAATTTGAAATAAAAAACAATTCTGGTAAGGGTAGTAGATAGATGACTCACTGAATTTGATCAGTACGAAGACGTAACGCCAATATTAATAAATTACAGTTTAAGTTTGATCTACTTGTAAAAAAAATATTTGATAAATAATTTAATGTTGCAGGTGCTCGAAAAATATTCAAACCTGAACAAGTTTATTTTTGCTGTAATAATTGCAGTAATTTTCTATTAAAAAAATAGAAAGCCGAGCGCCTGAAGAATTTTATTCTCTTTCCAATGACTCGTCACACGTAATTTTCTGTCCAAAAATAACGGCGCTATTTATGTTTCAAGCGATTACATTGATCCTATGGGACATTTTCAATATGGCCGACTGCTACTGCCCACTCTTAAAAGACCAATTTATTTTTTCAACCCATACAACACAAAAATGTGTTCATTCATAATCAGTTGAATAGATAAAACGTTAGAATAAATTTAATTGTCAATGTAATGATCATTATTGTCCCTGCTTTCATTTATTTTTTATTGAGGAAACAGCAAATTTAAAGGGCTAATGAGAATGAAAACAACAGTTGTCACATTATCAACGTCAGTGGGCTGCATAATTGTTTATCAAGCAAACAGTCACACGCTGCTCTAGAACACTCATCAAGGAAATGTGATAATTTGAAGTTTAAATTTGTTTTTTAATTGAATAATTGCCAGCAATCAGAGAGTGTCATCAAATGCAGTAATACAAAAACACAATGCTGAAACAAACAAGTTTCCATCCCATTTAATACCTGCGCCCTTCCATTACTGGTCGGCTGTATTTCTTATTAACAGCAGCAATTAAAATTTATCAAACGCTCTCTTTGCATGGAGTATACAAAAAGACCTGAATTATTCGGTTACATGAATTTGTTCAGAACTTCAAATTCGACATCAATAATTATTGTAGCCTATTTAATTTTAATACATTTCTGATTATTCTGTTCGAATTCATAATAGCGTTAAATTCAATTCAACTAGTAACTGATAGTAAAAACTGATGCTTGGCACCCTAACCTTTGATCATGACTTACTGACAAAAACGAATGAATTAAAAACTCAGTGAGAATCAAATACAATTAAAAAAGTGGAAGAGACGATTGAAAAATGTCATTGTTCTCAAAAAAATGGAATGTAAACTATGATAATCGCCGCAAAGGAGGAATAAATGAGAATAAATGCATATCTATCAATGAAATTAAAAGTCAATTGGATAAATGAAGAATATATTGTATTATGATACCTGTAGCCTACTCCAATAATGAATTCATAACTGAAATTTGTTCGTTAGACCAACTCTGACTTAAATCGACTATTAACAACCGATACAAATTAATAGAAACATTGTGATTAAAAAAACAGTGAATTCAATTAAAAGCTTCAAGTATTTCCCAAGAGGATATGCTCGTCAAGTAATAAAATTATATATACGAGATAAGGTGTTCAAGTCACGAAATTATCTATAAGTAGTCAAATAATGGCTTTTTAAATTAAATTGCTCAGGCTGGTTGTTTACAATAAAACATCACAGTTTCACAAGCTGTGAAAAGAAACAACCAATCTATTTTAACACAAGATTTCCTTAGTATCGTTTGAACGACTAGTGTCATTTTATCATTTGATTTTTTACTGGTTTGATTTCATTAACTTGAATGAAATACAATAGCCTATCTCGATTCCATAGTGCATTTTCATCATAGCAATGTAAGATGAATTATATCGCATTGGACATTGTTATTTTTGTTTTGAATTCACTTCAAATAATGTCTAATTCTTAATTCAATTTAGCAGAATTCAGTGTTCTACTTCCATTTTTTTTTATTGAGAATTCGGTACAGTAAACATGCAAACATGTTTTGAAGAAAAGTATATTATCGAAAAGTATATTATTATAAGTATATATCGAGAAATTGAATAATACAAAAAAAGTATTGTACTCGTTTTGCTATGATGGTGATGACCACATTATAGCTCTTGGCTTTTGCTTGGGAAATAAAATTAATAGGAAGGATGATAATGAAAGATGAATAGACCTACAGCTTTAGATGAATTCCCAACCATTAAGAACTAATTTAAGGTTATCATACATCAGTACGGTACATGATGATACAGTGAATGATATACAGTGGATTTAAAACTCACCATTATTTCTTTTACCGGTCACATTTTCAAAACGTTTATTCGAAAAACGAACTGCCGGAACAAAACATTACAACACCACAAGCACTGAAAAATAGAAAAAATTGTTCTTCAATTTTGTAGTGTATTAATCTACTTTTTGTTACCTACTGCAAATTGTTTACTGTAAATAATAGATCATGTAAATTAGGTAGTTCATTGTTAAGGCACCTGGACTGAAAATGAATTAGTTCATCACAGCTTTTAATAATGTTTAATCTGTAAAAGAATATTCAAATACAATACAAATACATTAAAATAACTGTGTAGAAGTTGTGGCGTGTGAATAATGGATAATTGAAATACACACACAATTATTGAAAACTACATACACTCAAAATCATTGGAAACCTGCATCAATCTCAATGTCATAACATCAATGTCTTTTGAAAAGACATTGATGTTGTTTTTGAAAAGGAATTGATGTTGTTTAATTTGATGTTGCTTGTTTTGTACACACATTGAGACTAACTATCGTTTACAAAACATGTGCCTTGGCAAAATGAACAACCAATAATTTCCAGTATGGTGAAAGAATTGTTACCTACTTTGAACATTGTAAAATTTCGTGAGGACAGTAATTGAATGAATTGAATTTTTATTCTGAATACAAAAATACGCACACATACGAGTCATGTCAGAAAATCAACAAAATAATAACCATACTCCATTGTAAAAAAATAATTTGAAACGAAATCAAAGTTATTGAGAACATACATTCACGCAAGAAAGATATAACTGGAGGGAGTCTAAAGGGGTGCAGTCTGAAAGCAGAAAAATTTTCTGGTTGGGAACTGAACCAATGGTGATATGACTGACTGAACTGAACTGACTCTTTTGTGAGACGTTCACTAGAAAATTCATATAAAAATGAATTTCAGACTGCACTCCTTACAAGTGATAAAAACCAAAAGCGATAGAAAGTCGAGAAGAACGTTTAAAATTTGATAAAGTTTGAATTAAAACAAGTTTAAGAATTGAGTAACGGAAAATTAACAGGAGAATAAGGAGGAGGAGAAGTAAGAGGAGAAGTAGGACACTTGATCATAAAAAATCCTAATACAAAAATAAAAAATATATAAATTAGAATTAAACGCTTAAATAACAATTTGAAACAAACTTTCTAGATATTCGGGAGCAAAAGACAAAAGCCAAATTTTAATTCTTCTTTTCACATTATTTTTACTTTTAGATGCAGCAATGGCTAGCTTGATGTCAAGCGGCAAAGCATAATAGAATCTAGGCGCCAAGAAAAATAAACGTTTTACGGAAGATAGTGCAATTGGGTCTTAGGTTAAGCGTACACCGGTTAGTCAAGACAAGACAAGACAAGACGAGATTAGTCGCGTTTGGTCACAGAACTTCACATAGTTGCTTATGAAGCAACACACACCGATTAGTCATTGCGTCAGTGTGTGCTTCCGACTAATCCTAAGACATCTGACATGAGAGACCGCGCAGTTTGCTAGTCTGGCACAGGGCGGTAACAGGCTGACAGTAATTGTCACACCTCTGTTTACACTAATATAGAAAAACAAGAATAAAACCTTAAATTAGTACAAGAATCTGACAGAAAAAATTTAATAATGACAGAACAGTTTATTTCCAATACATGTGCCTAGTCATTTTGCAAGCTTTACTTCTGTGATCATTGCGCAATAAAAAATGTCATCAGGTCTGTTGAAAATTGAAATTGATGTCTATTTTTGTAATGTTTCAGTGATGCGCGACAATTCACCGCTAATGGAAAATGGGGTGAAGAGACAGGATGTCGACCACGTGTTCTTAAGGTTCGGCAGACGTCGTTAGAGAGAGCCCTCAAGACCTGCTTTTCACTTTCGGCTATTATTTATTTGTTGACAGACTCTTCAATCATCTTGAGCATTCCTACTTTTTAGCGCAGTTTACTTTCAACAATGAATGGAGAGAAACGATTCATCAATAATTCTGTAAGCCCCGTGCCAACCTAGCTCAATTCAAAATTGAATCAGTTCACAATGTACAGAACTGTTGATGATCTAGATATTTTTTCTCTTTCAATCAGAAATTAATGTTTCCACTTTTCAGTAGTCGAATATTGAACAGGACGAAACCGACCCTAAAACAAAAATCAGAACAGTTGATAATTCATAAACATTGAAAGTTTTAACATTGTCTCAAATCGGCTCCAGAAAACCAACCCTATAACAAGAAATCAAAATCGATAATGCTCCATGAAAACTATAACAATCTACAAAGTTTTGTATAACTTGCAAGTTTTCAACAACGATGTTATTTTTAGCACTTTAATGAGCATGTAACGTTTTAGGTAATTGATAATTCATTCTCGATTTAAGATACTTATTATGTAAACTATATAAGAGGCAAGTTGTGAAATAATAAAACCATTTATGATATAAGAGGCAAGTTGTGAAATAATAAAACCATTTATGATTACTATATGTGCATCTATAATTGGATTTTAATATCTTTGGAAATTTCAACTAGCATAGTTTGAAAGGTAAAAAGTTATAAATTGAATATTACGTACCGTACAGTACTAAAATCTTATTTCATAAAATACTGTAGCATATTTCTAGTTGATTGGGATAATTTTCGATTGTTTTTTAGAGTTACTTTTGATTACCATCTACTGTTACATTGAGTTGATTTTTAATTGGGTAAAAACAGTAATCTACATCAAGAAAGGCTGTGAATGGTTGAGGAAGAAGTTGAAGAAACCAGTAGACAAAACCGGTTGTGCCAAATATTTTTTGCAGTAAGTACAGTATAAGAATTTATAGGTGTATAATTCAATTTATTTATAATATTAATTCTAGATCAGTTATTAAATATTTTCTGAACTACGAAATCAATGAATTTCAATTAGTTGATGAAATTGTCAACTTCACAAATTAGGTAGATTATGAACTAAAAAATCTTATCTATTTGTTCTCTATGTACTCTTTCTTATCAATATTAAACTCTATGTAACTTATGACTCATTGCGCCCTGTTTGCAAGATGGATATTTCATTTTAAAAAAATATTATTTTTTTTAATCATTGAACAATAGAATAATTCTTTCTTAAAATTTATCATTTTTTTTCAAAACCATGAACACGACCATCAGTATTATTAAATTTAGTGCATGTTTAGAATGAATAATAAGGTTGATATAATAAGAAAATAAACCTTCTCAAAAAGTTCATTAACTATATAGGCTACTATGAAAGAATTACTAATTAATTTTTTCACTTTATCTTTTTGTCCTATTGAGATTGTACCTGATTACTATAATACAGTATTATTTTATATTTAGTTGTTTTAATGAACATGTCTCTTCTCTCTTCAGTCCAAAATGCTATTGCTATTTCCTTCTAGCAATTCTCAGAAGTTAGAACCCAACATTCTCAATAATTATTTTATTGATTCGACCGCGTATTATTTGCATTTCAAACTAGTTTTTGCGATTCATAGGTATGATATTTGTCTATTCTCTTCATTCTTGTCAATCTCTAGTCATTATTGGATTGAAAAATAGATTATTGACATTTATGAATCTGTTAATTTAATGATACCGAGTGTTTTAATATGACAAAATTCTAGTATTAAGCGCTTAGTTTCAAAAATATTGATTCATCATTATTTTCAAATGATGTATGGCTGTGATTGAAACAGATGAACTGCTTCACAATGAAAAATCATTGATTATTAATTATTTTAAATCATTGAAAGTATTAACACTTAAAATTCCTCAAACTAACAACAAAAGGCTCCTAAAGCATTCAGTAGGGAATGGAAAAATAAAATTACTACGAATCTATTTCTAAAATACAGAGCACACTAACTTTTCAATGGTGGATGAATCTTGTATATTGGAAAATTATTTGGTTTATACTTTTCCAATATACATATGTATTATCTAATGTTCATTGAGCAGTCAGCAACTAACATAAGGGTCGGTTTATCCTGTTTGACTTTTAAAATAATTGCATGAGCTGAATAATTTTCCACAAACTATTAAATAGAATATTCTGATGTAAAATCAACTAATTTTAATTATTGTTATCATAATTCCTTGTTATTATAAAATTGTAAACAGTCATTATCTATCAATAGTGTAATTGAGAATGACTATTGTCTAATTATTATTAATGTTTGAAACTTAAATTCACTATTTCAATTCGAGTTTTATAATTTATTGTACTTGAGATGTATGAAGAATAAAGTATTATATATTTGTTAAGCATGATATTCTTTTTTCATTACACTATAATCATTTCAACTTAGATTCTAAATCCAGAAATCCAATCTCATTCTTAGTGAATAGCATGTATAATACAGTATTTGTGTAAATATAGTTACTCAGTAAGAATTCCTGGAATAACGGTTCGACTAATGATCAATTGATAATGTTTTCGAAGGAGGAAAACAAATTTAATAGAAAATCTCATTACTGAATAAGCATTTTCATTGCAATTTTATTTAATCTCCAAGACTTCCAACAATAAGTCAAAAATATATTTTGAGAAATAATAACATACCGTCGGCTAAGAATGTAATCTAGCTAATAATATTTTTGAAAAAAATATACACTAAAAATAAATCCAAGAATAGTGTAAAATACATCCTTGTATATTGCGAAACTGCTCCTTTATATTGTTAGATATTTGTGTGATTCTGAAATTATTATACTCAGATGTTCTTTCTGTCTTGTATAGCTTCAACAAAAAAAATTTCAACCGAAATAAAAATTTGGCCTTAAACTAGAGTTGGTAAGTCAACGCTTACCCTTCGGTATTTATAAGAGTTTAATGGAAATTTGATTTTAGAGCTTCCAGTTTCTATTGGTATTCAAGCGAATCAACCTGATTCAAACAATCGTTTGCAAAGAACAAAATCCCCATATCAATCCATTATTCTTTCTGAATAAAAAGACTTTGTTGTCAAAACAACATTATTCAATGAAACAACGAGACTCGTTGTTTATTCTCGTTGTTTTATAAAATTTTTGGTTTTGACAACTTCAAGTCTGTTTATTCAGTATGGATAACTACCACATCACTTTCACTACCGTACTACACAGAAAGCCATTATTCGTTACCTATTTTCTCAATTTAAATATATACTTCACATTCCTTCAATTTATATTTTATCAGCTATTAATATTATTATTTGTAGACCTAAATACAGTATTATATCAACTATTATTCTTCTCAACGAATCTAGATCAATAAATCGATCTAAATTGAAATAAAATGATTATATTAAGAGTTTTGTTGTACTGTACATCCATTCTTCTTTCTATTGATAAGATTCTCTCTGGTCAGTCTCTAAACTGGTCAGATTACACTGATTTGAAAAACCGTTCAAGTAGAAAAACAAAATTACATTTTGGAACATCTTTCTTCTGTTTGAACTTATATTTTATAACGAAAGGATCGTTACTACAATGTAAGTAGGCCTATTTATTTCCAACTGAACTATTTTTTTAATCAGTATATTTAGAAATAGACTACCACAGTTGACAAACAATATTTTAAAACTTGAGCACCAGATTTTTTTGAGAATTTCGATCTAGTTCATGACAATCTACTCCAATCACTACTAAAGTGTCATTTAATTGAGGTAATATGAAGATTCACAGTCTGTTTAAGCACGATCTATCGTCAAAGTTCAACACAGCTTAATCCAAATTTGCTTCTTCATAAATTACACCCTTGAGATGAGCACGATTACGAGATCAAAACCAGGCCTTATGTAATAACCGCATCTCCCAAACCACAAAATAGCACTTACTCCCACAAAAGAGCAGTCCATTAATTGAGTGATCAATGAACGTCTGACTAACTAACTCTGGCTACGTCATAGATCTAATTTTCACACAGTAGAGAACATTATATTCAGTGCAAAATGGTTCACAGAAGGGTGGTTTGAGTTAGTTATATCGTCAATCTCAATTATTACACGCAATATTATCTAATGAAACGGGAATTGAGGAATAGATGTTTGAGGTGGAGTTCTGTCGAAGTTAGTTATCAGGTCTCCACTGGAAACGATCTTGATCTCAATCCTTGTCATTAGTTAATAGATTATAATAACTCCTTGGAGTTGGAGATTATATACTTGGGATTGCCTGAGCGCTGCTCAGGTACGGATCAAATAAGTAGGGGATCGAGAGGGATTAATTAATATATATGTTAGCACATAATGGAACTGAGCTAGGAAATAAATAATGGAACAATCTGGTACCATACTTCGGTTTACCCTTTTTTCGATAGGTTTTACTATTATTTTTATTAAAATTTATCTTTACAATACGGTACTCATCTGGAAAAATCAAATATAGGTAAGCCTATACTGAATCAAATACTTCTACTTGAAGTTTTACATTTTCATCAAACAAGAGCAAGTGAATTTAGTAAACGGAGGCAAATGGGTCCCTTGAACACTGAATTGGTTTTCTAAATTTTTGCAAGTCAGTGTATTTATTAACAAACCTCTTCTAGGTTTGATCACAATACAAGAAATAGGACAGATTATCATTTAGTGAGCCATAATCGTAGAATTTTTGAGAAAAAGCCTAGCTATATCGGTAAGGTATTTTATAATAAGCTGCCGTACTTTCTAAAAGGCCTGGTCAATATTCAAAAAACAATTGAAGAAATACTAGGTAGAAAAAACATTTTATAGTATTCAAGAGTTCATTCAAGATTAGATTAGATTTATATCTGACATTTGCATGAGTTTGTGATCAATGGGATTTGTATGTACACATGCTATTATAATATATCATGAGGCAATCGACTCAAGACTATTTAGGACTCTATGGAATTGGTTTTGGAAAGCAAACCACTCAAATAACAATACCAAACAATTTAAAAAAATTATTATTGCTGCGACTGTACCTAGTGGTCTCTCTATTTTTAAAGCCCACTACAATACGACAATGTTTTTTCCTGCATGTTATTCAGCACACAAAAATCGACATAGTAGACATAGGAAAAATAGTGCAGTAGTTGAATGTTAGATAGGTACTTGTAGGCCTAATCAAAATTCCAGGTAGCTCAAGGTATGTGGGAAGACTGTGTATATCCACTGACCTTAGAAGGTACCTAGTTATCCAACTACTTCATATTTCAAACATCATTTACGACTGTAATGAACCTGGATTTGTGAGCTGAATTTGTGAATAACAGCAAATACCAATGTCTGATATTCATCAAGTAAACAATGAATTCCCTAGTTGAACAATCAAGTGGTTTGCTCTGATTGAATCGCCTCGTCTGTAAATCAAGGTATTGATAGTCAAACCAAAAAATAAAATTAGGCCTACAATTGAAAAATTCGATGAAGAAAGTGTAGTTGAACCATAAATTGAAATAATACTCACTTGAACTCCCTTTTTTAATAAAATTATTACAACTTTTCATCACACAGCGATTTCTTTGATTCTTTCATGTCCATGCCTTCATTCATGCTTTGTTGATGGTTATTATATTGTCGTCTGCTACCTTCTGAACTGCGCATGCTCAGAAGTTTGAATACAAAGAGCTGTTAACGCCAAAATGTAGCTTATTTTTCAATTTGAAATATCTGAATAGGCTACATGAAAATTATCCTCTTATTTATAATGAAAATATTCTAGATCCAATAATCACTAACTTAGATTATAACTGGAGATCAAATATTGAACAAACATTTTTATCATTAGTCAACAGTTGGCGTTCTTGCGGTTGTACCGCTCAATTTTTGAATATGTTATCACCTACGGTACGCTATTTTAAATAGATATTATGCGGTAACTTTAGATTAATCAAATCAAACGATACTAGAAATGATGAGAGCATATTTCCATGCTTTCCACTGATTATAAATTAGCCTACTTGTTTTTGAACAAAAACGAAAGATTGCAATCTGGTAAAGTGTGTGACAATTGACTCTAAAGACTGTCACTGTCCGCGTCCATTTGACTAATTTGAATATGGAAACTACTAAACTTTATTTTACCACCTATTTTATTGCTAAGAATCTATCATTTCAGCGGTTTTTTCAATTGTGCTTATCATGATGTTAGTTTTTCTTATTTTATTCTAGGCTATATCCAAATAGAATATCTAACAATCCAATATCTGCTGAGCAATTTTTGAAGTTTGACAGTCTACACTTTAGGCCCACTGTTTCTGATTGTTCAAAGATTGAGCAATGCTGAGTATATCGCTAAGTGTAATTATAAAAGAACCAAATCTATCAATACAAGATAGTATTTTATTACAAAAATATGTCATTTTATACCACTCTCAGTAGCAAAGCAGTAGCTTCATTCCTTGAAGCCAGTTAAAAATGTTATTCAATAAAACATTGAAGCATATCAAGATATTCATGTAAAAATTATTTATATTCTAAATTTAAATTAATTTTTTAATGAATTTTGTATCCAAATAAAGTTCACAATTTATTTTAGAGGATAGAGGATTCCTTAAAATTAATTCAGCTAATATGAGGAAGGATTTTAATATATTAGTTCATTTTATTCCCAAATCTACTGAAAGAAATAAATCTATTCTCACTTCGGTAATAAAATATAAGCAAACAATGAATACCAACAGATTTACACAATTATAATAATTGAAGTGTGCAGTTATGATTACTAATATAGTGAGTAAATAACAATAAAAATGGCAGGAAAAGTATTTTTCTTTCATTATAAAGAAATAAATACCACAACATCACATCACGCACTACAAATTTATAAATTCTGAAATTCACACAGAACGATAATACGGCATTGAAAATCTACTGTAGACTTAAAAAGAAGTTTGGAGTTGCAGAGAGGAATATCTGGTTCAACTAACAGTCTTTTTCTTTCATTATGGAGAAATTCCATATCGCATCACACAAATAATAGTTGAACTATAATAGTATAAAATCTATAATGAAATTTTGTAGAAACAATTTCATCTACAAGTTCAAACCATAAATAATAAGAACATAAATTAATACGGTACTACTAATGAAACTAATACTACTCTAATTTCAAACAAACCAGTAATATTTTTTCTATCAGTTGTTAGTCACTTTTTTACTTTTTCAGTTAATGTTGAAGAATATTATTAGACTAGGAGATTACATTAGACTAGGCTATATATATCAGGCTATGTATTATAGCTATATATTAGCTATAATTTAGGCTATAATGGCTGTATATTAGGCTATATATACTCTTATAGTATCGTAAAAAATAAGACAAATGAAGTATTCAAACATTTTTGAAGTGTTAGAATGAAGCCTATAGAATCCATAACAATTTTCATTCACACCACAAAGATTTGTCTATTAAGTATTACAAAAGACCAGTATTATTATACAGTAATCTATTATAATTAAACGAATACAATACCTGGCTACGCCAATGCTACGGCAAGTTATAATACACAAACAATTCACCTAACTAGAGGCTCTCTAGTTAGAGCTCTAGCCTCTCTAACTAGAGGCTAGGCTCTCTATTTTTTAATCACAAATCAACTTTAATGATAAAAACTTGTGGAAGCACAGTTTCTTCTAACATACTTGTGATGTCGGATTCCCAGGAGTCTTTGTTGACCACCAGGTTGATATTGCTCAATCTGTAAAAAGGAGAATAAGGAAGATTTATTATTTTACTATTTCATTTATTTATTATTTTAATACATGCATACAAAATTACAACAAATAGAGGCTTACAACTTAACGCTAAAACAAACTTCATTGAAAAACAATAATTGAAATTTACGCTTAACTAACAGAAAATAATGAAAAAATAAAATAAAACAGATACAACATATACAAAAATTATACAGTACGGAAAACGACAAGAAGCAATATAAGATATCACTGATCAAAAAGATTTATTATCTTTGAGAAGCCTTCAGAGGATATGATCAAAGCAGTTATATTTCAAAACGTACCTACTAGATTTGAGTTCAATGAAAAGATAATAAAAAAGTACAGAGGATGAATATCATACGAGTAGACCAAATAAAGTTTTCATTGGACCAATTGGAGAAATGTTGCATTAAACCAATTTATTCATTAATAGCAGCTTGTTGGTCAATATCAAAGTGCAGTATCTGTTCTTATCAGCGCAATCTCTGATATCAGAGAGATATATATAAGTCTCACATTGTGGGGCCAGTATATTAAACTGATTTTTGGAAGTAGATGGGGAGTTAGGAGCTTGCTCCACCCCCATTAAGTTCTCTTGATGGAGAATGAAGAAAATTATACAATTTTTCATCATTTAAAAAAATACACCAGTCCAATATAAGTCCACAGTTAACAATTGAAATACAGGAATACGCTACAAATTTTAAATATGATTTTGATGTTTTAAACACAGTCTAAAAATATCAAGCGATAAAATATTAATATAACAGTCAATGTCAATAAAACAGACTGGATACGGTACCTGCAATAAAAAAGGGAGGAAAAGTTGCAATCTTTAGGATAATTTATGTTGGTCGGCTGTATGGTTCTTCTTGGAAATTTATGTTTAATACATAACAGAGAGGTTGCATGAAGGTTCTTCCAATTTTATATTCTATCATATTTTGTTATAATTTCTTATCATTTTAAGAAAGTCTTCACCAGTTTATAAACGAGTTATAAGATGAAAAGTCTGAGAAGAGGAATGAAATTTTATCTAGCTTAGTGTGAGTGTAGAATATTAACAACATTAAAAACTACTTTGTCATGAAGAATATGTTATAAGATGAATATACCTCACTTATCACTTTCGATTTGCATTGAACTGGTTCACATGACTGAGCATCCTTTACGTTTCCCGAACAATATCTTCAGCTCAGGATAGATGACATCGTTGATGAGGGCATAATTTTGGTTTTGCAGTTCATGACGTACCGGATCGTCTTTGTGTCTTTTTATGCCTGGTTTATGAACCAGAAATGCATTGTCCAGTACAAGAAGATCATAGTTGTACACGCAAAGTATGTAACCCTGAAAAACAAAATTAAAGAACGTTATTAATCTGTTCAATAACAAAGAAAGCACATCAAATATCATTATGTTCAATCTAAATTTGGGATAGAAGTAGTAGTAGTAGTAGTAGTAGTAGTAGTAGTAGTAGTAGTAGTAGTAGTAGTAGTAGTAGTAGTAGTAGTAGTAGTGGTAGTAGTAGTAGTAGAAGTTCTGAGCGAATGCCTGTGTTTCTTCGCACATTACATTGTATTTATATCATCAAAAAATGTAAAAGAATAAATGAATATTGTGCAGAGGAGACAATCGAAACAGACTAGCAAAACTTGTAAATTTGACAATGAAACATAACCGTGTATTAAAAACATAAATCCAAAGTGAAAATTTAAGAACAAGAAAACTGATAGGAAGATATAAGTTACAATAATTTTTCTTAGTGACTCGAGTATTATTTTGAATAATATTATTGAACTCACTCCTGAGCCCACAATGAGTTCGATCAACTCGAAAGCGCACCAGTCAATATATATAGCAAAAAGAGATCACAAAGTAAAAATTTACTGCATGTCGTTATTCTAGTGATGATGTAGAGTAACAGTGATTTCATGGATCAAAACATTCACAACTGTAATGTTATTATTATTCAAAATTGAATCTCAAAAAAGCTAAATGCATGACCTTCAGTTATTTCAACAAGACTCCACGCATCGGCGTAGAAGTTTTATTGCCGACATGTAGTACAAAGTTGAAAAGATGTCATTTATATTTTTCTTATTGAAATTGAAATTATTGTTATAAGTTATTTTTCTCTTCTTCTTGAACAATGTACAGTAGAAATACAAGAATAATTTGAAGAAGGTTCCTCCCAAGGGTAAATGCCTGTGGGTGAGGAAAATCTGTGAAGTGTTTTTATTCACAAAAGTAAATCAATATAAGTATAATGGCTGGGTTTCACGATTCTAGTAGACGTTCTACTTACTGGATGCAGGTTACCAGAAGCCTATCTACTTACCTATAAACCAGTAACCTGCTTCCAGTATCCAGAACGTCTACTAGAATTTTGAAAGCCAGCCATAAGGGTTAATTTCAAGATTTAATTTCCTACTTTTCTTTTTATAAATGATCCCTGATTAATAAGAAGATTAATTATTAAGCGATAGACAACAGTCTCAAAATGTATATAAGTTGATCTACATTGACGTTCAAGTTGTGTTTTGGTTTTGAATAACCAAATTTGAATAAATTAGAATATCAAATAATGAATTAGGCATATTATAACCGATAAGTCAACAATTTTTCAAGCTAAGTATTGGGAAGCTTATTATCTTAGAGATATTGAATTAAAAATTACTATTTAAAAAAATAAATAAAAATATAGGTATATTAACAAAAAAAGAAAAAAATTCAGGTTGACATTTTTAGTTATTTATTCAATTTTTTGTTACCTATATAAATGGAAATAAATAAATTCACTTGCCTGAGTCATCTTATCGCCTTGGCCCTCCCAGCTAAGTCTTTCCTCATAGAAGGGATCCTGGTTGGTGCCAATGTAGATGGGCTCCCAGATTCCTTCTCGTTTTCCAATGTGGAACACCTTCAGTGAGTTGTCAGCACTCGGCCGAGTGTTGATCCACTCGTCCGATCTCGGCACAGCATGACAGCTGGGACACACGTACTTGTGAAATGTGATGGCTGAGCCATTTTTCACCATTTTCACCTGAAATCGTTAACTAATCATCAATTGAAATGTCCGTGGGTAGAATATTATTGATATCTTATTGTTCTATCTTCTATTGTTCTATTTTACAGTAGGCCTTCCTTAGACTAGGCGTACTCCGGTTAGTCAAGACAAGACAAAACGAGATTAGTCACGTTTAGTCACAGTAATTCACATAGTTGCTCATGAAGCAGCACACAGCGATGCAATGACTAATTGGTGTGTGTTGCTTCATAAGGACTATGCAAAGTACTGTGACTAAATATGACTAATCTCGTCTTGTCTTGTCTTGACTAACCGGTGTACGCCTAGCCTAATTCTACACACTTTTGACAGAGATTGTACAGGTTTTGTGAAACATAAACAAATCTCCATTCACTGATGTTAAAAAAGTCTTATTTTATCAGGATAATTAAATGTTTAATATCAGATATATTTACGTTGGCTATTATATTGTTCATTTATTTCTTTTTTAATAGGTTACCACCTACATTGTTTTAATTCCTAACTGGACTGGGTGAAAACTTGTTGACTTCATTTTGTAAAAACGAGTGATTAGTTTCATTAATAAGTTTGCCACAGTTTCAAATAACAAAATGAATTTCCTATTCAGGAAATCAAATGATAATATGAGACTATAATGAGAAATAGAATATGAGAATAGAAAATATGCAATTTTTAATAGGGAAGCGGTTGTCCCAGTGGTAGCAGCCGGATCTAATCGGTGAGATTAGATAAGTGACGGCATCTACCACTCCTGTAACGGTGACCGGCTCCTCTAAATACAATTTATGAGCTTCAAAATTGCTTCCCGGTGGTTCAGAACCAACCTGAAGCTGTATGTTCATTCATATCTCATCATCATCCTTCCCATTACCCACGCACAAGTCTAGAGCTTATGTGGGCATCATCCCCAGCAAAAAATCAATAAAATAAGGATAAGACGCCTTATGTATAGAACCTTGATTACATTAATTCAACTCCCAAGGGAGCATTTACATTATTGTTAAATTAGAGGCATGTGCTGCATGTAGGCTACATTATTATATCACTTGGAAAACACGTCATATCACTAATGCCCGGTTTTTCAGTCGTTCAATAAACTCTTGAATCAATAAATTCTTTTGCATTTGAAAACACATAGTTATTGATTCAATAGTGCTATTGAATCAATAAACTGGCTATTGAGCGACTGAAAAACCGGGCATAAATCCCTCACTTTCCATATAACACATATTATAATTATCATGAACCATCACCACTCTATCACTACATCACACTTGGGCAACACATCACTTGAAAAGCAGTGTAAAAAGAGGAAAAAATAATAAATTAAAACTCACCAACTCATTTTTATCGTCTGGCACATGCGTTATGCGTTTCACTTCAAACAAAGGCAGCACAAACACCCTGGGATTCTTCCTTTGAAGAGCTGGCTCTTGTCGGAGAATCATGTCGAGGAATTTTGGAATAAGTCCGGGACTGGGATAAAGTTCAATGTCCGAAGCAAGTAAATAGTGGGTGGTGGCTGTTTCTCGAGCTATATTCCGTCCCACATTCACCATGTACCTGAGTTTATGGCGCTTTTTGTAAGAGTCGCCGGTTTGATTAAGCCACGGAGCAGGCAGTGAGCAATTGATGAGACCAGCTTGCAGGATTCGGTCACCGCGTGGGATATGCTCAGGCATGTGTTTCATTGGAAAGTAGACGTGGAATGTGACAAAGTTTCTGATAAAGTCTGAACCGCAGTGTCGAAGGTACCTTGAAAATAAGAAACTGTTAGAATAAAGAGTTGTTCAGGTATAACTTTTAGGCTAGATTGAATAAATACATACAAAATATCAATAAAGCAAATACTTTTTATATAGGACTGAATTCATGTGAAATATTAATATAGCAATTTTCAAATGTAACTCAATCCAGGACTTGAAAAAAATATATGTATTGTTGAAATTTTAAAATTTTTAGAGGAATCAGTTTAAATATTGAACTTTGCTTTTCCCCATAACTAATCTATTATATTCATTGTTGTATATGATTATACGGATTCTATCTTCTTAGTACCTAACTATGTACCAATTGAGAAAACCTGTTGAACTCTCTGGATCATTGTTCGTATAACAATGTATTCAAAACAATCACATACCTTACTTGAAATGTGTTTCACCCTGTAGCTTGTTCTTATAAACCTTCAAACTTATACTAAAATATTATAAGTGCCGATTTCCACTCAAAACAGTTGAATGAATGGAGATGTACATGTTTGAACAAAACTTTAGAACACCTTAAATAATTGGGATTTTATTCACCTGATGGTATTGAGTGTATGTGCAAGGTTAAATACAGTTGATTTTTTCATGTTGCTTTTATTGACTGACCTGATGATGTCTATAATCTATCATTTCAAACATTCAAACATGAACATAACATTTAGCATTTCAAACATTAAACATAAGTCTATCATTTTCAAACATTTCTCACATTTTTACTGAATTCTTTCATTAAATATTGCCTTTTGACTGACCTGATGGTGTAGAGAGTCTGAGCTAAGTCGGTGCCTTTAGAACCTTAAATAATTAGGATTTTCATTCACTTGATGGTATTGAGTGCAAAGTAAAATACAGTTGATTTTTCCATGTTGCTTTCGACTGACCTGATGGTGTTGAGAGTGTGAGCAAAGTCGGTGCCAGGAGCGTAACATTTCTCACATTTTTACTTAATTCTTTCATAAAATATTGCCCTTTCGACTGACCTGATGGTGTTGAGCGTGTGAGCAAAGTCGGTGCCGGGAGCGTAGAGGGCGAGGGAGACGGGGCCCCGCCAGCGGGCGAGCAGCGGCTGCAGGTTGTCGAGGAACGTGTAGTCGGCGTGCGTGGTGTAGGTGACGCTCTCCCAGCAGTGCGGCCGGCGCGCAGCCGCCACGTAGTTGTACAGCACCCAGAAGTCGCCGCGCTGTCCTGTGAACGGCAGTGCGTCCCGATCGTGGCAACCGATCAGCTGTTCCAAAGCCCGCGAACGATTCGATCGTTCAACGCTGCTTTCAACCTCTTCGCCTTTGTTTTCATCCTCTTCAGCACTGGCTACAAGTTGGTCACCGATTGTTCTTGATTTTTTACCAGTACTTGTCACAGTTTTCAAGTCAGTAGTATTGACAGCGATGAAGGTAACTAGAAAAAATGAATATAAAGAATTATGTTCAACCAAACAAAATATACAAATACAACTGCTTATTAAAGCACAATAACATCCCAAAATAAAGATATATTAAGTGGTCAACTGTAGTTCCTGCTTTTCAAATGAAATTTTTTGTATGATTTTGTTTTTTTAAAGGAATAAAGTTCATTATTTCATTTTCATTTTCATATAACTATATGGAATAAAATAAATAGGATGAAAATAGGAAAAAAACCAGTGTTGTTTTCCATGACGAAGTACTTGTAGAACTTTTGATTCACTCCACTACCGACATGCATTCACTTTCATTAGTCATTGTATTTTCAAAAACAACATTTAAAATTTCTCATTTTGATTCTTTCCTCAACCTTCACCACAGTTATATCTATTCTACTATTGCTGTTGAACTTTGCAGTTTGTAAATGAATTAAGAGATCATCACCTTCACATGTACGAATTTATATTGAAGTTACGTCGTGTATTTCACTAAATAATTAAATTTTTAATTACACTCTTGATGAGGAGATTCCATGAGGAGTGATGCATGCAACTTTAGCCAAAATAATGTAATTAAAATTTCAATTATTCAGAATGAAATACACGTTGTAACTACCATATAATACACCTATATTCGATAAAATTTTTAGAATAATGTTGATGTTGTGAAATCTTTCCGAGTTGATGAATATTGTTGAGATTGTCAATTCCACTTCATTGAACACTCAAAAAAAATTAACAATCTCAACACGATTCATCCCCTATCTCATCAACAGTATTCCACAAAACAAGTGCAATAATGGAAATGCTACTGTTTTTAGTGCAGACCGAGAAGTTGATACTCTGATTTGAAATTCAAAATAATTCATTAGAATTAGATCATTAATGAAGGATATTTTTTCTTATTATTGATATTTTACATGAAATGATAGGGAGTGATCTATTCTATGAAAGAATAGTTGGAATGTAGATAATCGAATGGTTAAGAGTGAGTTAACTCAAATTCAAATGAACATTGCAAGTGATTGCTGTACTTCTGATATTTGAAAAGCTATTAGAACAACAGGAAATCTATACGAGTAAAAAAGGTTTATTCATAAAAGTTTCAATGACCTCAACACAGAAAAGGAGAAGAATTATCAATTATCTCTGCCTTAGTATTAAAAATATTATTCTTGAGAAAATTCATGTATTCATGTTGGTTAACTGCAACGTCTAATAATTTTATCCATCTTTCTTTCAACACTTTTTGACGTTACAGTACATCCATAAAAACAATACATTAGTATTGGTATTAATCTTTATAAGCTTTAATGGTGACTGTATGGTCTTCAATTTCTTTTATGAATTAATTCGTTAGTGGTTGAATAATTAAGTGATAAATTTTAGATCACAATAAAAATAATTGGATTGAAATATGTCATATGTGATGAGTAGAAATTATTTAAGCATTCACCTTCTTGAGAGGAAGGTCTAGTAGATTCTTTCCAAAGGGTCATATAGCGGCGACCACTGAAACTCGTCTGAAGCTTATCAAAGATATAAAAACTGTTATTTCTGAAATAAATAAAGAAGAATTTCACTTTAACGTTGAAAAATGTGAAGGTAGAAGAACTAACTTATGCACAATAAGTTAAATGGTAACTTACTCTACTTTTCACTGCATAGTGAATTTGAAATATTTCATGGTAGTCTATCTATTTTCTAACATTGTTCATTTCAAGTGTTTATTTTATAGAAGTAGCAAAAGGGTAATTATTTATTAATATTAAGGCCACTGAATAATTAACACTGAATAAATAATAATTTGAAACACTCTTATCAATACATAATTATGAAGTTCATGGGGTACTGATTTACAAATTTAGGACTAATCATCATTTTTAGTGACATTTACATTTTTCACTAGGCTATAAAGGTCGGTGGAAATTGTTTCCCAGTCTAGTGATGAATCTAGTAAGAATAATTTTTTAAAATGAAAAATTAATACTCACGTCGAGGTCATTTGTGTGAAAATATAGAAGAAGAAGGCCAAGTTGATTACAACGCTGATATTTAATGCCCATTTTTTGAAAGCCGAGTTTTTCATAACTCATTGCTGCAAAAATTATTGAGGACAGATGAATAAAAAAAATCGTAACATCTATTACATAATGTGAACCATCTTACAAAATTTTATGTTCAAATATTCATTCGGTTACCTACTAAAGAAACTCGAGCCATTGGGACATTGTGTCTTCTATAATGTATCCTATTGAACGGTAACGCAATAGAAACAGAGTAAATCAATAGTTACTTTCCATATAATTTTTATAAGGTAAATGAATTGAATAAAAATATTAATCGAATAAATCTATTCCTCAGTGATTTTTATTATTCATCACCTTTATTAGTGGAGAAGTTCCACAATATTTCTGAGTCAAGTGTGAATTTCATAATTTTAATAACTTGCCTATTCAAAAAAGACAGATTTATTTTATACAAAACTCAGGGATCATTCATTTGAGACATCATCCATATTGTTATCCACATTATTCTTTAAAACGTACAAATACAGAGACGTTACAAAAAAATACAAAAAACTTGTGGATTACAATAATGTAGCATTTACTTGGTTTTCATGGCATAATGATTTGAACAAACAAAACAATGATTTGAGAACTCTATATAATGTAGACAGAAAAAACACGTTAAACAATATTCGCTTGATATTCTTTAGCGAAACACACGAATGTTGCCGTTATGATAAAAGCTTGCAAAATTACCTGAAGTGGAGAAACTATCACTACATTTATCCTCACAATAAATTTGTTGTTGATTGCATTTTAGGCCGGTATAATAATGGAAAAGGGAAATTTAACTCGAGTAAAAGATGGAAAACAGAGAAGTTGGAAGCGTAAGAATATGAAATGGGAAGAGTTCATGAGTAAAGTTGGTTTTGAAGAGTTTTGAGGAGATTTGAGAGGTTGAGAAGACTGAATATAGCTATGAAATTAGGTGGATAGGTATTCTACTACCTATCTAATAAAAGGTAGGAGCTATCCAACAAAAACAATAAAAGAGACTAGAAAGCCAATGTACTTTACTGTGTGTTCAAAAGAGATTCCGGAACCTTATTATTCCTGACAATTGCAGGGGTAGGAAGAGAAGGCAAAGAAGTGGAAGAGAAAGAAGATGAAGTTGAGGAGGAAGAAGAAGAGGAGGAGGAGGAAGACGAAGAAGTAGAAGAGGAAAGAGGAGGAGGAAGACCACCAGGTACAACGACTGGAAAAACTGAGAGTGGTGATGTGGGACGTCTTAATTGGAGTTTTGAAGACCTTTGAATCAACACATTAGGTGGAGAAATTTTGGATGCAAGAGGAACTGTGTGAGGATAGTTCTTGATAGCGGGGATTCTGGAGGGAACAGGAAGTTGAGCAGCAAGATGGGGAGGTAGCTGAATAGGGGGGTTGGAGGGAGAAGCTGGTGTTGGAGGAGGAAGTGTTTTTTCAGGAATTGGTGGGGGAAGTGTGTTTTCAGGAACTAGGGGTAGAGGACGTGAATTTTCTGGAAATTGAGCAGCAAGATGAGGAGGTAGCTGAATAGGGGGGTTGGAGGGAGAAGCTGGTGTTAGAGGAGGAGGTGTTTTTTCAGGAATTGGTGGAGGAGGAAGTGGATTTTCTGGAACTATTGAAGGAGGGAGTTCTGGAGTGAGGGAAGGAGAACGAGGATTATAAGCTGGGTGTTCGGAAACAGGAGATATTCCCGAGCTGATTGGAGATCCAGGTGCAGAAGGAAGATCAGAAAATGGAGGCTCAGAAAGTGAGGGGTATCCAAAGAACGAATATTCAGGGAAATTAGAATCCGAGAATGGTAGCTCAGAGTCAGGAAAAGAATCAAAAAGTGAAATATCAGAATCTACAGGAGAATCGTCAGGTGAGAGTTCAGGAAGCAGAGAGGTATCAGAAATGGGGAGATCAGAATCAGAAGGAGAATAGTAAGGTGATGGATCTTCTGAAAGATCAGGGTCTGAAATTTGGGGAGTAGAAGAATAATTTGACAAAGGAAGCTTAGAAACAGGAGAAATTGAAAGGGGAACTTCTTCAGGTGTGGGAGGAAAATCAGAAAGTAATGGTGGCTCGGAAACTGAGGAAGAATTTGAAAGTGAACCTTGAGTAACAGGAGAAGGTAGGCCTATTGCGGGTTGAACTTCAGGGGTAAGAGGAGTGTTAGGGAGAGATATCTGAGGGGAAGGAGAAACAGGGATTGATTTTTTAGGAACAGTGGGATCAGGGAGTGATAGTTTAGGGATAGTTGGTGGAAATGGAAGTTCAGGAAACAAAGAAGGTTTGGAAAGAGGAAGTTCAGAGGGAACTGAAGGATTATTGAAAGGAATAGGATCTTCTTGGAAATGGTGAGGATGTTCAGAAGGAGAATATGAAGAATCAGGAAGTGGACGTTTTGCAAAAGAAGGTGATGGAAGATAAGTAGGTGCTGATTCAATAAAATCAGGAGAAGAATGAGGAAGAGGTCTAGAAGAATGACCCTGAAGGGGAGAATAGGAAGGTTGTTCGTAGTAGGTAGAAAAGGCGAGGATTAGACCTATGAAGAAGAGGAAAAACAAGAAAAAGAAAAAGAAGAAGAAAAAGAAGAGGGAGAATAAGCACTGAGGCAGGTACCGGTATGTTGTGTTCACTTTCATCACAATAACTGAATCAAGTCACAAGAGAAAGTGTTGATGGTTCAAACAATAATAAGAAGTATTGTGAATGCTGCATGTGTTGAAGTAAAAGCAAACACGGATTCACTGAATACGATTTAATACTAGGCGCAATAATTGGGATATGCAATCAGTAAAGATTGTCTTGTCTATTTTTTATGAATCGGCATTGTTCACAGTAACGTATTCAATTTCAAATGAAGCAGATGTTCGTTTCTATATATATTCATGCATGACAAACTTAAGTGTGATTCTATAGTACCTATACAATTTTATTACGATGAGACATGCAGCTATGCCATTGCAAGTTATTGCTAGGCCTACATGGAACAAAAAATCAAAAAGAAATAGATTTCGGAATAGATACAGTAGTCTATTTGTAGTGGGAGTTCAAGATATTAATTTAAACATTTCCAATTTCATATAAACTTAAAATCTAAAAGAGCCTATGAATGTCTGCGACAAGAATATTATAGAGATTGAATTTCATGATTTTCGTAAAAATCAATCGTTCTCATGGAGCGATTCTCCAATCATTGCAAATTTTACGTCTTAAAAATATCATGTGTGGCTAAGTTTTATGCCGGCCTATTTCCCCCCCTCTCGATCAAGTAACATATTTTAAGGGCTATATTTCCAGTCCTCATAATGCTGATGATGAAATTGGATTCAATATTATAAATTCCTAGTCAATTTCAAAGACTATTAAAAATACCATACTCTAAAAATTGTTGATGTTATATAAGGAAATTTTCAAAAACTTTGGACAATACCGTAGGGTATAGTTTTTGTAAGGAGCCTAAGAGACATGAGAACAGAAACAGTCATAAACATTCAAATTAGCTTCAATTGAATTATTGGGCATTAAATAAAAATTGATTGAATACATGAACTAAAAGTCCTTCTTAACAGTCAGGGGCGTCATTTGGGGAGGGCAGGGGGGCATTCGCTCCCCCCCCCCTGATTCCTGGGTTACAGAAAATGTTCTGTACTAGCTAATGTACAAATAAGCATTTTATCCGGTCAAATGTTAAAAACTTAGCGGCAGAGTGAAAATCTTTGTTTCCTGTAATTAAAAAAAAAAATTATTACACTATTTAACTACTATTAAAACTCTTCAAACACGTAATATTCAATAGTACTTATTAGTGTACACATATAGGTCTCAATAATGACAGCAGAGCCAATATATTATTTTTAGTACGAACGTCTGAACGTATTGATCACGTTTATCGTTTTTATCTAAGAACCTAAGAAGGTGACCAACTTACCAGAGTATTACTATGATTCTGTCTGTTGTCAATAATAATATTATCGTTTTGCATTAATTTTCTGCGTATATTTAAGGAAATTTTACTCATAATTTTGTTATAATTCAAAGTGCATTTGACATTTAAAATAAGCTTAAAACCCTCTTTTTGGTTTCAAAAGTGCTCAATTTTCCGGGGGAGGACCCCCGGACCCCCCTCTTTGGTGGAGGGTATTCCATACCCCCCACAAACCCCCCCCCCGGTGTTTGCCCCCCTCAAGGTTTTGGTGAAATGACGCCACTGTTAACAGTACTGAAAACCATGGAAAAAATTAATCATTATAGTACATTTCCAGCCTTGCTTTTCTTTTAATGAATCATCTTTCTTTAGTGGTTATTGAAACCACCGGGCCTCAATAACTACATGTAGACTAGACACTGTGTAAAGGCAAAAGTTAATGGCTGAGAAATGAGTCATGTAAATGTGAAAGTGCTCACTGAAAATTAATGAGTAATCTTGTAGTTATATTATATTACAACTATATAATATATTGTAATATTTATATTAATATGTCTGATTGTTCTTACAGCCATGCCACATTATTTGCCACGATACAACTCCACCCCCTTTCCCTTCATATGGAAGTTTTTTTAAATATTTATCAGCACAATGTGATAAACTATCAAATATATTAGAGGTAGTAGTTGCTATTTCAAATTCTGTAACTGACATGTTATGACAAAGGTCAATTCCCACATATCAGTTCAGTTTCAGTCAAGTTTAGTCAGGTGTCAGACTCAGTGCTCAGTGCTAAGGCTAGGCGTACACCGGTTAGTCAAGACAAGACAAGACGAGATTAGTCACAGTACTTCACATAGTTGCTTATGAAACAACACACACCGATTAGTCATTGCATCTGTGTGTGCTGCTTCATAAGCACCTATGTGAATTACTGTGACAAATCTCGTCTTGTCTTGACTAACCGGTGTATGCATAGCCTAATTGGTCCATCGACATTGACTCATGCGCAGAACATACTGAACTGAAACGTAGACTGAACGAATATGTGAAAATCGACCTTGAATCGATATTGATGCATGAGAAGACATGTGAGCTCTTCCAAGAGTTTTTTCTCACTGCAATACGGTATCTATTCAATCAAGCATGCGTTGCATGAATACATTATTCATACCGGTATTCATGAAAATATAGACAGCAGTATTATGATACTTTACAATTTGATGACTACCTATCAACAAACTGTTTGAGGATTTCAAATTTAGAATTCATCGAAATAAATCTGGATAATTTTTCTCAGCAATCCCACAACACCAAACTTACATCTCAACAAAGAAATTATATGTAACAGATGTGGTTTAGGCCTACTTACCTTTTATTTTCATTATTGCAACATGAACACCACACAATAAATTATTACTGAGGAAGCAAGCAAAACAACTGTTGAAATTATTACTCAAATTATCAAACTTGAAAGCACATTCCATCCTTGATAATTAATTGTCCACTACAATATTTCAATTTGTCACAATACTGTGAAGAAGTTAATTCAAGAAACAAAGCGATAATAATTATTTATGAAAGTTGTATAATATCTTGTGAGAAACGAACACGTGGTTCTGAGGTTGAGGTTATGTCTGGAAAAAGCATGCACAGCACACGGCTTGACAAAGGCAGTGATGCCAATTGTTCAAGCTTGTTGTAGGATGCGTATTGCCAACCTTCGAAATCCGAAACCAATAATATCAATTTGGTAAGGCCAAAGATAGCAACCGAAAAGTAGTTTTTCAAATACCGGTAGTCCTTTACCTGTGGTGAGGTAGAATACCTGTCGTTCAAACATTAACTTCAAAGCTTTTTGAAGTAGTCATGAAATTTACTTACACCACACTGAATATTACTGTATGCAGTGTCACTAAACTTTTCCGTATACGACATATTCGTTGCCAAGACTAGAAATAGTAGATTCAAATTTGTTTGAACTGAAACCTTTAAATAATTATCTTGTCAGTCTTATGAAAAATCAATTCTTGAGACTATCATCTTGATATACATCCAACACTCAACAACAAAAAAGTTCATTATCTATGCAAACAATAGTAATGTGAAAGAGCAAGCAATATTTATATCTTTGTCACAGCAGAGTTTCTTATAAAATCCTACATCAACTGAAATAATTATAAATCCACCCAAACACTAGGAAGATTACAGCAGAATCAGTAACCACTTTTTCATCCTCTACATGAGAAAAAGTTGAAAAATATCTACCAAATAGCTAATCGACCGATTGCACGAAAGTCAATAACTTACATCATTGACTATTAATCTAAGTATAGATTAATAGTCAATGCTTACATTTAACCAACGTCTAATAACGTCATTTGACTGAGATCAATAGGGATTTCGGTGTAATGCTGGTTCCGTCAAAAGACATTTCCAAGTGGTTAAATTAAATTGGTGTTCATGCAATGGACGCTAAAAATTTTCATTTCCTCTCAGTAAAAATGACACATATCAACATAACTATTCTCAACAGTTTAACTTACATTCAAATACAACTAAGAGTAGTTGGCTGGTAGAGAAACACTCAACCGACTTACTTTAAAAAAATACGTTTGTGAATGAAATACAGTGCAGCCAGATTGATTAGACTGAGTAATTGTAATTGAGACTGAGACGTAAAATTGTAATAAGAACGCAAACTATATTTCCCAATTGTTAGTTCAGCTGTACCGTGATTGATTAATCAAATTTGAGTTACAGTTATCGGGATGTTGAATATTATGAGTGAACCTTGTGGTGTCACAAATATTGAAACATTACAAAGTTGTTGGTAATACAATTTTGAACATAGGCTTGACTAAAAGATTCAATCATATGATATAATTCTGACTTCTTTCATGTTTATCTTGTTTAGTTCCTATTCAAGCTTTATACTGGTGATTTGCTGAAAATATAATTATTAAGTTATGTCTTTCATTATGAAGTTCAAATTTATTTAATCAATTAAAATAGTGCTTCAACCTATAATTCAGTAGTTACCTAAAATCTGCTCCGTTCAAGATATAAAATCGTTGGAGGTAACTGTAATGAATTTTATCAGATTTCTATTTCATATTTGAATACTTTTTCCACAAATTGTCATTACATTTGATTTTATATAAACAATGTCCGAAAACTAAAATTGGAGCTAACTTGAGGGAAATTAATTAAGTATGTGAAGTAATTATGAGATGTGAAATTTTTAGAAAGAAAGAAATATTACAGTACAGGGTAACATTGGAGAAGTTTAAATGATACATAATTATTCTTCAATTATGAAATATATATTTCAAATTCCATGAGTAAATTCAAATCTGATAACAATAGGTACAGTATTATCAAATTTGTACATTGTCATAACTGATTACTAATGTGAGAATACAATCATAAATCAAAGAATAGGATACTGAAAACAAGTGATGATACAAAACAATAAATTCCTTCTACGTTCAAATTAATTCATTTCACAACCAATTGTGTAAGTATATCAAAAGATGAACGAATGGCAAATTTTATAGTAAACGAGTGGATTAATAATGACGATCCAACTAGGATCATCTCAGATTACTTTCAAATTGGTACAATTCCAACGAAAAACTGAAATAAATTCAATATTACTGTATTTACAATTATAATTAAAATTTACAAATTGGAAGAAATTAAGTACAACTTATTTTTTATTCATACAACTTTCAATTAGCAGAGAAATACTATCATTGCTGTGAACCATTATCTTTTCAATTCAGTGAACAAATCAATAATAACAATGGACAGTGCAATGAGATGAAGTACCGTACATGAAAAAGAAAAGGAATGAAAATCGAAAATAAAAAGTTCAACTCGAATCATATATTACCTATTTATAGACAGTGAATTCCAATCTGACCACTATTGATAGAAATTCCCTTCATCAGTATTTGTTATATTACTTTGAAGGCACAAAATTGTACATTCCACATATTACAGAGGCTGCCGAATTTAGAATACAGGAACTGGATAAATTGAAGATGATTTCAAGATAAGATACAATATTGTAATAGTTCAAATTTATAGAACAAAAATAATGTGCTTTTTGTAAATATTAAAAATAAGTTTATCAAGTGTCATAAATACATTTTTTGATGGAGAATTAGTCATTATCGATTGAGATTGGGCATGATATAATAGAAAGCGAGCTGTAATGAGAGAGAACCTCCATTTTTATTAGAGTTTTGCAGGATTTAATAACTGATTTCAACTTTTTTAAAATTATTTGTCTGCTAACTGAAAGCATGAATAACAATACCCAAACCATCACCATTTATAAGAGCGGACAAAATCTTTTTGTGGAAAAGTGAAATAATTATAATACTGTATAAAAATGTTTAACGATTCGACAGAAACGTGTCCCAATTTTCTAAAGGACATCAAGTAACCATACATACAAGTCTAGATATAAGTGTAATATAAAAATATTCTTCCAGTACGAAATTTGATATAATCATCCTAATTTTACTCCACTATATTCAATTTTTTTGTAAGTTGTAATTATTTTCAATTTGAATATTGTAAGAGAGATGAAGTTTCATAGAAAGTGAAGTAGTAAATGTAAAAAGTTTCATTTAAAAAAATTTCTAAACTTTACATCATAATATTATCAATCATTTCATGGCATTTATGTTTATTTACAAATGGTAGGATTACAATTGAATATAGAATGCGATAATAATTATAATAAGAGAAAGATTAGATAGTTTATTTACATTTTTGATCTGTTTCAATGCATATATGACCAACATTCTATGTACATATCTCCTATTCATTTCATCTACATAAGTTTATCAGTATCCCATTTTTTATGGGATTGAAAACTCACTCGCTAAGTTTTTGGAAAACTCAAATGGAATGTAACTAATACTTGCTTAATCACAAGTTTGTCAGTCAATGTATTCTTCGAGATAATTAACTTTATAAACTTCTGACTAGTGCAAGAAATGTTTGAAGAAAAATCAGTCCTACAAACAACAAAATTAAAATTTAAATCAATAAAACAAACCTGTTTCAAGTTCCAGTAAAAATATTTTAATTGGAGTTTCAGTTTTATTGTAATAAAATTATAGTTGAACTCAAATTAATGATAAATAAATGGTTCTTGTATTGAATTATCAACAAAAAATGGAATATGATAAAACTGTTTTCCTCCGCAGCATTATAATATCAGTCACGTTTTCAACAAACATTCTTTAATTATTCAAGGTTTATTTAATTATTTAATCAATAGTTAGCTCTTTCTTATTAATTTCAAGCACCTCAGCAAGCATTGGTCCTAAAAGGATGTAGTTTACGTTAGATTTTTTTGAAAACAACGAATAAACTGTTTCTAGGAATCATTATTTCAATAAAAAATCATTATTTTCAACTTTCATTTTTCAGCTTCTTTCCAACGTGGCATAAGTTTTCCATTTTGAGAACGTTTCACAAATAATTAATTTATTCTACATCTGCGATTGAGAATGAATGTTCTACGACAGTTATAAAGATGACGAGATACAAAAACATTCAATTACCGTGTTGTAAAAATACTTTTTTCCACCACTAATACATACTACAGTTCCTGAGTCTAAAAATTAGAGAATTGAACAAATTCTGCTTTCAATTAAGGCATTTCTTTGCTCATGAAGCACATTATTCAATGCTGGACAGTTTCTGTAGGGATCAATTCATTGAGGGGCAATGTAAACAAAAACGTTCAACGCTTCAAGAACAAAAATTGAGTTTGAAAAATTGATGTAGCCTACCTCTGAGTGGATTTCAGGAGAAATTTTGCATTCTAAACTATATTTTGTTATGTTTTCAAATTTGAATGTATGTTTTTTATTGTGTGAATATGGATAACATTTGAATGAATGTACAGCAAGGGAAATAAGAGAACTGTACAATGTACAGCATAATAATTATAATAATAATATTATTATTTTCGGACTTCTTAAATTTTGAAAAAGAAATCACAACAGTACTGCTTCCAACCGGTCTTTAGTTCCAAGTTCCACTGCTAAATTGAGTTACACTGGTCTACAATAGATGAAGCGCATCCATCCTATATATTACAGAAGTGTCTCAATTCTCAAGCTAATATTCATCAAATTTTCAATTATTGTTGCTCCTCAAGTAACTGATCCCTTATAATTAATTCACGATTATTACAAAATTACCATTTTTTCGAAAGGCACTGTACAGAACAGTAAAAAATCCATACAAAATGTACACTTATTTCATTAGTGAAACTTGAAAATATTGGTGTTCGAGTTATCAAATAGAGCTATATGACATCCATTCTAAATAACATACAAATCTATTGTTCCATGACATCAAATCAATAATTCTATAGATCTAGATTTTGTAAGTATACTACTATAAATTTTATTGCAATGGAAGAAAGAATTTGTAGCCCACATAAAAGATCACTACGGCACTAGTACACAAAGGAACTTGTCAATCACGTTTTAATCATACATCCATCATCTAAACTGTATAAATTTGAACCCAATTTGAGTAAAAACTAGAAAAATTGTTCTTAGCTCAGGAATGAATTTGTTCTCTGAACAAATTTAGAGAACGAATTTATAGAGTATCAGAATTTATGAAGTATCTGAATGCATTCAGAATACATTAGTATACTTTATATGAGTCCAATACTTTGGGAATATAATAAGACAAAACAAATTCAAAACAAAAAGACAAGAACGTTCTAATGGATATTGGAGAGAATAACTTAAATAAAATTATTATAATACAATATAATGACATTTCTACCGTATACCTTATATTTCATAAATTTTCAAAAAGATTAATTTATTTTTGGTAGATGTTGGATAATATGAATTGATTGATCGATTTTGTGAAAAGGGGTACTTTGTAACGTTACTTGAAAAATAAGTGAATAATGATTCAAGATTTTTTTCTATGACTCGTTTCCGTACAATGACAAATTGGACATTACTCATCTCTGAATAAAAATGTGAATGTTTCTAAAAATGGATGTTTCACTTGTAAAAGCCTGTTTCTTTAAAATAAAAAATTAAAAATTATTTACCCTCTGAAAACTGAATAAAATGGGTGAATCTTTCTAGAAATGAATGATTTACTTGCAGAAATGTTTAGAAATTTTGAATTGTTCATCAAAGTGGAATTGATTGAAGTACAAGTCATTTTTGGGAAGGGAATCTTTTGGAAAGAGACCAATTATGTTTAAAAATCACCATGCTGGGTTGCACCACCTACTTTGAGTCAGCTGATCAAACTAACTGCGCATTGTGCTGATCCTGCATGATCTCGTTTGGTGCAACCCGGCGCAAATTAAAAATCATCCACTAAAAATAAACACAAAATACGTCTATGAGATACACAACGATATAACAATGGATATGGTGACCAAGAAGATGGCACCTTATAACCGTAAATAAATAAATAGGGAACTATTTGTGTCTATCAATGGCTAAATTCAACTACGCTACCTACCTTTCAATACTTGTAATAAATAGCACTAGTCCTTACCTTTATAGAATATCATTACAGTATGGCTTGTTATAAGTCTAACATGATCGTATAAAAATAGCAGTCCTTTATTATAATGGCTCTAATATTTTAATGCTACCACGGCGGTTCACATTTCTATGTACACGTTCCTATTATACTGTTTCTTTAAAATAATAGGTTCATTTCACTTCATGTCTTTCTGATACACAACCAACTAAATATATTCACAGTTCTGTATAATAATGTGAGACACCATTGATTGGAAATTATTCACTCGGTAGTAGGATCCTTTTAGCGTTGAGAGTCTTTGTCGGATACTGTGAATGCGTACTCATACCATCTCCTCACTTCAGCTTTCCAGGAGTCTTTTTCCTGCTTTTGTCACCTGACAAAGGAAAAATAATTTAAAACACAGTTTCAATAAAAACATTTTAAAAATTGATAATGGTACCCCAGATATATATTTATTCTCTAGGTTGATGCTTTATTATTACTGCATAAGAAATGAACTTGGTTTATTTGATGTACAGTATTTATTTACCTATTGCCAAGTAGAAATTCTGATAGAAAGTTGAAATTTTGCCATATTAAGAGCCCTTAAATACATTTGGCAAAAACATGAAAACAGTCACTCCGCAATTCACTCCTTCCGATGCTATTTTTAAAGCTAGGAATGTGTTGATGATTTTAAAGTGAAGATAACATTGCTAGAATTTTTGCTATTCCTTAAAATTTAAAGATTATGTCAATTTTTCAAATTGAATGTTAAAATGAGGGATTTAGCTCAATATTCATCGACTTATACTGCCGTTGCTCTCTAGGTTGACGCTTCAATAGCTCAAGAAATGTATTTGGTTGATTTGATGTATCTATTCAAATTACCTATTGACAAGTAGTAGAAGCTTTGACAGAAATTTGAATTTTTGTCATACAGTAGGATGTAGTAATTTAAAAGATGTATTATACCATAAAGATGTGAATACATAGAAAATCGATAATCAAATATACATTTGTTTACAAACATACATTTGAACAGTTTCTATTCTATTCTATGACATATTTGTTCTCTAAGCAGATGCTTTAATAGCTCAAAAATGTATTTGGTTCATTAAAGGTATCTATTCCAATTATCATTTCGTTCTGATAAACGTTATAAGCAATCAAGCAGTATTTCTACTTACATTTTTAGGGTAATGATGAATAAAAATGTACATGTTGTTGATTATTTTCCTCTAGAATAGACTCATTTATAGCTTTTAACGGTCAACTATACAGTGTATGTAGTAAATTTGAAATTATTCTTAATCTATTCTTTGTTTACTGCACACGATATACTTCTGCTTATTTATGTACTACCTTTGTAACGATCTATATTCTATTACGAATACATAGCAATGTTTCTCCTCTCTCATAATGTCTCTTCCTGTCCTATAGCGATTGATGTATTTCTAAGTATATATGAATGTAATTTCTATCATAATGTGTAATTCTAATATTAAGAACTCGGTATCAACGTCAAGCACAGGTTTCTAAAACCCTTGTGATACCAAAATTATTGTATTATAATGTTTTTACTGTGTAATTTTATCAATAAAAAGTTTTGATTTCTGACCTATTGACAAGTAGAGCAGCAGCAGCAGCGCTGTGATTGGAGGTGGAGGTTGGAGGCCGGCGCTGGCCGGCTGAATGTCAAACGGCGCAGCCTCGCCTTGTGCCGTAGAGCACTTTCAGTTCGGGAAAGATGACGCGGCTGATGAGCGCATTGCTTTTGGCGGACAGGGCCGCTCGCGCCGGGTCCTTCTTCAGCGTCTTAATGCCCGGCTTATGAACCAGAAAGGCGCTGTCCAAAATGTGGAACTCGTAGTCTAGCACGCATAGTGTGTAGCCCTGCACAAAACAGGATAGAAAATATTATTAAAGTGATTTAAAAAAGTCGCCTGCACAATTTACTAAAGTTCCCAATCAATCACTTCTTATTCTTCCCAAAAATACACAAAAAACACATCACAATACACATAATAAACATCACAGGAAACATTATTAAACACATTTAAAAAAGTCGTTGACTGAAATGAACAATGTTTAATGAAATTTTCATTTATCACTCAATGAAATGAGTGATAAATGTAATCAATGAAATGTACTTATCATTCAAGTGCACGGTAATAATGTACTACTATACTGTGGGCTGTGGCTATGACGCTGTCTGAGATGAAAACAAGAAAGAGAATGTTGGACGTCTCCACATAATAAAGAGGTGAACTGTCAAATTGAAGTCAATCAAAGGGGGGGTCAATCAGGGGAGTAACCTGTTGGTGGTACACGATAATAAGAATTTTCTCTCAGACCTCATGCAATAGTTTGTTCCAAAGCAACAGAGTCCAGTTCATAGTCTAACTTTTCTTGAAAAGGAACCGTATAATCGATAAATCCTGATTATCCTAGCTATCATAAGACTATATGAGTAACCACGATGTCACAATTTAGGAAAAAAAACAATACCACTTTTAAACGCTTTCTAATTTAAATAAAATTTTACTTTTTTTTATTTCAACTTTCATCAAAGACTAAGGGCCGGTTCATGAGCTCTTGATTCAGCTAAGTCCTAGACTAAAACGGGTGGCCACAGGGCTCTCTATGCTGCTAACCCACTAACCTTTCTAACGACCCGTTTTAGTCTAGGAATTGGCTAAATCCCGAGCTCATGAACCGGCCCTAATTGTAGAGTTAACTGTTTTCAATTCATTTGCTAACACTTTTGAAAATAAGACTAAACATTATCGGTAAATCGAGGCTACCTGAGTAACCATTTTTTATACCTGAGTCATTTTGTCACTCTTGCCCTCCCAGCTGAGCCGCTCGTCGTAGAAGGGATCGTGGTTGGTGCCGATGAAGATGGGCTCCCAGTGCACAAAGTAGCCGGTGCGCTTGCCGATGTGAAACACGCGCATCTGAGCACTGGCGCTGGGCGCCGTGTTCAGCCACTCTTTCGACTTGGGCACGTTGTGACAGCCCGGGCACACCTTCTTGTGGAACGAGATCGCTGAGCCGTTGCGGACCATGCTCACCTGAAACATTACACGCACATTTCAATGTGTTCTGATTACTAAATAATTCAGTAAAAAGGTAAGATATCTCAAGTCACCAATGACTTCAATAATTTACTAATGATTTATACTGGCTAACAATGATTCAAGGTATTTCTAGTTTCAATTTCAATTTATTCATACACATGTCATAGGCCGCACATCAGAACACCATCAACAATAGTCATACAGTGGAAAATCATACATAATTAACTTGAATACAAAATGTTTAAAACTTACACTAATTACATACTAACAGGGAATGTTGACTAAATAATTCAGCAAATATTTTACAAAAATGATTTGTATGAGTGTTACTAATGTTTTCAATGTGTTCCGATCAATGAACAATTTAGTAAAAAGGTAAGGTATTTCAAGTTAATAATGAATAAGAGGAATAGGAATCAATCATTTACAAAGGAGAGAACGAAAGTCTTACGTCCAAAACATTTCCTCTTCAAATTTCCACAAACAGTCCAAATTCAGGTTACAAAATGAATGAATAGGCAACATCAAAAATCGTTTGATTTTTGCGGATACACGTTGCCAGTCGACTAGTTTTCAGGTTGATTTCTGAAATTTCTGGTAATTTTTTCTTCAAAGATAGATTACTATCTAGTCTTGAGACTAATGAGCAACTTTTTTCTGACCTAAATTACTAAGCAACTTCTGGTAATGAGACGCTTTCTTTCTTGAAAAATGGTATTGAAATTGGCATAATTAGAATTAGTGTAATATGGTATCATAAAAACGTCACTCATTATTACAAGTTGTAAACCGTAATATTCTATATACCGTAATATTCTTATAAATGAGCCTACTAGTTGCTTGTCACGTATTTATAACACCAACATTGATAATTAATGTCAACTATAATGAGTAAAGAAATTCATTCACACTGTAAAATTGTGAGTTTAGTGTAGTTCAAGTAAGAAATTGATAGTTTTAACTTTGCAGTACGTTATTATAAGAATTGTAAAATCATTCTTTAAGTTTAAAATCATTCGCATAAATTCATTTGTACTTATTTGCTTTCTGTTGATTCGAGCCAAGTCAATCCTGCATCATCAACAAAACCCTGACAACAACAGAAATCAACAAATAGGTGCCAAACACCTGTATCATAAACAAAACCAAAGATGAGCTCTCTAATAGTGTAGTCAGTAGTGTACAACATATTTCTTTGAATAGACTCTCCTTTCCTTTACAGTTTAAATTTTTTACAATTTATTTTTACATCAAATTTAATTTTACAAGTTATTTTCTTTTTTATGGTTAATAGGCCCTATGACCATTATGTTTTGGCCTTAGCTCAGCGTGTGTGTACTGTTTATTACATTTTTACATGTCATTTCCGATTTGCAATTCCGACTAAATGCTGGAAAAAATGACAATGAATTTCAATTTCAATAAGAAGTGAAAATAACGCGATACTTACCAAATCAGTCTTTCAATTCAACTTCTCATTTACTCTCACCAACCCAATTTACAAGTGTTGGAAAAAATTGTAATAAATTTCAAATTTCAATGGGAAGTTACACGCCACTCACCAACTCATTCTTGTTAACGGGCAGGTGCATGTTGCTTTCAAGCTCGAAGATAGACAACACGAACACCTTGGGGTTCTTGCGCAGGAGCGGCGGCTCTTGCCTGAGCACCATGGCTAGGAATTCGGGGATGAGCCCGGGACTAGGATAGAGCTCAATGTCGGAGGGCAGCACGAAGTGAGTGGTGGCCGATTCGCGCGCAATGTTGCGTCCGACATTGACCGGGTAGAGCAGTTTCTTGCGCGTCTTGTAGAGCGCGCCGGCGGTCTGGTTCAGCCAGGGTGGGGGCAGGGAGCAGTTGGTCGAGCCGGGTTCGGCGAGAATGGCGTCGCCGCGCGGAATCTGCTTGGGAATGTGCTTCGACGGAAAGTAGATGTGGAACGTGACGAACTCGTTGACTAGATCGGAGCCGCAGTCTTTAAGGTACCTGTTGGCAGATAAATACAGTTGGATTAATATGAATTGAAGTGATCCAATCCCAATGCAGTTTAAAAGCAAAACTTTTAGCTTGTACTCAGCTAGATCAACGCACGTTGAGAGACTATAATTGAATTACCATGATAATATGAATATTTATACAATAGGTGATCCAATGTAATAGGTGATCAACCTAGGTAAGATTAAAATGGTCATATATTTCTATATGCAGATGACACTGCTCTGCTTTTTGAAGGTGATAGCTGGGAAAATGTTTATTATTCGGCAGAGCAGGGTCTGACAACTGTAAAGCTTTGGTTTGATCAGAACCGACTTACCATGAATCTGAACAAAACGAAATGTATGCCAATATCAATAAGAGCTGATGGCGGTCCAGTGGGTCAGAATTTGAGATTGCACAACTGTGGCGCCCCTGAAGGATGTGTGTTGTGCGAATGTGTTGAAAGGGTATCAGAGTACAAATATCTTGGAGTCATATTTGATGATAGATTGAGATGGGCCTCACATATTCAGTATGTCAGAAATAAATTAAGAAAATTTATATACATATTCTCAACTCTCAGTGGTATTTTAACTCATAAACTGCTTAAACAGGTTTACTATGCCTACATACAATCGATTCTTCAATATGGAATTATCGCTTGGGGGGGTGCATACAAGTCAATACTTTCACCCTTATCAATTATACAGAAAATTGTCATGAAAACTGCACTTAATCTTCCTCGTAGGTATCCGACAGAAGATCTCTTCAACGAATTTCAAGTTTTTAATTTAACTCAGCTTTATATCAAAACATTAATTATGTATATCTTCAAACATAAAGCAGTATTATTCTCGAATATTCACCATAATTATCAAACTAGGTCTGCCATAAATACCGGAATCACCACCCCCAGGCTACTTAAATCTTTTACTACTACTTCTTCACATTATATAGTCAATATACTCTTCTCAAAATTACCAGAACATATTAAGAATCCCCAAAACAACAGAATTGGCCATTATAAAAATTTAGTAGACAGCTGGATTTCAGGTACAAGCAGGCAAGAGATTGAAAATTACATCGTCTCAATGTATTCAGGTTGAAAAGCATGAAAATACCTCAGGAAATGCATCTTGGTGATCTTTTCCAAGTTGCGTGTGGAAGTGTGTGGGTGTGATGTGTGTGGGTGTGATGTGTGTGTGAGTGGGTGCGTGAGGTTGCGTGTGTGTGTGTGTGTGTGGGTGTGTGTGTGTGTGTGTGTGTGTGTGTGTGTGTGTGTGTGTGTGTGCGTGTGGGTGCGTGTGGGGGTGCGTGTGAGTGTGTGGTTTGGCTCGTTATTTGACAAGGCTATTATTATAATTATAAATGCTATCTGACTTCTGGGAAGATGTCAAAACAATTAGGTTCTGTTGTTGCTTGTTGTATTATCTTTCTAATTTTTGTAACACACTATACGCTAATGTACATATCGATTTTTATTATGGTTTCTAATTTCTATGAATCCGCTTTTAAAAATGTTATTTTGATGAAATGATATATCAACGAATTTTAGTTTTAGTCTTTGTATTTTTTGTTTGTCTTCTGTAAGGAACTCTTTCCTCTTCTACAGGCTTCTGCCCATAAGAGGAAATTCTTCATTGCTGTAATGTTTTTATTTCTGTAATGTATTTTATGAAGAAATAAAATTCAATTTCAATTTCAATTTCAATTTCAATTTCAATGCAGTTTGAAAGCAAAACTTTTGCTTGAACTTACTTAGATCAACGCACGTTGAAAGATGATAATTGAGTTACCATGATGATATATATATTTATACAATATATCATCAATTAAGAATCTTCAATCCACTGCCAACCCAGGTGAAAGAAGCGCGTATCACTTTATATTTTTATAATGATCACAAACTGGTTAATCAATGAATTTTCTTATAGTTGGCAAGCACTGATAAACAGCTAAAATCATTGGAATGATTTTAAGAATTGCAATGATCGAAATGGTTAGGAACGCCGTTCCGGCTGAAAAATCCCTGTCTAATTATGGACAAATCATTTTCAAACATTTCTCATATTTTTACTCAATTATTTCATTAGAAATTGCTGTTTCGACTGACCTGATGGTGTTGAGCGTGTGAGCAAAGTCGGTGCCAGGAGCGTAGAGGGCGAGGGAGACGGGGCCACGCCAGCGGGCGAGCAGCGGCTGCAGGTTGTCGAGGAACGTGTAGTCGGCGTGCGTGGTGTAGGTGACGCTCTCCCAGCAGTGCGGCCGGCGCGCAGCCGCCACGTAGTTGTACAGCACCCAGAAGTCGCCGCGCTGTCCTGTGAAAGGCAGTGCGTCCCGGTCGTGGCACGGTATCAGCATCTGGAGGGTGGCTTCGCTTTGTGGCAGGGCGCTAACCGTTCCGCCACCGCCACCGCCACCGCTACCGCCGCTGCTCGTCTCCTTGCGTTCCGTCGTACTTGCTGCTGTGGTACTCAAGCGGGTTTGCCGCTTGTCGCTCACCGACTGCGATGTTGTGCCTGCAAAACAAAGTACAATATTTCAATACTTAACACACATTTCTATGTGATTCTATTCCATTTTAATTGATTCTATGTGTTATCCTATATTATGATATTTTTTCAATCTGTTTTTCCAGTGTATTGCCAAAAGTGGAAATAAATTATGTATTTATTTTATTTATTTATTCTTCAGTTTTGATTCATTTTTTCACGCACACGATTACAAAAACAAGAAACTTGTACAACGTTGAATTGATTATCATAAACAGATACATAATCAAAACCTATAGTCTACGATTGTGCAGAACAACATTATTGCTTTTACAGTTTGATAGACGTTTTTGAATCGATAGGGTTTTAAATTTCATGAGTGTTGAAGTACTATGTTCTATTCCAGTAAGGAAAGTGATAAATATTTTAATAACATAATTTTAATAATTATGTTTATAATATTGATATAATAATATAATAATATTGTTGTGATATTAATAATATAATAGTAGACTATATTAATAATAATTTTAATAATTATGTTGAGTTGTTATTGTTGATGTATGTCAACTGTGAAACATTCCTAGTTATGTATATAAAACCAATTCAATTCAATGGGAAGAATTGAAAAATCTTCCACCTATTGTTCCCCATACATTAGGAAGGCTAAAATTTTAGAATTTCATATGTCAAAAAGAACCTTTTTAAAAATGAGTAAACATTTTAAAAGTGAAATGGAATTTCACCTAATGGAATTAGGTTATAAACGGCGAGGTGGAACTACCTTCGGGTCTTCCCACCAACCAAAGCCATACGCTAGATAGATAGATAGATTGGAAGGCTATCAATCCATGGAAAATCAGGAGTGTAAGAAGGAAAAAGTTCACCTTGGTATATACTGTAAATTGAAATGTTACACTGCATATGCCAGTGTATCATTGTATATACCTCACAACATACATCAATAGTAGGCCTACTTGAAGGTTTCGAAAAAAAATGGAATAGTTTTTTCTGAAAATTATGAGCAATATCAATGTATAATATAAATAAGAGATGAATTCATATTCACTTGATCAAAAATACAATATCAATAGGTGGCACCTATATCAACTTTTAATTACTATGATTTAATGAAATAAAACACTAGAGGGTATTGTCAATTCCACTGTTCTATTGTTATGAGCACTGGACCGCGGTTTCGTGCAGTGCTCATAACAATAAAACAGTGGAATTGACAATACCCTCTAGTGTTTTATTTCATTATGGAACTCCACAACATCAACCAGATTTCTACAAATAAATTACTATGATTTATCATAATTGATCACAATATTATTGATTTATTTATAATAATCATATTGATTATTGATTTATTATTATTCTATTAATTCATTATATCATTTTTAATTACTATATTAATAGTATATTTGTGGCACTTGATTGATTTGTAAAATAGATTTTACCCTGCTGAGGCGATGTGTGTACAACTAGCGCGGCCGCACTGGGCATCGACTGGACCCCGTTTAGCCTGCGTCCCCCCTCCTGTGCCATTTCCTCCTCCATCGCAGCCAGCTCTCTGCCGCTCTGCTGCAGCTCCTCAATGATGTCCATTCCTCCATTTCTACAACAAAAAGACGATACAGAAAATAAATAAATGGCAAAAAGATGGTTGATTTACAAGGAAGTCATCGTAAAAGTTGGGGATTTGAACAAAAAATGAAAATACAGGGAGTAAATATTTAGCAAACAGGTGGTTGAGTTGGGATAGAATATAATGATCGACTTCATTTTATCCTAGGAGGGTAAATTTTACTAATGTAAATTCAATGCTTCCTTATTCAATTTAATTACTGTACTTATTTCCATGAATGAGCGACTCCGCAACCAGATCGAATAGAAGAAGGAGAATTCGTCAAGAATAGTCATTCTTCTATTGTTTGTTAGTCAATGGCTCAACAGCCCTATGTGGGCTTAGGCCTACCAGCTGGTTGCCAGTTTCATTCTTCTATACTCTTTTCATATTCTCTAAACTCTTAACTATATTCTACATACTGTTCTATATTTTCTTCAATATTCTTCTGTTAGCAACGTTAGCAATTTGCTGGCACCTCAAACCTTCAATAAACCCTTCCAGTAAACCTGACATTAACAAGTATAATGAGCGCATCCTCCTTCCTGCCTCAATCCAACTCAGGCACATAATTGACAGCTCTGATTCTGATTTGAATACTGATTTGTATGCAATGATTGAATGAATGAGGCTGAGTGGATTGTTAGATCGCCGAAACTAGGTCCATCGGAGATCGATCTAACGGTACCGCGCTCAGCTCAGCGCTAGATCACTGAGCTCCACAACCTGTTCCAATATGAACCCACAGTCCGGTATGTTTACAGAAGACAGCAGCTGGCAACAGGTTATTCCCTACACCGGTTATGACAGTCTACACCCAATATCTTCCTACTATAATCTTCTTCCTTTTTTCCCCAACTGATCCAATTTCCACGCGACTAGGTCCAGGACGGTGCAGCCGACTAAAATTATAACTGCATCCTGCATTCAAGACAACCTCATTATGATGACTAACATTCCAAAACTAATTATTATGCCGCGTTTAGACATTGCCAGTCGATACGTTATTTCTGAAATCAATCATATTACAGAGGTGGAGGCTACTCTACTACTACAATACTTATTATTTTATTTAGTTTTTAATAATAGTTGGACCAAGTCACTAGATTTATTTACATTAAAAAACAAAAATAAATTTTCAAGGTATAAGAGGTATATTTATTTAATGTTATAAAAGGTATTGTTAGAGGCAATAAAGTATTTGAATTATTTGTTTTTTACAGATTGGTTTCTAATTGAGTCACAGATTTAAGGTCTAGTGAGATCGTACTTCCCAATGGTATCAAAATTAGTTTCTAGTATTATAACTAATTCAGAAAAATTCATAATGAATAGAAAATATGATAGTATGCCATTCATTCATTCCAACCTGCCATTCATTTTGAGATATCAAGAAATCAAGAGAATAAATAACAAGTATAATACCAGCGACCACATAATACTTGTATTATGTGGTCGCTCTATGATACAGTACCATAAAACTAAAATGTCACTTATAATTATAATACCTTTTTAAAGACTCAATAACTATTTCCATACCTGAAATATCATAGATAACACTGAAAATTAGTCGACTAGAAACGTTTAAACGCGGATATGTCTAAGAACCTGTATTACCTATTGGGAATAAACATGTTTTTTAATCTTCATTATGTTGTGTAAGCAGTATAGAGTAGATAGTGTTTATCTTTGTGTTTACTGTGTTTATTTTTCACCAAGGAGGCGAAGTTAGGGCGCAGTTGGCCCTCTCTTACACCCAAACAGATAAGGGTACAAGGTGTGAAAGAAATTAATGAAATAATGTTATTGAACAATGATAAGAGGAAATACTATATGAAGTCCACATTAGTATTAATTTTCAAAATCATAATAATTATTAATTATCCTTATGCTAATAGCATAGCAGAGTAATATAATGCAAAATTATGCTAAATAGCTTGCGACACACGAAATGGAGAACAATCGATCATCTGACAAAACAATTATTATCTATATTAAGTGATTCTAGTAATGCATCTGATGAAATTTGAGCTTTGTCCAATAAATAATTATCAGTAAAAACTACTAGCAGTGGTAACATTACACCGCAGATGCCAAAATGGCCTTACATTAGCGAAATGGCGTGTGATGCATCCGCTCATAATAGAATTTCCATTAATTTGAGTTGAATGTCACCACCGTTATCAGTCGGTGTCTGCTAAAAAAGGCCTACGCCCTTCTGTTATCAGTCGAGAAGGTCACACCATATTTTGCGTTGTCCTGCTAAAAACTTTCAATTGAAGGGGGATTTTTATTTTTATCGCTCTACTACAAGTCCCATTGGAATGGTACGTTTATAAAATTGAATGTTAAGTTCATTGTCTAGGCCCTTGAGAGCTGTAACAAACAATATAGAAATAGAAATTTATTCAGGAAAAACACAAACAATTCAGTAATTTGCGACTTACAGAGCAAATAAATGAGACAAATTATAAACTAATTGTAGTCTTAGAACTATAATATAATTTTTTCCCCTGAGACAAGCCCAACAGATTAAAAAACCAATTATTGGGCTTGTAATATTAGTCAAGGAACAAGTAAATGTAGATACTGAATGGAGTGACATGTATTCACTTCTTTAAAAGTGATAAAACCAAATCACTAATTCCAATCTTTGAAAAAGAAAAGCTCTTTCCCAATCCAAAATTCTCAAAGTCTGATTATTAATATATACGAAAATATCATTACTGTATAATACTTTGGTTTATAGAAATTATAGTTTATGTAACTAAATAATAAGAGGCCAATTTTCCTCGTAAGTCCCATGATAAAGATATTCCAATAAATTCAATACTTGATAAGTATTACTATATTCTTATACTAGACTGTAGTGTAAGAACTATAATATAAATAATGTCATAATATTGCACATGTAGTTGGCTATCTCGTTAGTTCAATCATTCAGCCCAATTCATTTTAAATTATTTTATACTACACTTGAAGTATTCTTATTTGAATAGAATGGAATCAATCAGTAGAATAAATTGAGAATATTAAGAGATTGTGGGTTTCCCTTTACTAAAATAATAATAATACTGAAATAATGTTGATAGGTTGGAATACTGTAGTAACTTCTAATAAATAAGTACTATATTATCAACAGTAAGTAACAGATTCTGATTTTTAACAAAAATATTTTTTGTGAAATATTGAAGAATGCACTTGTCCAAATAAGTACTATATTATCAACAGTAAGTAACAGATTCTGATTTTTAACAAAAATATTTTTTGTGAAATATTGAAGAATGCACTTGTCGGAAATTTTCTTGGAGTTAAAACCTATATTCACAACAAAAACAAAACAAAAAAAATGTAATTTGGTGACTCAAGTGAAAGCTACAAAGTGACTTTGTGTAGCTACAGAAACCCACAACTCTTTAACTACACATGAAACTGGAAGAAACTACAACTAACTATAAAATTCTCACGAAATACAGACAATTAACGTTTTCTTAATGAATATGTTTTATTGAGGTGGAAAAAAATTGAGGTAGAACCTCACCTCTACAAAACACAAGATTGAAACCTTTCTTGAAATACGTCCTACCCCAAGTTGTTATAAAATAACTATATACATAATACTGTACATTATTATGTACTTTGTGGCCGCTTGTTCACAGGTACATACAACAAAATTTAAGAAAAAATCAACTCATCCGTGAATAAGAGTTCGGGCACGTGTTTAGAGCTTGGAAAACATCTTTCTCCTACCCTCTCACGCGCATGCACACTCACGCACGAACGCACACTGTCGTCGTAACAAGCGAGCTACGCATTTTCCTGCATAGACTGGCCCCTAGGGTACATGGGTAGGTTAGAGAGGGGGGGGGGTGTTCTATAGCGTGCTGAATCCACCAATAATAAATTATTCGAATCAGCCTTAAGGGCTGCTCCGGCAATGCAGCCACCCCATCGAAAACATAATATATATAAGAGAAAAGCACCCTCTGGACACGAGTTATATACAGAGAAAACTGGAGGGCAGCAGCATCAGTTCCTAGCAAGAATACCTGACGATTCAATAGACATGCTTTTGTTCAATTTGTTATTTGGTGCCAGGACCATGATTTTCAGGGACAGGACAATGGTTAATGAAGTTCATTTGGGATAGCTCAAGTTTTTGAAATTCCTTCAGCGTTGTATTGGAATATTTCACAATGAAATAAATATTTAGTGTCTGTCAAATACAGGAACAAACTGAACTCATGAGGGTGTAAATACTTATAAATTGGAATAATCAACAATTGAGGAAAGTCGTGAAAGATGAATTTCAATTCATCAATTTTGAACAGTGATCGAAAATTAATTATAGGTTTCAAAATATTACAAAAAATATTAGGCTAATAAGTTTGTCCAAATTCAGATACTTTGCAGTTGAATGGATAATAAATTTTCAAGTTCGAGTGAAACTATGTAGGCTATTATAGTTGCGAAGTTGTAGTTGGAAACATTATAAATAACTGAGAGCATCATAATATAATCTATTTCAAAACAAAAATGGCTCAACGCTCAAGCTTAGATAGTTCTTTTTCCTAAAGTTTGAATGATATTGTGAAATGATACACAAAAATGTGAGAGCTAACACTGAGATTTGAAGCAGGAAAAGTAGTAGAGCAGGCATGAAATATCTAACTTTTCAAAACACAGTTGAATTATCCTCTAGAACTAGATCGTTATGAATTCAGAGAAACTTGTACTGTTGTTGGCAGTTAATTTTATCAAAATAATTAAAACAGTTGCCATAAGGATTAATTAATTTGCTTGCATGTTGTAGTGGTCTTATTTTCTTGATCACTCTTTGTTGATGTAGAACGTACCGGTAACTTGAGGTGAATTTAATAATCTTCATCATCTTTAATAATAATCATCAATTCATTTTGTTTTGTTTTTTCCGGGTTATAACCTCATTACAAGAGCTCCCTGTCCTAAGGAGCAGTTCTAAATTACGAGCTGCTTGTATGTGGTTGGATGATGGATCAAATATTAGAACACAAAAGCCAGTAGGATTACTGGACAAAACACCGTTACATCATTAATCATTTGCTGGTGGCTTCATTGTAGTCTTATTTTTGTTTATTTTTACGCGTAATTAAACCAAGACACAGGATGACAACACAACAGTGACGAGCATAGTAGAGCCACAAGTTTTTTAACATACCAAGGAACACTGCACTGAGCTGTGACATAATTTACAAGCTCACTAACAATAGCGAGGCTACAGAGTAAGAGTAATAATTCAGGAGCTTCGCCTTTTCAAATATCGCAGAATGTTGTCGTTTCTCTGGAGTTTGGCTTTTCATCAGGCTTTTCAGCCTCCACTCCCAGATGTCATGGAAAATTGAGAGGGTTGAAATGTGTAGAAAAACTTTCCCGCGCCAGGCCCATTGAAAGGAACCACTGAAGCCTGCTGAGAGACCGTTTACTTGAAATGACTTCTTATTCGCTTCTTTACACTCTACACAACTTGTATGGGATTTTGTTTGACCTAAAAATAGGATTTGACCGACAATAACTTGGATAAAAGCGTTAGGGAATTGCACTCGCTATAGAACGTGTTCAGAAATTGGATGTTGGAATTGGATTTACTTCTTGGAATGGATGCACATTCAACCAGCTTAGAAGAATTCGTTTGGAAATTTTTCTCTAATCAAAAGGAGCCTGAATCAACAAAATGTAAGAAAACATTTCAAATTTGAGGGAGTCAGAAAAAGTTCTGGTAAAATGAAACTCAATAGGAACAATACTTACTTTGAAGCTATGTGAGTGCCAAAATTGAGCAATATATTTTAAATTTGAGGGAGTTAGGAATATTTGAAAGAAATTTTGGTAAAATGAATTTTAAAAAATGAAACACTTCAAAAACCTTTTTAAAAATAAAGATATTGTCAATTCCACATTTTTATCAAGTGTTTTATTTCATCATGGAGTTCCACAACATCAATAAGATTCCTACAAATAAGTTGAAATTCGAAATTCAATAGAAAGAATACTTACTTTGAAGCTATGTGAGTGCCAAAATAGAAGAGCACCACTAGGTTGAGCACAATGCTAAATCGCAACACCCAGTTTCGTCTAGTCAGCATCGTCTTCGACGACCCATTGCTGCAAAACACAAACAAAAATGGACAATTAGTAAAAAACAAAGGATTTGATAAAATACATAGCAATAGGAAACTATTCATTATCACAGGACCGATAAGACTTGTCTCGATGGATTAAGTGAATGTTGAATATAACAGAAATTAAAGAATGATTTCTGTTCATGCATTGAAGAGCAAGAGAGAATGAAGATAATCAATCTTTAATGGAATTCAATTAATTTTAATCTAATTAGTCACGTCAGAGACCCTCAACTGATCAGGAGTGACCTGAAAACTCTGACACCAGACCTGAGCCATCCAGGTTACACGGAATTATTATTATTATTAATCAGAGGAGGGCAAAACCAATCAGGAGTTCTTGGAATCAATGTCAATTTTTTACAAATTTTTTAATAGCAAAAACTTTTTTTTAGAGATAGATTGCTATCTAGCCTTGAGACTAATGAACAAATTTTTTCTAACCTAAATTACTAAGCAAAAAAGTAATAACAAATACATGTGAGAATAAACAAAATACAAAAATAAGAATTCAAGTATGTTTGTATTAAAATTAACCTACTCCACTATCGCAAGACAAGTTTAATAGTTCATGAAGATTGATTATTTGATTAAGTAATAGTGTAATACAGTAGTATAATAGTAGACTAATAGTGCATCTAATCAAAGTTCTACATTCGTTTTTCCTCAATCTTCATTTAATAATTGAAAATTCATAAAATCAAAACCAATTGAGAACAAATGAGTCGCGATATTTTGATACTTAAGAAGTAAGAGAAGCAAAAATACCGAAAAAAAGAGGAAGAGAAGCAAATATAACTATTTATTTTTATATAGAACTAGTTTGAATGTAAACAGCAAACTTGAACCTGCACAGGAGTTGAATTTTCAAAATAAGAACTTCAGTGGGATGAATATAAGATACAGCATGATTAGAATGATCCAAATTTGCAACCGTCACTTGCATCAAACGATTATTTGCAGTTTGCGATTGCACATAACCGAACGTTGAAAGGGCCTTTTCATTGGGTGAAAGTGGTCTGAAATACGAACAAGGACAGCCGAGCAGCCATACTGCACTGCAGGAGCTCCGTATAATAAATTGTGGAGACATGAAAGTGCAAATAGAAGGGTGCAATACAACAAATAACAGCTATTTAGTTTAAGTGGTCTGTGCTACATACACAAGCACATACATCCACCGTGTTATCATGCGATAATAATTCTCGGTCGGGAATCTTCCTACCTCCCAATGATAATACAGCAGTGAACCAGGAAAATTAATGTAGCAAACTTGAACATTATTCATCGAATTGGTTCATTTTCAAATGCTAATAGCTTTCTGTCGTTGAAAGTACTGTAGCTGAAAAATTGCTACCGTATTCAGCGCAGACATTAAACAGACTTACGATCCGTTTATTTCTGTTTTACCTTGAAGATTGCAGGTGATTTCAGCGAATCTATTTCGGTTATCAACCGTGCACAAAAAAGCATTCTATTCAGAGTTCAGTAAAAATTTAAAAGTTGGTTATGGTTGAGTCATTATTTGAAAATCAGCAACGATTGTAGACAGAACATCTACCTTGAGGACAGTAGATTGATTGACTAATTTATTTATTACTAGAGTCAAGAATGTTTTCTTCAAATAAAATCTAGGGTATATATTTCAAATTAAAATTGATTATATCGTGAATCCAAATGACTATACTATATCTATCCAAATAATATACAGTCCTATTTGCACCAGTTCACAATCAATTATGAAGTTTTATTTTGCATATCATTAAAATGTATGATTGAATGTTGCACTTGTATCATGTTGTATGATGCACTGTATAAAATGTTGCAACTAGAATAGAATAGAATAGAATAGAATAGAAAAATGCTTTAATCTCCATTTTTGTTTTGTACAGTACAATACATTGAAATAACACACATTTACGGCTTGATTTAAGAATCGTCAGCCGGAAAGTCGGGAAATCCAATTCTAGCAATAATAATAGAAATACATGAATCAAAGAACCTAATCAGACAAACAAACGTTTTGGAAGAGACTGCGAAAAATAATAAAATTTAATTTAGAACATTCTTATTCTGAATTCTGAATGAAAACCATAATCTATTCTAAAGAAGGTTACCACAAAATCTTTATCAGTGAGGAAAAAAAGAATAAATAAAATTATATATATACAATATGAGCCTTATACCCTACAAACGTAACTATTCTGAAAAAGGAGAGACAACTGAAATTAAATAGAGACTAGATTAATTACAAATATTTACATTTTACCTCAAGTTCCATTAAAATGACAAGCTTCGTATTACCCTACCAGTTAAAATCGTGTACAAGTACTCGTCTGTATCTCCAAGCGTCTCTACAGTAACAGGCTAAGCTTTTCCAATCTTTACCATTCATATAAAGTGTGAATACTTCCTGTGAGAGTACACTCGCTCCCAACCATTTAATCCTCCACTCTTTTAAACAGGGGCATCGAGCAACAAAGTGAAAAACGTCCTCAATTTCTTTCAAATTGCACATGGAACAAGTATAATTCCTATCTGGTACCCATGGCTTGTAATTCAGGTCTATTAGCTCACCTCTCGCTTTAAAAACCCACCTCATTACCCACATTTCATATTTGTACTTCCTGATATAATTTTTCTCACCCAGTTCTAGATTGAAGGTTTTGTAGAAAGTATGGAAATGTCCCGCTTGTGCGTCTCGTAAGAATTTATCTTTATGTTTTCTGTTCAGGTCTAGGAGTATTTTCTGAGAAAAATCACCCCAATTGCTCTCGTTTTGATAATGTATGCCACTATCATTGCCTAATTTACTCCACTCTTTGAACCAAAAGCATTTCTTTTTTACAACCTGTTGAGCCAGAAATTTTGGTAGCCTAACATCATTCATTTTCAAAACTTTCCCAATATAATTGCCATGCAGGCCAAGACAGTACTCAAAAAGCGGTGTCAGTTCAGTTTCAATAAACAACATGTAATTTGGAGTGTTTATGGGGAGCGCAAAAATTCTCTTAATAAAAAACCGCTGTAATTTTTCTCCACTATCAAATTGCCTAAATCCCCATACTTGAGCTCCGTAACACAGTACTGCTCTTGCGCAAGCTTTAAACCACCTACATTTTGCTGAGTAATCTACATTACCACTACTTAAAATGTTTTTCCATGCCAAATTCAACGCAAGTTTCGCTTTCTCTGACTTATCCCTCACATGAGCTTCAAAATTCAGTGTTGGTGTTAGAACTACCCCTAGATATTTATACCTACTGACACATTCAATCTGCTCGTTTCTGTATGTCCATTTCTCACCTCTAGCTAATTTTCCCCCGTTCCTGAAAACCATTATTTTCGACTTTTCTAAATTCACTTTCAAATTCCACATTTCACAGTATCGCTCTAAATTGTTTATCATGAACTGAAGCCCTACTGGAGAGTCCGATAGCAAAGCTATATCATCAGCGTACAATAAAACTCTTATGCCTGGTTGTTCGTACGTCCTAATAAGTTTAATCCCGGTTAAATAGCTTTATTTAACCGGGATTAGGCTTAATCGAGAGAGTTTCGTTGCACAAAACGTCAACTACATGTGATAACGCCGATTAAACTAACCGGCATTAGAGATATTTAACGCCGCGGTTAGATGGTTTTTTAACGCTCCGATTAGATGAAATGATGAGAATTTGGTTGCACAAAAGACAAATCCCAAGATTTAACGCCTATTAAGTAATCGGCGTTAAGATATATCTAATTGGCCTGTTTCCGAGAATTAAATCTCACTAATGCCGGTTAATTTACATTTGAATTTTTAGGTTAACCAATAGATAAATACGTTCTGTAGGTTTCAGCTACAAACTACGAAAATTAGAAGTATGTGCTTATAAATAATTATTGATTACATTAAATAACAAAGTTGAGGTCTGTATTTAGGTAATATAAGCATTGTAAATTCCATTTCAAGTTGTTTATCGAAGTACCTACACTGCATTTTTGTTTTTTGTTGCTATATTTACAGCGTAGTCTACGCTCGAGCTATCAAGTTGCGGAAAATAAAATTCTTCTGATAATAATTATTTAGGTTTCAAATATCTATCTCAGATTTAATTCAGAACCATATTGGACTCTTGTGTGTTAAAGTTTTTTACCAAGTTTCATGCAATTAGTGATGATTAAACTAAAATACAGTAGGCTATAGTTTTGCTTTCAAGACTAACCTAACCATGCTGTCTGCAATATTAACTTTGTTTTCTTCAATACATTTGTGTTTTTATTCTCATGTTATTGAATACTTAATTCCTACGGAATATAGGCCTTTTATTAATTTATGCAATCTTTAATTGGTGGCCTACCGTATTAGGTCCATATCGCAATGCAATTATATCATTATAAAGCCTACCTTACCGAACTCAGGTAGAATTTTGATCTTGAGCAAAGAATTTACACAATAATAATAGACTAGGCATAAGTTTTTTTGTAAAAATCCCTCTTCATAAAGAAGTACTGTACCCAGTTACCTGATACATCAGCAGTTTCAGTCTGCATACACTCTTTTTCAATTAAATAAGTTATAATTCAACTTAGGCCTGATCAGCCCATCAACTTTTGTCAATTAGCTTATCACTAATTTACTATTCTTCTCTTTGGCTTGTACAACTCCTTGAAGCTGGGTTTCAATCAAGGCCGTACCCAGGAAAAAATTTCGGGGGGGGTTAAAGCATTGGGGGGTCTGGGGGGTATGGAATACCCCCCAGGAAGGGAGGGGGGGTCCGGGGCTCTCTCAAAATTTTGAAAATTTAAGTGTGAAATTACGCATTTTAAGACCGTTTTAAACTCTTGATTAACCAGAGTTTATAGGCAAAAATCTATGGTTTAATTTGAAAATTTTTACATTCCATACCCACCAGGAAGGCGGGGGGTCCGGGGGCTCTCCCCGGGGAAATTTTGAAAATTTAAGTGTGAAATTACGCATTTTAAGACTGTTTCAAGCTCTTGATTAACCAGAGTTTATAGGCAAAAATCTATGGTTTGACTTGAAAATTTTTACATTAAATAGTCAATTTTTAAGCCATTACAATGTTTTTGCATTAACATATCTTATCTGACCCTTTGAAAGTATGGAAATACTTTCCCTTGTGAATTGATTAGCTCTGAAAATGAATAGATAAATACAAAATACAAATAGACTTAAATAATTTTAATACAATCATCACGTAATATTTAAAAAACTTCAAACCCTATAATACTAAATGTGCTCTTCTATTCTTCTATCCTAGCCTAATGCTGGTGGGCTCGGGGTGGGATAGTGGTAAGAGTCAGAGAGAGAGAAAGCGAGTAAGTAAGAGTGTGAGAAAGAGACACGTTAGCATTAGCAATACACCTTCATTTTACTTGTTTAATTTTACTTTTGTGAAAATTTGTGTTTTAATTTCAAAATAGGCTATTTATTTCTGGAAAATTTCGGGGGGGGGTTTCAACCCTCCTGACCCCCCCCCCTGGGTACGGCCTTGGTTTCAATATAAAGTTGTGAATAACTTACTCAGTGTACATTTTTATAAACCCAAATTCAACTTGGCTAATAAATTGTTTTGACTGAAACAGAACAAAATATACAACAGGCACCGCACATACAAAACGTTCCAAGTTCAACATTTTTATAATAAAATTTGTAGGTCCTACCTACTTTTCTAATAGGCTAATGTCTTTTATTAGGCTTTTTTATCCTTCCACATCAGTGTGGGCCGGGTCCGGATCGGACAGGATGACTGATGTACATATTATAACAAGTAGCCTATATAATATCATAATCATATGAATAGCCTACTCCCAAGTGATTCATTAGTCAAAGCAATAATTTCATCCGATCCGGGCCTGACCTGCTCTGAATCTGCTATGACATACCTGTATCAAAACAAGAATATCGATACATAAATTAAATTTTTTTGGTAGCCTACTTGAAAGTTCCTATCAAAAGGAAGGTGATAGGCTACCGAACTTTGAAACTTCCAAAAACTGCTGGAAAACATAACTTATATTTTAGCACGCATGTAGAGAACTGGTTGGTTGAACTATTTTACTTTCCTGCCAAATTTCAATAGTATAGTATAGTAAATTTGATAGTAATGGTGAATTTCAATAGTAAAAGTTAAATAATTGAAAGGTAGGTAGTTTTTTTTTGGAACGGTGATATAAGTAGTGAAAACTTTTCAACTTATAATGAATTGATCAGTGCAATTTCACTTTTAAATATTATGTAGTCTCATGAAGAAGTTGATAAATAAGTCTATTAATAATAATATAGGCCTATGATGAATTTATTAATTTGATATCAAGTCTCATTTCTTCTGCTGGCAGGAAATGGATTCATCAAATGTGGAGTTTATTTTATTATATACAGTACTCGTATATTTCATATATTACCTATATTTCATATAGTACCTATTTGAAATAATATAAGTTATATGAACAGAGAATAGCGAACTTGGAAAGAAGATTACAATGGAAGAAATGAAGAAAAAACAATTAGAACAATGGAACCAACAGACTTATCATAATTTCCAATGAATAAATTATTATCCATTACCCTGCAATTTTTTGCAACAGGAAAATTATAAAAATAATTTTGGGTGAAATAAATAGATTTTTTTTGGAAAACACATTTTTGTTTAATATTTATGCACAGCAATTATTTATGAGGAAGCTGTAGTACCTAACACTATATTGATATACAAAGAGCTACAGTTGCATTTTCTTATTGATACTTCAATATTTTTATTATTATTCTTTTCCAATACTAATTTATCTTGTTCTGGAATAATAATAAAATGAGTAGTCAATTCAGTATGAAGAATATGTACAAATAATGAAGTTGTGCAACAAAGCCGATAAATATTCAGACAAAAACAATTTGCACAAAAGACTGATGTTCTCTAATTTGTAAATGATTGAATGCATATTTGACTGATAATAATATAGCTTTATTGACATTCATAAATTGAACAAAAGCCTCTCAACTGAGGTAATTTGTGGTTGGCAGTTACTACCAACATAACTATTTGACTGATACAAGAGCATAATTCTACTCCATAATCATTACAATGAATAATATTCTCAGAAATTTCAAAACAAAGTTTTTTTGCTGAGGGTGATGCCTACAAGAGGTCAAGGCTTGTGCATTGGTAATGAGAGGGGTGATGATGAGAGATAATTACTTTTCAGGCAGTCGATAGTCATTCAAGTGTAAGAATAAAGAGAGCTCAGTTACATAAGTTTTTCCAGGAGAATTTATGAAATTACAATTTAAGATCGTTGTGTTAGAAACAATGCTGCATACAGTATTTTCAGAAAACTAGTCGCTGATCTGTTTCAAGTATAAAGTTTTTGATAAGTATGAATTTATAGCCCACAATTATAGGTGAAACAATAAGAAAATTGAAACCTGCAAATTATATCTCAAGCTGCGCATTATTTTACGGTAACACAAAAATAATTCTAAAGAATCACTATTGAGATTGTAGAACCGTTCCATAATAATTTAAAATGAAAAACACAGATCAGTGTTTTTAAAAACAAATCATCAGTCAAGCTGATGATGTAGCCTGTGTGGTTACGAAACCATGGTCCTTGTACCGAAAATTAAAGAGTAGAATTGACAAAATCTGTGTTTTTTATTTTAAATTATTACAAAAATAATTGTTTGCAATGTCATGGTTGGAGTGAAGATCCCATGGGATGGAATTGGGGCTGGCCATTAGTCATTCTCCGATTCTCCTTCCTAATCAAACTGCTTTTTGAAGATGCCTCCTTCTATTTGGACAATTCCACCTGAAAAAAATGAATTGTAAATTTTTGCGGCTCTCACTTATTGTAAATTTGAAAAGTAAATACACTATTCTAAATTATAGGTCCCTATGTGTGTCACTTTTTATTAAATTGATTTATAATAAAAACTGGCTATATTCACTTTTACTGATATGTTCACTGAATACAGAATGTATTCAGACTAGACCTAACCATGGTCTGATCCATTCAATTCCGGAATTTGATACACTACATTTTCAATTTCTGTTATATTCATACTAAAAGTAATTCTAATGATTAATGATTGATCATCCTATTGAGTCATCAAAAGTTTGTGCTAGAATTAAAAGTTTTGTAGCAAATTCTGATATATGGTAGGCATATAGTAAAAAACTTTTCAAGCTAAATTCATGGAGCTTCTTCTGAAAATGTTTAGAAACGCAGAAAACGTCTAGCAAATGATCCAAAACATTGCTACAAGTTTTTAAATATGTAAAAGATATCTAAAATAGTTGAATGAAAATGTTGGTGCTATATACAACGAAATTTGCTATTTATGTCAGCATGATCCACTGATGAGAATTCTCTGTTTGACTATGATAAAGCCGTAACATAATTATTATGTAAGATATACGATAAAATTTCTCATTAAATAAAAAAGCTTTAGATCTTTGTAATCCACCAAATTGCTGCTGCAAGTTTTGTTCAAGACTTTCCAAAGACGAGATGGAGTTGAAGTAAATTTAATGCGTTTTATTGGATGAGATACTGTAATAAGGTACGGTATCAAATATTTTTTGCCTCCAATCTCTTACAAGACGTTGAAAGTATTGACAAACTGTCTTCAATCCCTTCAAATGACGTTCGACATTTGTCTTGTCTTGTTCAAATAATAATGAACAAGATTAAATTTGAAGTTGTTTTATTCCATTGGATGAAAAATTACAATTATTTTGAATGTGTAGGCCTATGTACGTTACTGTACATAATTCTTCATAGGCTGTCAGCCAATACCGTTAAAGTAGCCTACCGTACCTATTATTGCAGCATAAAACTAACTTCATATAAAAACATCTAGCAAAAACTAGATTATAAATTGATCGATTAGGATTTAAAAATTATCTTACCTTATCATTGGCAGCTGCCTTCTTTTTTTCCTTTTGTAATTTTCTTTTCGTGACAGACAAGGCACTCGAATTGAAGTCGTTAGCAATCGAATTCCATGTAAACTTATTCCCTATTTTTTATGTTGGAATAATTCTTTTTCTTATTCTCTATTGAACCTATTTTCAGAAATTAAATTAATAATCAAATTCTTTTCTAATTCGATAAAATTAGGGTCGCGTTCGCATTTGTTTACATTTTTAGTCGCTTTGAAAGCTAACCTAAACCGTCTTTATTTTGTCACAAGATGACTGGCGGCAACAGCTGATGATTAAATTACAGTGTTGCCGGACTGTGTACCGGTTAATGTCTTGATTAACTAACCGGAAAACTTAACCGTCATTAGTTAACTCTTGAAGCTTTGTGCAACAAAACTGTACCGGTTAAACTACCGCCGGTTACATAACCGTGATTAAGCTCCCTATTTAATAGACGTACGAACAACCAGGCATTATTCTCTTACCATTTACTAACAGCCCCCCACCTAATTCATCATTAAGGTCATTCATAAAAAGAGAAAAAAGTAAAGGGCTCGACAAACAGCCTTGCCTCAAGCCTGACCTAGTTTCAAAACGTTGGGAGAGACCCTCGTTATCAGTACACCATATCCTGGCAGCTGTACCTTCATTCAATGCTCTCAAAATATTCAACATCTTCGTTGAGAGACCCAAGTTACTGAGCTTATAGAACAGCGCATTTCTATCGATTGAATCGAACGCGGCTGAAAAATCCACGAAAAAACAGTATAGTTTACCTCTTTTTTCAGCCAAACGTAGACTAGCTATGGATGTTAGAGAGAATATGTTGTCAATAGTTGAATATCCCTTCCGGAAACCAGCCTGAAACTCGTTTAATATTTTATTTTCCTCCACCCAACAATTGAGTCTATAAAGAAGTAACCCTGCAAAGACTTTGAAGAATGTAGTAAGAAAACTGATACCTCTGTAATTACTAACTTCATTACTCTCGCCCTTTTTAAAAAGTGGAAAAATTATTGAAGATTTGAAACTATTTGGGACCCTACCTACTGTGAATATAGAATTGTATATCAATAGCAATTTATTTAGCATATTGGCAGGTGCATTTTTGTAATACTCAAACGGAATCTGATCCTCTCCCGGCGCTTTGTTATTTTTTACTGCTTTTAAACCTCCAAATTTTGACTTGTTTACATTCAAGATACAATTAACAAATTGTATGCTCATTATTATGTGGGTATATTAGTTAATTAGTTAAAGTCACTATCCAATCCATCGTTTGCAATATAGGGCTCAGCATACAAACAAGGCAATGCTAACATTTCAGGATTCAACAGGTGGCGGAAATATTTCACCCACTGCTGCGGAGTTATTGAATTACTTAAAATTTTGGACTTTATTTTAAATTTATTCAGAGCTTGCCAAAACTCTTTTGGGTTATGAGCGGAAGAAATAGAATTAAGGAGAGCCCTCTGATAACTTTGTCGCTTCTCAGAACACAATTTTTTGAACTTATTTCTTTCGAATTTTTATATCTTATCTTTGTATTTCTCACTGATAAATCTATTCCTTCTCACTGATAAATGTTGCACTTGATTTGAGCCATTTCGTAGGACACAACATTGTAATCTGCCAAGTTCACCCACATAATAATGAGCATACAATTTGTTAATTGTATCTTGAATGTAAACAAGTCAAAAATTTGTTTGAATGAAAGAGTTTTTAATTTTCATTCTCTTCTCAAATTAGTTGAGGTGATTTCAACCAGCCAAATAAGCAAGTTAAAGCATTAAAATTAATAACTACTGTGTAATAAATTCAATATTTAGACTTGATGAAGTTCAAATGAGAACTGTAAATACGAATATTGAACACTTGAATCCGTTCAATGCTTACTCAATACAGTTACGATGCACCAACTTGAATTCCAAATTCAATTCAATGCATCATTGAATACAAAATAACACTAGAAAAAGTGGATTCAAAATTGAATTCAATGAATTATCAAGACTCAATTCAATGCAGAATAGATTCAACACAAAATAACAGTATAAACACATACAAAAGAATAATACGGTCATTTGAAAGGTTTAGTCTTTGATATAACATGTAACATATAACATAATGCAACTATTCAATCGCTTTTTAAATCATAATAATTTATTGAACGAAACTCCCAATTCCTTACTAGCTATTATTCTGTTGTCAATATTCGCAGTAGCGGAAGTCTTCAGAATATATTATAACATTATTAATTGGGAATTTCTTTCAAAAAATTATTATAACATTGTAATTATAACATTAACATTATAAAATTATTATAACAAAAAAAAAACCAACATACATTCACAAAACCGTCCCATAGACAATATACGTCCACTATTAAAAGGAGATCACACAAGATGAATACAAGACACTTTTTGTCATCCTACAAAACACCAATGAATTATTATTATTACATTTGAGTCGTTCTGCTATCATAATCTATTACAGAGACCGGACTATTACATCTTTTATAGCATTAGACAGGCAGGGGCAGAGTTTTTACAAGCGTTCCATGTCGCTCCATCTTCTCAATTGTAATCGCATGAACGACATTCTCTACTTTATAGTGAAAGTCGTAATATCATTTGTGAACAGCGATTTGTCGTGTTTGAAGGTGGCCTGATGTTTGTTCGTCTCCTTCTCCTTCTCCTCCTCATCATACTCCCCCTCATACACCTTCTCGTTCTCGTCCTCCTTCTTCTGTACTCCTCCTCTTCCTTCTTCTTCTTTATTTCCTCCTCCTCCTTCTCCTTCACCTTCACCTCCTCCTCCTCTTACTCCTCCTCCTTCTTCTCGTTCTCGTCCTACTCCTCCTTGTACTCCTTCTCCTCCTCCCCCTCCTTCTCCTCCTCAATCTCCTTTTTCCTCTCCTTCTACATCATTATCATCATCCCTTTTTTCGCTTCCCATCTTCTCACATTTTCCGTCCGACTGCAATGATGCTGTTTCTTCAGTCTGATGACATCTAGCTTCTGCTAGCTCAACCACCGTATAATACGCGATATAGCTGTCCACACCGACAAAACGTCTTGTCACGCTAACCGGGCATTAAAACCACCACGCTCTTTTCCTCTCATCGTCTTCTTTTGCATGTGACTGGAGGTTCCCCGTTCAATTGAAGAAAACATTCGGAAGTCACTCCCAGAAACCCTCTCCGCTCTTCACCCCTCAAAGATTTCAATGCCAATTGTTATTACTTTCATTGTTTCAATAACAATTTTGCAAACAATCAGATTCTCCCAAAACATTCTAAATAGACTACAAGCAACCCACTTTTCTCCCTACCCCTAAAAGATTTCAATGACAATCGTTATTAGTTTGATTGTTTCAATAATAATGTTGCAAGAAATCAGATTCTCCCAAAAAATTCAGAACTCTCTCCTAGCAACCCCTCTTTTCTCTCTATCTCTAAAAGATTCCAATGATGCCAATTGCTATTAGTTCGATTGTTTCAATAATAATTTCGCAAACAATCAGATTCTCCCGAAACATTCAAAATAGACTACAAGCAACCCTCTTTTCTCTCTACCCCTGAAAAACACCATTCAACGACCTCCCCTATCATGTCAAATATGCGCCACCCATGCATGGCAACAACATCCATCATTGCTCTAAATCTATATCACGTAACGTTAATGACAATGCAGTGGCACACAAATCACGGCAAACGTCCAGACACGGATTACGGTACCAGCCATCACTAATACCCAACCGACTGGCACTGGGATTGGCAAAGACAGATGCTGAACCGGGACTGACTGCAGTGGGCGCCGATCCTCCAAATGCAAACAACGAAATTTATACGACCGCCAAATATGTGTCACCGGTAATAACCGTTAATCTTTCCAATAGTCCTTGACAAGTACTTGGTAACAGTAACAGGTAACAGTCGCAGATACTGTGTCACCTCTCAGCTCAGCTGCTCATTGCGTGGTTGACATAAGTGGCTTGTTAAGGTCTAGGTCATGCCGTAATTATAGCCTAGTCTCTGCATAAATTTGCAGTTGAAATTCTAGGAGCCTGCAGCATTGCACTGGAATTTGGCAGGCTCGTAATTGATGTTACTTGAATGCAGATGAGGTGTATTATTGAGACAGTTTTGCACGTTCTTGAGGAGTTACTTCCTCAATAATGAGGAGACTATAGAAACTGAGGATGATGATGCCCATATGAAAATATATGAGAAGACTATAGTGTTACTCTTTATAGTGTTGAAGAATTTTTTTAAATATCAAGTAATGTCATAAATATTGTTATTTTTAAGCTGATTGATGTACTGTTTTAGTTGTAAGTACCTTATAATACTACATTAAAATTTATATTATTTTTTAATTTGTACAATTCAATAACAAGGCCTAATGTACCCTACTGATTGGTGTATTTATTGGTCAATAAAATATTTATATTTTTATTTATATTTCTATATACTCGTAGAACTGAAACATTAATGCTTGAGAATTTCTCTTAGAGAAGTACGAGTGTTATGTGCCCTATTCAGGAATATCAAGGCACAAATTAATAAAGGGAACAACCTTTTAAAGGGAAAAGGTCCGATTAAGGAGAAAAGGATAGTTCTAATTTGCGCTCAAGGGAAGGTGAGAAGACAACAAGACCAAAGTAACAGTATTCAAGAATTTACCTTTTGTAGAAAAAAATAAATTTCAACACAATGAATTCTTAATATCGACTTGATGTTATACTTTGCTGCAGCTGAATGCATATTGTTGATCATAACATTTGCTGATTTTCTGACAAACATTTAAAGCGAATTAGTTCATGTTTCTTGTCTAATTCAGGTTGTTTGGCTTGAAAACGGGTTTCTTCTCAACTTATCTAGTACTTGGAGTATGTCTAGTCATTTTACACCTACATACATTTTACAGTCAAAGACCTGTAACGAAACTTATTCCAATCAATCAAGACAGTATTCTACCAGACAATATTATAGTTATAGTGTACAGTATCTTGAAATTTGTAGAGTCCATTCCCTAAATCTATTGAACAGAATAGAAAAGATTTGCCTTTATTTTACAACACAAAATTGGAAATACATTAGAATAAGAAATACAGTACAATATTTTTTTTTTTAATTCTATTGAGCAATACTGTTCAAATTCAGTTTTCAGATACATTGAAACTGGTGATAACTGCAAAAATACTGTAAAAAACACATATAGATTCCTATCTAGATATCTATATCATGTAATAGAAGAGTGGTAGTGCAATCACATACTGGTTAACGTTTCTTAATCCACATCATTGTGGATGATCCACATCATTGTCAAATAAAACAATAATGAACAGCTAGAATTTTCAAAATATTACTGAATACCGTTGCAGTCGAATCACAAACCAGTAATACTCCCTAATAATTCATCAATTACTATGCTCGTTGACGGTAATGGTTGTTAAGCGACAATGCCATCTTAATTTCGATGCACGCTACTATTTATGACTTCCTTTATGCAGAATATTCTACGCTTTGGCAATAACAGAGGAAAAATGAATAGCATTAACCCCTTGTTCCACTCCTCACACCATCGCTGTTAAAAATACTCATACTCAACACACATATTCCCTCGATCCTAACATTTTGAATCGTCACATGTTTATGACATTGCAATATAAGTATGTGCATGTTGCATAGCATATATATTTGTATGGTTTATGACCGTGGGGTCAGTGCAGACTACACAGGAAACAAATTAGGGGAAAGAATGGTCTCCGAGGGATATAGGCTCCACTTCCTGCAGTAAGCGTAGAATATTTTCAATTTATTTATTCAGTTACAGCTGGGAGACACGCATTTGTGTTTGTGGCGTTATTTACGTAGAAAAAGGCACACAAATCTTCGACTGCAACTAACTCTCATGCTCTCATGACACGAAAAGAGGAGTGAACAACACTTGTCTGTGTACAACACCATGTTTCATTCTAGTCTCTGTACTCTGAAAAAGCATTACAATCTAGGGATTTGCATTGAAAGGTATACTTATTTTTCAAGTCAAAATTATGTATTTCATGATTTATAACTACTTGTGTAGATATACAATTGAATATGTTCAACATCTTGAATTGTATTCATGTTGCCACACCAACATTTGTATTTGTAAAAAACATTTCAGTATTTTATTACCTCTGTATACGAGAATTAAGAATAACAATCATAGCTGAAGGATGAAACTAACACCAAGCACAAAGAAAAGTAGGAGTGGCAATGCTAAAAACATAGAATGTCAACCAAACCTCAAAGCGCCATCTGATTGGCCAGTGAGCTGAACAGACGCCATTCCACGATTTCCACCAATCAGAAGCTAGCAGCTCGTGAAGGTTAGACTGAGTGTCATGTGACGTTTTCGTTCAGCTAGCTCCGGATTGGTTCAAATCGTAAAATGGCGACTCACTTCCCAATGGCGACTCGTTGAGACGGCTCGTTTAATAATTTGACTCGTTCAACTTACTACAACCTTATTAGTGTTTGATGTTATGTTGCAGTTTTCTCGGCATTTCTCATGTTTCTCAATGTGATCTTTCACGATAATTAGAAAACTATGATTAAGACAAAACAAGACAAAATTAAACACGTTAAGACACAGAAATTCACATAATTGCTTATGAAGCAGCACACACCAATACAATGACTGGTGGTGTGTGTTTAGCTATCAACTATGTGAAGAACTGTGACTAAACGTGACTAATCTCGTCTTGGTTTGTCTTGACTAACCGGTGTACGCCTAGCCCACGATTGACAAATTTCGTCATTAAAATAAACGAAAAGTGGAAAATTGAATTTTATTGTAACAAATATTCATTGAATAACCATTTAACTGTAAAGAACTGTTTTCTATTCCCACGTGAATGAGGAAAACTATCATAAAATAAAGAAACAAAAAAAGGCCAGTAGGTTTTGAATGGAGTAGCAAGTAAATCACGACGAACTTCATATAAATAACATATAAATAACTGCAGTAGAGGTGTAGAGTGATACCCATATGATTAATATAATCCAGAACAGTATAATAAATAATCTGGATCAGTCATCACAACAATACAGTAACAAAGAACAAGCGTAGGTGAAAAAGCCGCAGATAAATCATTGTTAAAAGCAGACGACAGGTCAATTCAGCGCCGCAGCAAAATAAACAGCTGGCCTAATGAAGAGGTGTGACATGTACGTGTTGCGGGCTAAACAAGTTCAGCCAAACATCACTGACAAGTTCACTTGGGATCCGAATTCGGAGCGCCACTGCCGCCGCGATCTGTGATTGGTTGATTTATCGACACCATTGATTGATTGATGCTCATAACAATCGCAATGGCAATCACTCATTGCTCCAGTTCAGCTGACAGCATCCTCTCAAATATGTTTTTGTCTTGCGATGACAAGTCATCCCCATTCAGAAGCCGAATTGTAACCAACACTGTTGATAAATTACTATACCTTGATTATTGCTAATAAGTGTGTTTGCAATTGTGAATGGTAGTCTGCATAAAGAGCAATACACAATACCTGGCATACAGTTTACACATATAATTATGTATAGGCTACAATAATTTACTGTGGAGCTCTTACAATATTTTTTGATGAAATGAAAGACTAATTACATTAGTTGTCCAATGTAAGGCCAGGCGTACACCGGTTAGTCAAGGCAACACAAGACGAGATTAGTCACGTTTAGTCACAGTAATTAACATAGTTGCTTATGAAGCAGCACACACCGATGCAATGACTAATCGGTTTGTGTTGCTTCATAAGCAACTATGTAAAGTACTGTGACTAAACGTGACTAATCTCGTCTTGTCTTGTCTTGACTAACCGGTGTACGCCCAGCCTTACTATGCCTTGATTATTGCTAATAAATGTGTTTGCAATTGTGAATGGTAGTCTGCATAAATAGCAATACACAAATAACAATAACTGGCTTACAGTTAACACATATAATTATGTATAGGGTACAATAATTTACTGTGGAGCTCATACAATATTTTTTGATGAACACAATAATAATAGAATTAAAGTGATTGGAAATGTAATCAAAATACGTAAACACTGAAGACGTTAATGAAGATTTTTCAAATCAGAGAACATCACTGTTTGGGCTGCTCAAGTAAAATAATTATATTTATCAAGTGAAATTATTCTAAAATGAGTCTTTTTGTGTGTTTGTGAATCTCCATTTTTCACAAATTAATGTTTAACTTGTTCTCTTTTTCATCGGGTCTACAGGCCCAACAGTCCAGTCCCATTATAAACATTTATAGATGTATGTTAAACAACCAGAAAATGCAGAATTGTGAGAAGTAGCTAAAGAATTCAAAAATCCTAATGTCCATACTTGGTAGATTTTGTGTGCGACTCAAACATGCTGCATAATATTATGCTCAAGCATTGGCCGCATGCTATGCAGCATACAAAAATCGACAAAGTGCCACTGCACAGCATCAGCCAATGCAGCATGCTTGAGACGCACACAAAATCGACCAAGTGTGGACAAAGGTATTGAAATATGTATGATCAAGGATTAGACCACCTCAAACGGTTATGATCCGTGCAGCTGATGGTGAATCTAGTATGGACTAATCACCAAGAAGCGAAGCCTTTGCTACCAGACTGACTATCGCAAACGTTTATTAGAATGGAAATAATTGGTCACGTACTTCCTGTTTCGGTGTGTTAATTGTTTGCCTGAACAATTAGTGCAATGGCGCTACCACCTGTGTACCTAGCCTAAAACACCACTTAGCAGATTCGTGTTTACGAGAACGAAAGTCTCTGTTTACTTTTGCTAGCTGAAGCCAGAAGATGAGTCCATTTACTACTTAACATATATACAATTTGCACATGCTTGTTGCCTAAACTGGGGTTTTGGAAACTTTTTAAGTAACAAAATAGAGGCTAGTTAGACATGCATGTCATACAATAATTAAGCAAGAAATGGCTGGCAAGAATAATTCAACACCTTCTGTATTCAAAATAAGGATGTAATACATTGAGCATTTGTATTGTTCGATGTTTCATACATTATATTTGATTTGTTGGAGTGAAAATAAAATAATATTATTTTTCTCTAGACTAGAGCTGAAAAGCGAGCTATATTTGGCAAGTAAATTGAGTAGGCATGCAAATACTTTAGCAATTTATAAACATGTTCATAATTATAAAGCCAAGAAATTATTCAACAAGAAAAATCTTCATTATTCTAACCTACATGGGTGTCGATGACAATAATGCCTTGGAAACCAT